>JAJOZX010006700.1:0-130000 GCA_023014485.1 Bathynomus jamesi
TAATAAAACGTTATATAAACACTATATTGTTATAATTATTATAGAAATACTTAGTAAACTATAATGGGAATTCAAATAAATAACAAATAATAATAATAATAATAATAATAATAATAATAATAATAATAATAATAATAATAATAATAATAATAAAGAAAAAGCAGTATCGTTGCAACGCCTCCTTTGAAACCTCGACTAACACGAAAAGAGATATAAAACTCCCCTCAATTGATCAGTTTTTATCCTATGATAAAAATAATTCCTTTAATGAAATAAGCAACATTAACTTACGGAGTTTCTAACGTAATATAGAAGCAATACATTTATTTCATGTATAATATAAAGTTTAAAAAGTTACAGTTCTCTTTATTGTTTTTTCTTCAGGTTTTAATTTGTGGAAGAGAAAAAGCATCACAACTTTGATCAGTTTGGATGTTGAAGAAGAATGAATCGAGGAATGAACAAAATGGCGTGGTGGAAAAAGAAATTTACTCAACTAAAAGGATGGAAGGAATCTGAAATATCGAAACGACTGTATTTATTCATAAATAATTTTATTCTCTTTATTTATTTATCTTTCTAGCTATCTATCTATATCTCTCGATCTATCCATGTTGTGTCAATCTTTTCTCTTTCTCTCTCTCTCTCTCTCTTCTCTCGTCTCTCTCTCTCTCTCTCTCTCTCTCTCTCTCTCACACCACACACACACACACTCACACACAAACACATATATATATATTCCCAGACTTTCCATGTTCATTTCAATTTATTTATGCAAAATTTATTAAATTTTATAATTTAAAACACGTAAAATAGAATAGTTCGAAACTTTTGAGTTATGGATTAAAATTTCAAAACTTTTTTTTAAATCTGACGTAAAAGATATGTTCAATTTTTATACAAACTCATTAAAAAAAAAATAATAAAAAAAATATATATATATATATATAAATGCATGTATTAAGAACAGATAAATCGCTTGCAGAAGACGGAAACTGGACAAAATAAGCAACAGGAAAGTTTCCATCTCGAGAAATAAGCATTTTTCCCTTTACTCTTTCATTTCTGTTCCTTGTGATGTCTCCATTTACATGTTTATTGCGACGAACGCTTCTACTTTATTTCTCATTATTTTTATGCATTTTTCTTTTTTACCTTTATTTAATGGGTAAACACAAAGAACGTTTTTTCTATATAGCCCAAAAACGTTCGTGCATTCATTTGGGAGTTATTTTATATATATATATATATATATATATATATATATATATATATATATATATATATATATATTATTTTCATGCGGGAAGGAAGGGCCAAGGGCGAACGCACGCAAAAATGCCTCCTCAAATCAAGGTCCAGGGTTTTAGAGATGCCTGCACACTCTGCGTTTGAAAGATTGGAGGTCATAGACAGGGGAAAAGATGGATTGAGGAAAGTTGTTCCATCACTGACGAGTTGAATAGATGAAAGATTAAGAATACCGATTAATCCTCGCGTTAGAGAGTTGTACGGAAAAGGAATTAGAGTGTTTCGAAAGTCTGGTACTGCAAACTCTCCTTAAAGGAGGAGGCATGTAGTTAGAGGGTTCAGAAGAGCAGTGTCTGTCATAATAGCGATGGTTAAGAGAGAGTCAAGCGACACTGCAGCGAAGAGAGAGGTATGGAAGACAGCCAGTAAGAGGCGAACAAGCCCCCTGTACAGAGACAGCAACTGAGTCGGAGTGAAGAAACTGCGAGCTGGTAAAGCACACCTAACCTCTCAGAACCTATTTTAGAAAGAGAGTATACGTGATCTTCTCAGGAAATAGCACGAGAAAAAGAAACACCGAGGAGAGGAAGGATCGATAAGGGGATTTGGTGTGGAAGATTGTGACGAGTAGATGGATGAAATAAGCGATTTAATCGATCATTAATAAATGAAAGGAAAAGAGTGGGTGATAGGACAGAGCCCTGAGTGGATAGGACAGGAAGTGCGACTTAAAAGATCATTGATAAATAAATGAAAGAAAGTGGGCGACAAGACAAAACTGTAAGGAACACCACTATTAAGAGCTTTAGGAGAAGAATAGTGGTCATCTATAACCCCAGCTATAGATCGGCCGGAAAGGAAATTAGAGATGAAGGCACAGATAGAAGCATAGAAACCGAAAGAGTGCAGTTTCAAAATTAAGGATTTGTGCTAGATTCTATCAAAAGCTTTTGATATGTCTCACAATAACAAAAGTTTCACCAAAATCCCAAAGGAGGATGACCAAGAGTCAGAGTGATATGCAAGAAGATCGCCAGTAGAACGTCCCTTGCGAAACCCATTCTGACGATCTGAAAGAAGATTGTGAGAGAGAGATATTTAAGAACTTCCTATTAAAAATATATTAAAAAAATTTAGAAAGGCAAGAAATCGAAGCAATTGGACGATAGTTGGAGGGTTGAGAGCGGGCACCCTTCTTTGGGACAGGATGAATGAAAGCTAATTTCCAGCAGGAAGAAAAAGTACCAGATAAAAGACAACGATGAAAGAGTTTGACTAGGTCGGAGGAGCCCAACGGAGGAAAATGTTTTACAGAGTAAGAAGGATGAGAGGTAAGAAATAAATCCAGAATGTTGGGCCTATCTCCAAGGCAATCGGGGGTACAAGTAGGGTGCTGTACAATCTGCTCCATGTCATTCAGGGTAGAAAAGTTGTAAGCTAGTTTACGGGGATGTCAGTGAAATAGGAGGAAAGCCGAAGGTGGTGGTGAACATTGAAATCTAAAATAAAGATTTCAGCAAAAGGAGAGTGGGACAGAATGTATTCCACTTTGGAAGTGAGACAGTCAAAGAGTTTTGAATAGTCAATAAAATTAGGAGAAAGGTACACAGCGCAGATGTATTTAGTTTGAGATTGGCACGTAAGCCAAGCCAGAGATGTAGAATGCGGAAGATTCAAGTCCGGGAATACGAGAGAAAGTTAGGTCGTTGCGTACATATACGCAACATCCACCTTTGGAATGAAATTGAGTAGAGAAAGTGGGAGGGTACGGAAAAATGGTTGCTGTCAGTCGTCCGAGACACCTGAGTTTCTGTGAGGAAAAGACGGTGAGGTTTAGAGGAGAGGTGGTGTTCAACAAATTGAAAATTTGAGGAAAGGCCACGAATGTTGCAGAATTTTATGAAAAGTGAATCACGCAGAGGCCCAGTACATCTCGGATGGGTAGTTGCAGAACCAGTCCTGCTACCCGGGTCTGCCTTCCCTGTATCCCTGTATCGACTGAATAAAATCGTCTGGCGTTAGCCAGAACAAAATCAGTAAAGTCACACTGCACAACAAAGGGTTAATTCTGAAAAGAGTGTGAAATGCAAGTATGTGTAATGAGGAATAGTGAGAGAAGTGTGTGTTTGAGAGCATGCTGGACTGCTCACACAGTAGATGAGACACGAAAAACATAAGCTAAGGAAGACAGTGACAGGAGAAACGGGAGTACCAGCTTGTCTCCTGCCTAACATCCCCCCACCCCACGGGATTATTTTCCTGGTTGATTGGTGTCTACAATCTCCTTCAATGAAATATCGATAGGCAACGTTAATTTCAGACAGGATAAAGCTATTACTATAGAAATAAATAGTAGTGTTTGTATACTGTACATCTACTATGCATACACAGCAAATCTATATCTGTGATACAAAGAATTGCTCTTTATGAGAACAGATTGAGAAATTGTTACAACATTTAAACTGCATGCCATTCTGGTGTTGACATGTTCATTCGAATACGCAAGCTGCATTGAATGTAACGTAGGACATCCTTACTGATGTTGGTACATTATTGTTTAATGTTGTCTTTTAACTGTTGAATAGTTCATGGTCTTGTCTGTTAAACATCCGACATTAAATGTCCCTAGAGGAAGCTATACGTAATATAACTAATTTTACTTCCTCTTCTGGGATGTAATTAACTATATTGTTCATCAGTTATAAAACCGAAACAAATAGAGAAAACATTAATTTCCCTTGGTAACGGATTTTTCTTACACCCTGTGCATATACAGGGTTGCGCAAAAAACAGGAGTCAAAGGGTCATCATTCCATAAATTATAAATTTTTTAACTAAAATTGTCCTTTTTATTTAAAAATAGTGGGGGCCATATAACGGAAAAGATCTATTCTATTCTCTCTGGCTCCATTGACGCCTGACTTTTGTGCCACCCTCTATAGTCGTCCAGTGCCCTTTTTATCCATTTGTCAGAGTTATCCCACTGTATTGATTGGAATAATGCTTCAGTTTTATTTCACTCTAGCAACATTGTTAATAGAAATATTCTTGAGTCTGCCATTATCCAACTCACAAATAACTTCAACATAAGCAAAGGTCTTTTTCAACTCGATCCTGTTGTTTTGAATTCCTTCAGAACAGATTTAGATAAGAAGGGTAGAACGCTAAATCTTTGGTAAACTTGTATGCTACTCAAATAACTTGTATTTTTTTTTAATTTATTTTTATTTACATTGAACCTAAACAAGAAGGGAAAGTGCTAAAACCCGGGCAGATTTCCAGTATAAATTTGTATTTTTTTTTTAATTTTATTATTTTGTTTTTTCTATAACATTGGTTGGAAACAATTAATTTGATCTTGTACTAATCTTGTGCTAAAAATCGGTAGTTTTTCCTTACAAATTTGTATGCTCCTCCCACAATCCTTTAATGTTTAATATTTTTTATATTTTTTTTATCTCTCCGTTTATTGTATATATATATAATATATATATATATATATATATATATATTTTTTTTTTTTTTTTTTAATTTATTTTTATATACATTGAACCTAAACAAGAAGGGAAAGTGCTAAAACCCGGGCAGATTTCCAGTATAAATTTGTATTTTTTTTTTAAATTTTATTATTTTGTTTTTTCTATAACATTGGTTGGAAACAATTAATTTGATCTTGTGCTAATCTTGTGCTAAAAATCGGTAGTTTTTCCTTACAAATTTGTATGCTCCTCCCACAATCCTTTAATGTTTAATAATTTTTTAATTTTTTTTATCTCTCCGTTTATTGTATATATATATATATATATATATCAGAATCAGAGGTCCTCAGCTCAGTACCACAAGGAACGGTATTAGCTCCACTACTCTTCATAATCATGCTAACTGACATAGATGAGGACGTTACCAGAGACAGCACAGTAACATCCTTTGCAGATGACACAAAGATCAGTAGAAAAATACGAAAACCAGAAGACATAGGATCTCTACAAACCGACATAAACAAAATTTACAAGTGGACGGAAGACAACAATATGAAGTTTAACACCGAGAAATTTCAGCTATTACGGTACGGAAAAAGAGAAGACCTAAAGTCCATGGAATATTATACCCCAAATGGACAGGAAGTCCAGAGAAATTCCAGAGCAAAAGATTTAGGGGTTGTAATGACAGATGATGCGAAATTTGAAACACAAAATAAGATAGCAGTAAACAGAGCAAAGAGAATAACGGGTCTGATATTGAGAACTTTTAAACGAAGGGATAGGAATGTAATGATCCCCCTACTGAAAACCCTGATAATACCCAAACTGGAATACTGCTCGGTCCTAACATCCCCATATAAAAAAGAAGACATTAGACAGCTGGAGGGGATTCAAAGAAGTTTCACAGCCAAGATCAATGGGTGCAAAGAACTAAATTACTGGGAAAGGTTACGAGAACTAAACCTATATTCACTGGAAAGGAGAAGAGAGAGATACACCATTATTTACACTTGGAAAATAATGGAGAAACTAGTCCCTAATCTTACTCTGAATCCCATAACTCCCCAAACAACGGTGGAAGGTAGAAACGGTAGACTGTGTCGTATTCCCAAATTGAAGGCGAGACAGGGAACATCCTTAACCCTGAAAGAAAATAGTTTTGTAGTGAGAGGACCAAAACTATTTAATCAGCTGCCCAAAGACCTAAGAAACACGAAGGGAGTTGCAGTGGAAATCTTCAAAAGAAGACTTGACGCCTGGCTCAGAACAATCCCCGATGAGCCGGGCGTACCTGGCTATGTGAGGTGGAGAGCGCAAGAATCCAACTCACTACTTCACCAGGCCAACTCGAGAGGAGGGGCGACACGCTTGACCTTCGCGAAATGAGAAATCATCACGTGGAACCTTTGTAAGGTTGTAAGGTAAGGTTATATATATATATATATATATATATATATATATATATATATATATATATATATGTATAGTTTTTTTTTTTTCTGTAACCTATATATAGGCTGTAACCCTTTATGTACTTCAGTGTTCCTGAGGATGTCATTAGACGAAAGCGCTTGAGCACCATTCTGTGTTTCCTTTCCTTCCTGGTTTTATTCATCATATATATATATAGTACCGGGTGGCCCATAATTCAGGAACCAGAGTAATAATTGTATTTTTTTCTTGTAATTCTTGTACTTTCTAGTAATTTTTTTTTTCTTTATTTTAGGTGCTAAGTAATAAGTAATATCACTCCACTTGAGTTTTAACTGTGGGACCATCTGAAGTCAATTATCTACGAGGATCGTCCAAGAACTATTCACCAATTGCAAATGAAAATTCAGTCTGAATGTGCAAAAATTACTAAAGAGACAAATGAGAGTTCAGGCACCAGTTTTAATGAGAATCCAGAAATGTTTAGATGTTAATGGTCATACTTAAAATATTAGAAAAAAAAACGCAATTATTCCTATGGTTCCTGAATTATGGGCACCCTGTATATATATATATATATATATATATATATATATATATATATATATATATATATATATACGGAGAGAGAGAGAGAGAATGTGAATGAGGTTGTAACCAAATTTACCCAACTAGAATACAAGAAAGAAAATTAAAAATATAAACGAAGAAAATTTTCATTACTTACATCTAAAAATTACAGTTGAAAGAACTATTACATATAAAATATAGCAAGACGGATGACGTATACAATTTTAACGTTATAACGTTCCCATTTAAGAAGAGTTTAATAACATAGATTTTACCATATCAGGTATTTTATCCCCAAGTAATTGGATAGTTACGAATATGAATGAAGCAGAGTTTACATTTTCAAACGCGAAGTAAAATATGTAATTAAACTTCCAAAACAGAGGATTCAAAAAGAGAAACTTAACAAGAAAATATAAATTTACGTTGACGAGCATGGAAACATCCAGACGCATGATAAGTATATTTAAATATAATATAGAAACCAATTTCTTAATTTTTTCTTACCTAAGTAATATACAGGGTGGGCCGTAAGCAATGTTCCCTCTAAGGTGTGCGCGTGTGCGCGCGCACACGCGTTGTGAAACCCGCGCACACAGCAAAATAAAATGCGCACAGGCTCAAGCGTATCATGAGTCACGACAGTAAATGAAGTAATTTAAAAAATTGCAGTTTAATGAATTCTATAAGGAATAAATTAAGAAACTGCTTGAAAGAAAATCATTTGGACATGCTCATGCGAATTAAAAGTTACCTGAATGATGACGGATGTATTAATCTTCATAGAGTTTATTTGGAATGGGCAAATGCTAAAGATCGTAGGGAGAAATCATAATCATACTTAAATGAAAGGTACTTTTATTTAATGTTTTTTCGATTACATTTTATTTTAATAAATTTTATTATTTTTTATTTTATTCCTATTTTGTGAATGGATAAAATCATGTATTAATCTTGATAGTCTATTTTAATTTGCTAAATGCTAAAAACTGTTTTGAGAAATGATAACTAAAATAGTCATTTTCAATTAATGTTATTTTTATTTTATTTCTTTATTTTGTTGAATTTTATTTTACTATTTCTTATTTTATTTATATTTTTAGAATGGATAAAATGTTTTCTTTTTTAAAAATATATAATATTGCAAACAGTTTCTTAATATCCATTTAATAGTACCGTAATGATCAAGCTATCACCTTATGGAAATAATATTTATTAAGTATTTAATATTTATATACTATATTTAATTTTGAAGATAATAGCGCTCAGAAAAGTTTGCACAATTTTTCACCATGAATCTAAATGTTTGCACAACGAAAATTTCTTGCGCACACGGACTAAAAAAAATTAGAGGGAACATTGGCCGTAAGTTTCCATACATAGGAAAAATAAACATTTTTTTATGGACAACCATTTTTATTTATATAATATGCTCTACATGGTTGCCATTGTTTTGAAAACACATTTCAATACGTGTTCCCCACTGTTGATGAACACCCATTAGCACAGTTGACGTTATGCTTGTAATGGCGTTGGTGATACGTTCCTTTAGATGATTTATGTCTCGTATCTTTTCCTGATACACCATGGCCTTCAAGTGCCCCCAAAGATAGAAATCAAGGGGGGTGAGATCTGGGGATCTGGGAGGCCACTCCACAGGACCACGCCGACCAATCCAAGCATCCGGAAACTACTGCTGATCCAAATACCGACGCACGTGAAGACCATAATGATGTGGAGCTCCATCTTGCTGGAAGTAAACTGGGAAGTTACCTTCCTCGTTTAGCAGGGATGGGAAAATCTCTTCTTGCAACATGTTAAGATACCTTTCGGCATTAAGATTTCCACTGACAAAAAAAATTGGTCCAATAATTCTGTCACCACATATCCCGGCCCACACCATCACTTTACCGGCACCTTGCATCTTCGTCGGACTCAGCCAGTTAGGGTTAGCATTACTCCAGTAACGTATGTTTTGCCGATTAACCTCTCCATTGACGTAAAAATTTGCTTCATCAGTAAACAAGATCTTACGTCAAACGCATATTCTTAGGGTATCTGAAACATAAAAACAAACGTTTAATTTTTCCTATGTATGGAAACTTACGGCCCACCCTGTACATATATATATATATATATATATATATATATATATATATATATATATATATATATATACATTTTAACTGCAAACAACACACAGTATAATTAATGTAAAGAACGACGCTTGTGTAGAAGAACGTTCCGCACAAGATGATGAGGGAGAATAAACAAATGAAAAATGAGGTACCACCCGGAAATCGAACCCGAGATCATCCGATTGCCGGTCAGATATGCTATCCACTACACCATGGACCTCGATCAATCAGAAGTCGTAATTCTCCTACATACGAGCTCAACCTACACAGCTCTACTTGATAGATTGGAATGAAAGGCTTTTCGTCTTGTCAATTCCCCCCTCTTCAATCCCTCTCTCTTCGCTGCGCTGTTGCCTCACTCTTTCTTTACCATCACTATTATAATTATAAGGACACTGCTCTTCTGAATTCTCTAACTGCATGCCTCCTCCTTTAAGGAGGGAGAGTACGCAGTACCAGACCTTCGGCAGATTCTCATTCCTTTTCTGTTCAACTCTCTGACGCAAAGATTAAGCGGTATTTTTAATGTTTCATCTACTCAACTGGTCAACTCTGGAACAATCTTTTTCAAGTTATCTTTTTCCCTGTCTTTGACCTCCAATCTTTCGAACGCAGAGTGTCCAGGCATCTCGAAAACTTGGACCTCGATTATGGCTCTCTTCTTCCTCTATGAGGTGGTGTTTTCGGCGTCATTCGCCCTTGACCTCTCCTTTCTGCACAAAAAATACTGTATGTATATTTGAGTTGGGTGTATTCCTTGGGAATTTCAATCGGAATATAAAGGTAATACAGTAGCCAAGACAATGCTTAAAACCATGATTTACGGATAAACGTTTGGGGAAAATATCGCATCATCAATACCAATACATATAACTGGAATTAAAATTTAAAAACAAATTTAATCGCAGGAATTAAACAATTTATAAAAATAACAGTAAATAATTAAAAGCACATGGTAAAAAAAATATAAAAATAGGTAACCTGAATTACAATACGAGTATATTCAGAGGATGGGTGGATTCAATTTCATTAAGATTTGGCTTAAGCTTATAAGTATAAATGGGTTCCATTATTCGAAGTGCAGGTCACCAGTTGCCATAGCTAAGATTTTTAAATAATCTATTGAAAGTCTCGAACCACACTTCTCAACATGATCTCTAATAGCAGAGGGGGTCTGGCTTACGCAGCAACTGGTTGGTTCTAGAAGACCTTCCGGCAATTTGATCGCAACGAGATTGCGGGGTTCGCTTAGTTGAACCTACATGATTTGCGCCATTAACAATGCGCACAGTTAAATAAATAAGCAACTGATGATCGCATTCCGAAAGTCATTCTGTCCTTGAATTTAAACAATGACCTGAGTGTGAAATTATTGTATAGCACAATTTGAAAATTAATTTTGGGATAAGATTTACGAGTAGCAAGCAGCGAACACAACTCACGGCTTAATTTTTCAGAGTGTCGTCCAAAATATACGTAGAAGTGTAAAATAAAATTTATGTTTAGAAACTGTAGTTAACAATACTTCAGTGCGGTATTGTTATTCAATTTTTTTATCTCATGACAAACGAGCTGCCTCGGGAAACCATTAGTTCTAAACAATTCCCTCAGAAATTTTACGTGGGTAAAAATTCCGCAGAACACATCACCCGAAATTACATACCAGATAATAATTGTTTGATGTATTGCAAAAATATGAGCTATAAGTACCATCTTCTTAATTGTACAAAATTGTCGAAGTTAATAAATATAAATATACATAAGGTATAGAGGCCACCAGTAATACGATGACACAATAATAATAGTGCTAATGAAAATACTACTACTAATAATAATAATATGAACTATAAGAACCACCATCACAATGATAAAATTTTCAAAGTTAAAAAATATAAATATGAGGTTTAGAGGCCACCGGCAGCAAGATAACAATAAAAATATAAATACTGTATAAGGTATAGAAGCCACCGCCAAGACTGACTTAAATAAATAATAATAATAATAATAATAATAATAATATGATAATATTCACCGTGGAACGACTCCGAGCGCACATCCTCAGCAGCACGCTGACACATGCATATACGCACAGAGCCAAACTATAATAAGATAGAACAGTGACACACACACACACACCAGATATGTTTGCGAACGACTTCTGAATTTAAACACTACGAATGTTAACACGTGACTGTAGGCGGAGCCTATACTTTATGTCCAGACAAGAATGTTAAAGAGAATTTAAACTACTACTACTATTACTACTACTACTACTAATAATAATAATAATAATAATAATAGTAATAATAATAATAATAATAATAATAATAATAATATTAAAGTAGTTTGAACTATAGCGACCACCATCTCAGTAGTAAAATTTTCACTTAATAAATATAAATATGAGTTTTAGAGGCCACCTTCAGCACGATGACAGAAAAAAAAATAATATATATATATATATATGTATAGAAACGACGTAAGTATAGAGGAGTGTTCTGCATATGAGGAAGAGAAATAACGAACAAATGAAAAATGAGGTGAACCGCCCGGGAATCGAACCTAGGATCTTCCGATTGCCGGTCAGATGCGCTATCCATTACACCACGGACCTCGATCAGTCATAAGTCGAAATTCTCCTACATAGGGCAGAAACCATTGCCCTGAGAGGGCACCCTCGCAAATCGTGAATATGTACATTTAACTGCCAAATAAATTGTCTTCGTTCATTCGTTATCCTATTACTAAAGCCTCCAACAATTCTGACGTAGTTTATGAAATCCCATGTGGAGGCTGCCCTCAAAAATACATCGGGGAGACAAGTGATTTTCAGGGAAGGATTAATTCCCACAAACGTGACCTGAGATCGGGTAATACTTATAGAAACCTAGTTCAGCATAGGGAACAGCATAATCATATTTTTAACTTCCAGGATTCTAAACCTATCATAAAAGTCAGGGACCAGGAAAAGAGACAAATATATGAGGCATTTTATATTTTGGCAGAAACACCATTTCCAATATTAAGTTGTCCTACAGTATGAATAGCTTTATTTTTAACATTTTAAAATATTTTAGGGAAATTTCGGGTCGTGACCGGCTGTCAGATGTACAGGATTGATTTTTATAGATTTCTTATCTCGAAGGGTGAAATCTGGGCAATAGTTTGCTTTTGCCAACTGCCAGACGTACGACAGCTACCATCTCTCTGTCCGTGTTTTATGCCTTCACACAGTCATTTTAACCTTAGCTCTTCCGCAGGACGGAAGTTTTATAACTTTTTTAGATATTTTAATTAGTTTATGGCTTTGAAAAGGGCTAATTACCCTTTTAAAACACTGTTTTATAATTAATTTTATAATTTTCATTTTTTGCGGGTTGGTGTAATTTTATAATCATATATATATATATATATATTATATATATATATATATATATATATATAATCATGCGGGTTGCTTCTACAGAGCTTCAATTTAATATTTAGGAGAAATCCAATGACAAGGAGAAATGTAAATGCCATGAAAAGTCTTCTTTAATGCGCAACGTTTCGAGCAAATACGCTCATCTTCAGGCTGTATGATAACAATGTGAAATTAAAATCAATAATTGAATGAAAAACAAGACAAAGAAAATTTCTATAACCTATTCATAAAGGCAAACTTTAAAAGACTGAAAAAAGAGGGTTAAATTCTAAGTTATACAGATTTACATTTAAAATTAAGAAGCTATTTTTAAATACATGTAGTAAATGTGAAATTAATACACTGGAAAAATTAACAATAGTACACTGGAATAATGAAACTAACTAACCTTTCACTGCAATTTCCGAGGCTAGACTGATTTAAGCAAAGGCGCATTAAAGAAGACTTTTCATGGCATTTACATTTCTCCTTGTCATTGGATTTCTCCTATATATATATATATATATATATATATATACAGGGTGATTACAAAGTCCTTGTACAAATTCAAACTTTAATAACTTTTTATGTACACATGGTAGAAATAGACTGTAAAGGACGTATGAAAGCATAATTTTAAACATACTACAGTACAAGGTTTTAGGCCTCAATATGACCAACATCTTTCTGATTCATCATTTAATCCAATTTTCCAAAGTCCTGAAAACACTTTCTAGTTACTGCTGAGTGATTTCAGGAATTGCATTGGTTGTCCTGGCCATAAGTTCATCTGAAACAATGTGGTTTTGATGAGTAAACAACACTTTTAACATGGCCCCATTAAAAGTAGTCCAATGGGGACAAGTTAGGTGAACAAGTTGGCCAAGCAATTGGTCCACCTCTACCGATCCACTTAGCTGGAAAGACGTCGTTCAAGAACTGTCGCACATTCAAAGCATGGTGGCATGGAGCACCGTCTTGCTGAAAGAAGGTGCTATCTGAAGGATTTAATCGTCTTACTTCAGGGGTATACATAAATTCTGCAATATTGCAAGGTAACGGCCACCATTGACTATTGGTTCTTCAAAAAAGAAAGGACTACTGATGCATGACTTCTGAGAGCGGATCAGATACTGATTTTTGGCTAGTTTCTTTCATATTGACAGACTTCATGAGGTTCATCTGTTCTCCAAATGCGGTACGTGTGGTGGTTGATTTTGCCATTTATGTGGAATGTTGTCTCGTCAAAAAAACGTCAACGTGTCCAGAAACCCAGGGGGATTCTTGATTTTTTATATTGGAACTGTTTACGGAAATCTAACCTTGCAGGTAGTTATCTTCCAGTAATATCTGAACCACGCATGTTCATGCAATTCACTTTGAGAATTTTGCGCACTGTTGATTTCGGATGTTTAGTTCATCGGATGCACGTAGCAACGATTTCCGTGGACTCAAATGTTTCCTGGACGATGGCCACAGTCTCCTCATTGTTTTGAGGCCTCCTGGATTGAGGTCTGTCATTTACTGACCCAGTTTTTTAACCTTTTTCATCCAACTGTTAACTGAGTTCCTGTGTGGTTCATCTTTCTGGTAATGAGCAGTGAACTTTCTTCTCACAGCTGTTATGGACTTCAGTTCTGGCAGCCATAAAACACAGTTAACCCTTTCTTCTAGTGTCACCATTTTCAATCAATCTCAGCTCTCAGTATCTATGCTTGATATGGTGTGACCTGAAATGAAATAAAGGAAAACTGTAATAATTATGCTTTCATATACCGTTTACAGTTTGTTTATATCATAAATACATCAAAAGTTATTAAAGTTTAAAGTTGTACAAGGACTTTGCAATCACCCTGTATCTAGTGAAACAAAAGTAATACATACATTTTGAAGCTGAGTCATTGCTGACGCGCTTGTGTCTTTAAAGACGAACATTCCTCATTCTTTATTCCTGGGAAAGGAAAAAAAATTGTAGCTAGAGCTTCAGCATTTTCATTTTATGTATTTATTTTACAGTTTAAAGAAGAGCACAAGCGAATAGGCATTTAATAAGTTGGAAAACGAAAGGTAAATGAAAACTAGGAGCTACTAGGACTTGAACGCGCGTGCCGATTATTTCAGAGTTCTGGATGGCGTGGTCGGTAGCAGCGTTGACTCTGAAACGACGTAACTCGGGCTCGAGTCCCACTAACTCTTAGTTTCCCACTTTAATTGCCAGCGTCCGTAGCTCTATGCGTAATACCGTTTCCTTATAAGCAAAGTAAAGACACTGAAGTTGGGGGTTCAAATCCCTATGATGGTTTTTAATTATAATACAATAAATAATTAGATCAATGGGTCGCATTCGTTGCTCTGAGAGTCGTGACAGTTTCTGGTCCTCATCACTTATTATTATTATTATTATTATTATTATTATTATTATGCCCAATTTAACTTCTATTCTTTTTCCATCTTATCTTAGTGTGGTTATTGCATCTCAAAAGTAACTTCACTAGGTTGCTTGAACAAATATAGCACCATCCGCCCATAAGTGGTGTCACATTGAGTGTAACATCAGTATTTATTTTTTAATTGAATAACCTTTATTAATTAAATAAATGCATTTTTACAACTTTACAATTTTTGTTGTTACAATAATTTTAATATAAAATAAATAATTGTAAAATTGGGCTATTTATTTAATTTAATTTGGTCCTTAAGCTTTAGGCTTTACTAGGCTCTTAATTATTAAAAATAAAACTGATAGTTATTTTTAATAATGTACAGAGTGGTCACAAAGTCCCTTTGCAGTGACTTTACAGCATATCTGTATGTTGCCCTTGTTTTTCATGCAAAGGGATTTTGTGACCACTCTATATAATTCATGAATAAGAATTATCACTTACAGAGTATATATTAATCTTAAATTATTATTATTATTATTATTATTATTATTATTATTATTATTATTATTATTATAAATGTAAAAAAAATACAAAGTTTCTTAGAAAAGTTAATATAATGAAAGTTATTTTACTGGGTATAAATTCTACCATGAACGTTAGTTGCTTACTAATTAATCTTGCAGACATTTCCAACTCAGTGAATTAGACTTAGCTCTAAATAACTCAAAAATCACTCTAAAAACAATACTTATTGAGAACTTTGACCTAGATACAGATTTATATACTGTATAGGCTTATGACTTGATTCGTCTTATAACAATGGATTTTGTAATTAACTTCAGTCCTTATACACAGTGGTGGCCATAAGTCACGCATCACCCCATCAATTTAAAAAAAATTGTTTTAACGTAAAAGTAAAATACCAAAATTACTGTAAATGGTAGAAAAGATGTATGTAGAAACTACTCAAGCATACAAAATATACTAATGAATTGCGGTCAGTTTTTCGTAGATTTACCCTTTTTTTCCAGCACTTCGGTGATACGTTGTGGCATGGAATTTACCAGTATTTCGCAATACTCCGGCGTAATTTCCTGCGCCCACACCTTCTTTATGGCTTCAAGCAAGTCATTCAATGATGTAGGATTGTGACGGGCAACTTTTTCTTTGACGGTTCGCCAGCGGTTCTCTATCGGGTTTAAATCGGGCGAGTTTCCCGGCCGAGGCCCAATCAGCTGAAAACCCGAATTTCGGAGCCAATCAGACACGGCTTTGGTGCGGTGACATGGCACTCTGTCTTGTTGTTGGAAAAACGTTGGGTGGCGCATCTCCATAAACAGCGGCAACTTCTCCTGCAGGATACTTAGGTTTTTCCAACAAGACGGAGCGCCATGTCACCGCAACAAAGCCTGTCTGATTGGTCCGAAATTCGGGTTTTCAGCTGATCGGGCCTTAGCTGGGAAACTCGCCCGATTTAAACCCGATAGAGAACCGCTGGCGAACCGTCAAAGAAAAAGTTACCCGTCACAATCCTACATCATTGAATGACTTGCTTGAAGCCATAAAGAGGGTGTGGGCGCAGGAAATTACGCCGGAGTAATGCGAAATACTGGTAAATTCCATGCCACGACGTATCGCCGAAGGGGTGATGCGTGACTTATGGCCACCACTGTATATAGGCCTCTATATATATATATATATATATATATATATATATATATATATATATATATATATATATATATATATATATATCAAAGCTATTGACTTCTCCTTAGGGAACCGGAGCTTACAGATGAAAAGAAGGATCAACACAACGGCAAACATTTTCATTTATTTGTACATCAGACGTTTCGACAAATCTTTTGTCATCATCAGTGAGTTAAGTCTTAAAACCTTAAAACAAAATTGAAAAGTGAAAGTTACATCAATACAATATTAAGACCATTAAAATTAAAACCTTAAAGCAAAATGAAAATTGCATCAATACAAAATTAAAAACATTTAAATTTCATCACTATAAAAACTAAAATTAAATTAAATTTCATCACTATAAAAACTAAAATTAAATTACCTCAATAGGTAAATACACAATGTTTACATCCACCTCCATACTTGGCAAAGTCTAAGAGAACACTAGGTGGTCAGAGGATTAGAAAGGGTATATCTGTGAAACACGGTTGGTTGTCAAAAGAGTCGTAATTTGTAGGATGAGCTATTATTATTAAGGGAGGGTTTGTTTCTATAGATGTACAAAGATTCTAAAATTCGGAGTTCTGTAAGGTTATTGGATCTAGTTAAAATTTCAAACTGAGTTTTGTGAAGGGATGGTCGTTTTCATCACTGTGGTTTCTAATTGCGGATTGTGGAGGGCTACTGAGGGGACGGTTGGTACGGACTGACAAGCCCAAATGTTGAGAAAGGCGCACCTCCAGTTGGAGTTGAGTGCTGCCAATATACGCAGCCTTACAGCTGTCGCACGTGTATTGTAAACAACATTGGGGCATACAGTTTTGGGGAATTCATCTTTGAACTTTAAAAAATTTGATAATTTAAGTGGGTTGACGAAGGCGAATCTAAAATTTATTTGGGGATAACTAGACTTGAGTAGTTTGGACAATTCACCTCGAATACGCAATGATAAATAACCATAAAAAGGTAATTTAATATATCTGGTTTCTTTTTGTACTGTAGTTACGGGGAGTTTAGTATCAAAAGTGTTATTTAAAAATTTCTTTAATTGGTTATCGAATAGATGAGAAGGGTAGTAATTGTTAATAAAGTACTGTTTTAAAAATTTAAATTCTTCGTTTAACGAAAAGTAATCCGAACAAATACGGTAACTTCTTGTTAATAATATTACTATAGCACTAATCTTATATTTATAAAACATACAACTTAAATAATTGGTTCCCAAGCCAGTAAAAGTTTGTTTCCGAAATAGTGAAGTATGGAACTTATTATGGGCCCGTTTAACTAAAACATCCAGGAAAGGTAAACTATTATTTGTTTCGTTTTCACACGTGTACTTAATATTACTATGTTGTTTATTAAGATAATCAAGAAAAAGTTTTACGTGTGAAGGATGGTTAAATATTAAGAAAGTGTCATCCACGTATCTTCTGTAATATATGGGTTTAAAACTACTAGGACAATTTTCCAACCAAATTCTTCGTAATGGCAAAGAAATGCATTTGCTAGTGTTGGGCTTAACGGGGAACCCATAGCTACCCCATCAATTTGGCTGTAAAGGTTGCTATTAAATAAGAAAAGATTATCAAAACACACTATTTGGAGAAGGTTTTTAAATTGAGTCTGAGTGAGGCCATTAATAAGAGTATTATCAGTAGTGAATAACTTATTTAGTATGATATTTAATGTTTCTTTTAACGGGACATTAGTAAACAATGATGAGACATCAAAACTGGCCATAGTAAGAGAATCGGCATGATTGATCTCTTTTATCTCTTTAGCAAAATCAAACGAGTTGTTAATAGAATAATCATTAAAGGTGAGTTTTGAAAGCAAGGGAACGAAGAATTTGGCTAAGTTATAATTGAATGTACCACATGCCGAAAGAATAGGTCTTAGTGGGAAATTTGGCTTGTGGACTTTAGGTAAACCATATAGAATTCCTGGATTAGAACCAGAAGCAAATAAAAAATTGTATGTATTGTCAGCAATAATATTACTATTTTTTTAATTTACGCAAACACCTATTAAGTTTATCTTCGAGTTTTAGTAATTTAGACAGAACATTCTCTTTTACCCTTTTAAATTTAGACGTATCCGACAAAATTGTCTCCATTCTATTTATGTAAACTGTTGAATCAATCAGCACTACTCCTTTACCCTTATCCGGTTTTGTAATGATGACAGAGTTATCCTTTTTCAAATTATTAAGAATTTTAAAATCTTGCTTATTAAAGAGGGGAGAAAACACCTTATGGGGTTTAAAATTATAAAAATTCTTAAAAGAGATGCTCTCCACTTGTTTTACCAAGTTATGAAACGAGAAATTTGGTCGGATCTCACAATTCTTAATATTCATGAGAAGATTTTCAAAGCCAGAGAAAAATTTATAAAAATTTAGTTTATAATGAGGTAGATCAAAATTAAGCCTAACGACAATATTTCTTTCTCTCTAATACTTAAAACTTTATTAGAGAAATTACAAATAAAATTATCTGGATTATTAAAAAACGACTGAGTGATTCCCAATTTTTCCAATTTGGCAGCATGTATCCTTTTATGTCTGTTGACAGTTTTATCACAGCAAGTTTGAAATTTAGTAACTAAACAATGATAATCAATATAAGACACCCTAGATTTTAGACCAAACAGAGAATTTTTATATTTCAGCTTGAGAAAACTCACTGTTTTAGTTTTCGATTGAAGCTCCAAATTTAATAATTTATGTAGCCATGATTTATATAGTTTGGAGTTATGGAGGCGTTTATTATAAAGTTTAAATCTAAGGAAATTAGGCACAATATTATAACTTTTGCACTTAGACAAGAAACTCTCATCACAGATAGCCTTGTTCAGTTTCAAATAGACTCTTTCACATTGTCTGTAATAGTTCAATGTCGATCGGCCATATCTCTGGGTTAATATCAAAGCTATTGACTTCTCCTTAGGGAACCGGAGCTTACAGATGAAAAGAAGGATCAACACAACGGCAAACATTTTCATTTATTTGTACATCAGACGTTTCGACAAATCTTTTGTCATCATCAGTGAGTTAAGTCTTAAAACCTTAAAACAAAATTGAAAAGTGAAAGTTACATCAATACAATATTAAGACCATTAAAATTAAAACCTTAAAGCAAAATGAGAATTGCATCAATACAAAATTAAAACATTTAAATTTCATCACTATAAAAACTAAAATTAAATTAAATTTCATCACTATAAAAACTAAAATTAAATTACCTCAATAGGTAAATACACAATGTTTACATCCACCTCCATACTTGGCAAAGTCTAAGAGAACACTAGGTGGTCAGAGGATTAGAAAGGGTATATCTGTGAAACACGGTTGGTTGTCAAAAGAGTCGTAATTTGTAGGATGAGCTATTATTATTAAGGGAGGGTTTGTTTCTATAGATGTACAAAGATTCTAAAATTCGGAGTTCTGTAAGGTTATTGGATCTAGTTAAAATTTCAAACTGAGTTTTGTGAAGGGGATGGTCGTTTTCATCACTGTGGTTTCTAATTGCGGATTGTGGAGGGCTACTGAGGGGACGGTTGGTACGGACTGACAAGCCCAAATGTTGAGAAAGGCGCACCTCCAGTTGGAGTTGAGTGCTGCCAATATACGCAGCCTTACAGCTGTCGCACGTGTATTTGTAAACAACATTGGGGCATACAGTTTTGGGGAATTCATCTTTGAACTTTAAAAAATTTGATAATTTAAGTGGGTTGACGAAGGCGAATCTAAAATTTATTTGGGGATAACTAGACTTGAGTAGTTTGGACAATTCACCTCGAATACGCAATGATAAATAACCATAAAAAGGTAATTTAATATATCTGGTTTCTTTTTGTACTGTAGTTACGGGGAGTTTAGTATCAAAAGTGTTATTTAAAAATTTCTTTAATTGGTTATCGAATAGATGAGAAGGGTAGTAATTGTTAATAAAGTACTGTTTTAAAAATTTAAATTCTTCGTTTAACGAAAAGTAATCCGAACAAATACGGTAACTTCTTGTTAATAATGTTACTATAGCACTAATCTTATATTTATAAAACATACAACTTAAATAATTGGTTCCCAAGCCAGTAAAAGTTTGTTTCCGAAATAGTGAAGTATGGAACTTATTATGGGCCCGTTTAACTAAAACATCCAGGAAAGGTAAACTATTATTTGTTTCGTTTTCACACGTGTACTTAATATTACTATGTTGTTTATTAAGATAATCAAGAAAAAGTTTTACGTGTGAAGGATGGTTAAATATTAAGAAAGTGTCATCCACGTATCTTCTGTAATATATGGGTTTAAAACTACTAGGACAATTTTCCAACCAAATTTCTTCGTAATGGCAAAGAAACGTCTGATGTACAAATAAATGAAAATGTTTGCCGTTGTGTTGATCCTTCTTTTCATCTGTAAGCTCCGGTTCCCTAAGGAGAAGTCAATAGCTTTGATATTAACCCAGAGATATGGCCGATCGACATTGAACTATTACAGACAATGTGAAAGAGTCTATTTGAAACTGAACAAGGCTATCTGTGATGAGAGTTTCTTGTCTAAGTGCAAAAGTTATAATATTGTGCCTAATTTCCTTAGATTTAACTTTATAATAAACGCCTCCATAACTCCAAACTATATAAATCATGGCTACATAAATTATTAATTTGGAGCTTCAATCGAAAACTAAAACAGTGAGTTTTCTCAAGCTGAAATATAAAAATTCTCTGTTTGGTCTAAAATCTAGGGTGTCTTATATTGATTATCATTGTTTAGTTACTAAATTTCAAACTTGCTGTGATAAAACTGTCAACAGACATAAAAGGATACATGTTGCCAAATTGGAAAAATTGGGAATCACTCAGTCGTTTTTTAATAATCCAGATAATTTTATTTGTAATTTCTCTAATAAAGTTTTAAGTATTAGAGAGAAAGAAATATTGTCGTTAGGCTTAAATTTTGATCTACCTCATTATAAACTAAATTTTTATAAATTTTTCTCTGGCTTTGAAAATCTTCTCATGAATATTAAGAATTGTGAGATCCGACCAAATTTCTCGTTTCATAACTTGGTTAAAAACAAGTGGAGAGCATCTCTTTTAAGAATTTTTATAATTTTAAACCCCATAAGGTGTTTTCTCCCCTCTTTAATAAGCAAGATTTTAAAATTCTTAATAATTTGAAAAAGGATAACTCTGTCATCATTACAAAACCGGATAAGGGTAAAGGAGTAGTGCTGATTGATTCAACAGTTTACAAAATAGAATGGAGACAATTTGTCGGATACGTCTAAATTAAAAGGGT
This sequence comes from Bathynomus jamesi, assembly GCA_023014485.1. Taxonomy (NCBI): domain Eukaryota; kingdom Metazoa; phylum Arthropoda; class Malacostraca; order Isopoda; family Cirolanidae; genus Bathynomus; species Bathynomus jamesi. The sequence goes on from JAJOZX010006700.1 coordinate 21,657, forward strand.
AAAAGAGAATGTTCTGTCTAAATTACTAAAACTCGAAGATAAACTTAATAGGTGTTTGCGTAAATTAAAAAATAGTAATATTATTGCTGACAATACATACAATTTTTTATTTGCTTCTGGTTCTAATCCAGGAATTCTATATGGTTTACCTAAAGTCCACAAGCCAAATTTCCCACTAAGACCTATTCTTTCGGCATGTGGTACATTCAATTATAACTTAGCCAAATTCTTCGTTCCCTTGCTTTCAAAACTCACCTTTAATGATTATCTATTAACAACTCGTTTGATTTTGCTAAAGAGATAAAAGAGATCAATCATGCCGATTCTCTTACTATGCCAGTTTTGATGTCTCATCATTGTTTACTAATGTCCCGTTAAAAGAAACATTAAATATCATACTAAATAAGTTATTCACTACTGATAATACTCTTATTAATGGCCTCACTCAGACTCAATTTAAAAACCTTCTCGAAATAGTGTGTTTTGATAATCTTTTCTTATTTAATAGCAACCTTTACAGCCAAATTGATGGGGTAGCTATGGGTTCCCCGTTAAGCCCAACACTAGCAAATGCATTCTTTGCCATTACGAAGAAATTTGGTTGGAAAATTGTCCTAGTAGTTTTAAACCCATATATTACAGAAGATACGTGGATGACACTTTCTTAATATTTAACCATCCTTCACACGTAAAACTTTTTCTTGATTATCTTAATAAACAACATAGTAATATTAAGTACGTGTGAAAACGAAACAAATAATAGTTTACCTTTCCTGGATGTTTTAGTTAAACGGGCCCATAATAAGTTCCATACTTCACTATTTCGGAAAACAAACTTTTACTGGCTTGGGAACCAATTATTTAAGTTGTATGTTTTATAAATATAAGATTAGTGCTATAGTAACATTATTAACAAGAAGTTACCGTATTTGTTCGGATTACTTTTCGTTAAACGAAGAATTTAAATTTTTAAAAACAGTACTTTATTAACAATTACTACCCTTCTCATCTATTCGATAACCAATTAAAGAAATTTTTAAATAACACTTTTGATACTAAACTCCCCGTAACTACAGTAAAAAAGAAACCAGATATATTAAATTACCTTTTTATGGTTATTTATCATTGCGTATTCGAGGTGAATTGTCCAAACTACTCAAGTCTAGTTATCCCCAAATAAATTTTAGATTCGCCTTCGTCAACCCACTTAAATTATCAAATTTTTTAAAGTTCAAAGATGAATTCCCCAAAACTGTATGCCCCAATGTTGTTTACAAATACACGTGCGACAGCTGTAAGGCTGCGTATATTGGCAGCACTCAACTCCAACTGGAGGTGCGCCTTTCTCAACATTTGGGCTTGTCAGTCCGTACCAACCGTCCCCTCAGTAGCCCTCCACAATCCGCAATTAGAAACCACAGTGATGAAAACGACCATCCCCTTCACAAAACTCAGTTTGAAATTTTAACTAGATCCAATAACCTTACAGAACTCCGAATTTTAGAATCTTTGTACATCTATAGAAACAAACCCTCCCTTAATAATAATAGCTCATCCTACAAATTACGACTCTTTTGACAACCAACCGTGTTTCACAGATATACCCTTCTAATCCTCTGACCACCTAGTGTTCTCTTAGACTTTGCCAAGTATGGAGGTGGATGTAAACATTGTGTATTTACCTATTGAGGTAATTTAATTTTAGTTTTTATAGTGATGAAATTTAATTTAATTTTAGTTTTTATAGTGATGAAATTTAAATGTTTTTAATTTTGTATTGATGCAATTTTCATTTTGCTTTAAGGTTTTAATTTTAATGGTCTTAATATTGTATTGATGTAACTTTCACTTTTCAATTTTGTTTTAAGGTTTTAAGACTTAACTCACTGATGATGACAAAAGATTTGTCGAAACGTCTGATGTACAAATAAATGAAAATGTTTGCCGTTGTGTTGATCCTTCTTTTCATATATATATAATATATATAAGGTGCCCCAGAAGTTTGGACTTATAGGAAAAATAGGCATTATATTTTTGAAGTGAAACAAGCACATTTCTAATGTCAGTTTTACATATTTCAGGAAAGAAAATACCCTGATGACTCAGTATACCAATGAAAAGAAGGTGGAACTGGTATTGCTTGCTACATGTTTCCGAAAAAAGCCAGAGGGAGGCATGTTCGTGAAATAACTGACATGCCTCCCTGTGGCTTTTTTCGGAAAACATGTAGCAATACCAGTTCCACCTTCTCTTCATTGGTATGATGAATCATCAGGGTATTTGCTTTCCTGAAATATGTAAAATTGACATTAGAAATGTGTTTCTTTTACTTTAAAAATATAATATATATTTTTCCTATGCGTTTAGACTTCTGGGACACCCTGTGTGTGTGTGTGTGTGTGTGTGTGTGTGTGTGTGTGTGTGTATATATATATATAGTCTTCTAACGCAAGGAAACAGTCTTTTAAACTTCAGAGATCACTCTTAATAAATTTTAGTCCAAACCTATTTGCTCTTGCGAGGTCCTAATAGCATCGCGGAGGAGAACTCGCTTCTGCTGTAATTGTTGAAATAAACTCGCATTCAGAGTATACCATAAAATCTAAAATTAAAACTAAACTTATGAAATGAGAGATTCAGTTTATGGTGTCGAGTCTGCGTTCATAAATTCTCAAAATGCATAAACCGTAACCTCTTGAAGAAATTTCTTTCTACGGTGATCCATCAAATAAAGATAATATAGCCTTTATTCTATTATAAACGAGCCATAAATTTGTCTTCCCCTTTATTCCAAAGTCTAATCTAGCTTTTGGATTGCTATTCCGGCCTTTGGAAATCTTCTTTGGGAAGACACTCATACAGAACGTAATTGAGTCGTGAAAGCATCTTCATTGAATCCACTCTCCGGCTTTAAATTCCAACAATAAAACCTGACGAATAGAGGATAAAGCCTACAATGACTTGCCAACGACTCGCAGATGAGTGAATTGTATGTAAATATGTAAATGAAATTGAAGCGTCCCTGATATTGCCAAGTCAAATCTGTTATATGCCAATTGCTTTATATGAACAATCTTTAATATGTATTACAATGTATATATGCATGTTGTGTCATATGTTTCATATGCATGAACTTCAGGCATATATGTACAGTGTATATATATATATATATATATATATATATATATATATTATATATATATATATATATATATATATATATATATTACTGTGAAAATTGAAAAACTATTGCTTAAGAAATTACAGTATACCAAATTAAACAGACATACAGACCCACAAGATTAAATCACAAATTCATAAATTTGGTACACTTACATTTTACATTATATAATATATTAGTGAACTGAATAAATGAATTGCAGTGCTCAAATTCTAAATGAAATCGATTTTCAATTGTGTTGCTTGATAGTGAAACATTTTAATTGTGTACCTCACTTACGAAAATTAAATTTTTCCTATTCAAAGATCGTGTTTTGCGCATTTAAGAAACGTTTATCATAGTTTCTTCTCTTATATTATTTCAATTTAGACTTTATGTAACTAAACCAAATTACATTGCGAACATTTTAATTTGATAATCTATATTTCCTTATGCCAAAACTAACTTTGGTAAACGGCTAATATGACTTTATAAAGCCGTGTCACGGGTGAAAAAATGTTTAATTTAACTTTTATATCTCGGCTCTTATTTTTAGTTTTTTTAGTTTTAATTAATTTTTCTCTTTTTCTCCTTTAACCATAAAAGGACGACTGCTACAAATTGGGGATTAATGAAAGAAAGCCACCCCACCAGCCTTCTTTAGTTAGCTCTATAAGGCTAACTAACGAAAAATATAACGACCTAACCTAACCAATTGTCAAGGGTGTACAGTTGACCTAACGAGTGGTTAGGTTAGGTCGTGATATTTTCGTTAGTTAGCCTTATAAAGCTAACTAAAGAAGGCTGTAGGTGGCTTTCTTTCATTGATCCCAAATTGGTAACGTTTCAAATACACGCATTCATAATTTAAGCCTACAAAAATTTCCGGTGTTGAAGGGTTAGTTAAATCTTCTCCCTCATGACCTCCCATAATCTTCATTCCAAGATATTAACTTCCACCTTCAACATTCCATCTCTTAACGCAGAGACACTAATCACACTTTCGAGGGAGATGGATCTCATAAAGAACATTTTAGATAAATTAAATTTAAATGGTCCTATATATCTCCAGTTCAAATAAAGTGTAACTTTGCGTTCAAAAATAAATTTAGTCATGAATTTAACGTCAGGAGGTTAATGGGAAATTACAAATTATTATTATTATTATTATTATTATTATTATTATTATTATTATTATTGTTATTGTTGTTGTTGTTGAGCCACTTTCGTAACGTCTGAGATCACATAACGGAGGGGACCTTCAACTTAGAATCTGAAACCTTACTCCCCCATGAGAAGCCCAAAGAGACATCTTGATCGCTGAAATCTGAAATCCTGGCCGAGATTCGAGCCCAGGACCTTCAGATTAACAGCCGCCCCTCTACCACAGGATACCTGGCGGGTTTACGAATCGTTATGAGACATTTTGTATTTTATTAAAATAAAGTGGGCTATAGAACCTAATGTATCACTGCACGCGATAATTATTAATAAATAAAGAAATATTGAAGTTAATTTCCAATGAATAGAGGAGACATCTTTCTCATTCGCAAATAAAATATATAAAAACCCCGATTTATTCTCGAATTAATATAACCCGATTTCTACCACCCGAATTTGGAAAAAAATAATTCCAGAAATCATATGCTCTATGCAGTGGTGGGCACCGTTAACCAAAAATTTAACTTCGATAACGATAATCCGTTAACCCCAATTTTTAACTCCGATAACGATAATCCGATCATTTTACTACAAAGTTAACGGAAGTTAACGATAATCCGTTAACAATAACTATTTCTTTACTAACATTTAAAAAAATCAAGGAAAAAGCTTTAAAACCCATAGAAAATGTTTATTTATGCAAAATCCAACAATAAATAGGTATTTAACTGTATTTTTATCAAGTTTTGCAACTTTTTTGCTTAATAACTTTTTTTATTTTTAATAAAAAATGTATTGATTACATGTTTTGAAACCCTTGTAACCACTAACCAAACTAAATTTTAATTTACCAGCAGAGAATTATTATGGCGGGAACTGAAAGGTAAAATTAAATATCGAGTTATCGGAAGTTAACTGGTGCGATAACGATAAATGGAAATTAACTTCCGTTAATAGTCCGTTAAAAAGTTAACTTCGTTAATTAACTGTTATCGGATTAACGCTTTAGTGCCCAACACTGGCTCTATGTACAACGCGAGAATACGCACGGACTGTGAGAACTGATAAATTACCATATCGTCCAATTCATGTAGCGTTATAATTCAGGACCACCTCAATAGGACATACATCAGTTTTTGAAGGAAGTATGAGTATAGACCTTTTGATAATTAATAATAATGCAAGCACAAAACAAAATTAATGAACACAATGTTACCAAATGTATTTTTGGTATATCATAAATAAAACTGTATCAAAATTAACGCCAAACTGGAAACTCACTGGTCATAAGTTAGGAATAACTTCAACCAAAATGTAAACTCGGGTGTCATTATTGCCGATATCGTCTGACTACCTCCCTGGTTCCTTCTCTTTTATTCATATAGAGTTTACTGAAAACACACTAATAAAATATAGCGTAAACTCTGATACTTCTATGGAGTTCTTTCTACATAACTTAAACAAAGAATACTTTAACTTTAACAATATACAGGGTGTTCGGAAAGTCACTGTGCACTTATATTTATTTAATAGCATACAATAACATTGCATATATGATAGAGGTTATGGATGGGACCATCAGAACTTATAAAAGGTGTTGAAAGTGATGTCCTTTAACAGCAATACAGGCCTGGACCCGTCTTATTTTATTTTGAAACACCTTTGTCAGTTCTTCATTAATTAACATTAATTATATAAGTGCATAGTGACTTTCCGAACACCCTGTATTTTGAATATCAACAGTGAAACAAACGCATTCAATAAAATCGAAGAGCATCAAACAAAATAATTAAAAATTTACGGCTTGCTAATGGCTTTTTATTTTATTAAAAATAACTAGAAAGGAAAAAAAGAAGGAAAGAAATGAAGAGAAGGGAAGATAAGAGGGGAGAGACTAAAAGAATAGGAAGGGGAAGGGCTGAACTGCTCACAACATAAACTCAAGTAAAAAAAAACACATAACAACAGAATATAACAAAGTACAGAAACTACAACGAATTATATAAATACATAAACATGAATGAATGTACACAGATAAAGTACACAAACTATAGCAAACAACATAAGAATGAATAAGTTATTACAATCAATGTCAAGTACAATGAGATGTCACGTAATGATAAGAGGGAGTAATGTAATGAGAGAGGGAAGAAGTTAAGAGGTTCAACAAAAAAGGAGGTAGGATTTAAGTGGGTGTATTAAGTGTCGAAGCGTAGTGTGATACAATTGATGGTGGGAGAAGAGTATCAAATTTCTAACGAAAGAAGCCAAAACGAGCAGCGTTGAGGAGAGGGATCCATACAGTATTATAGAATGAAGATAATGGCCGAAAGTGGTATCATCGTACGTCCAGAATTCAACGCAGTACTTCCTTTTGCATTTGTTAAACTTTCAGCCGAAGAGAGACTGGAGTCGTGAGATGACAAACGCCACAATAAAGTAGGAACGAACAAGAGAGACGTCTAACAATTTATGAACGGGTCTAGGAGCAGGCCAGAATTTTCGAAAGGTTATACGTGCCATTTTTGCTCTGGAAAGTGTCGACTGATGGGAGGAAGGGGGGGGGGGAGTTTTGGCCGGAAAGTGAATCCCAAAACCGTAACGACGGAATGCTATATAAGGAATCGGGGTGGGGCAAAGGTGGGAGTGGTGAAGCATCTCCAAATGGGAAGGGGCCGAATTGAAAATGTCATTGATGTTTATAAATAATGTTTTCATGAATTTTGGAAAGGGTGGTTAAGAGAGTAATAGGCCTGTAGTTCTGTTGGAAGTGAAGGTTTTTTATCTGGCTTTGGGAGAACGATCAATATGAAACAGACTTATTAAGACGGGCTGTGCAAAAATGCAAAAAGGAAATAATTTGTAGTGTTCTATAGCAAATGTAAAACAAACGCTAAATTAATTAACACAATATTACACACACACACACACACACACACACACACACACACACACAACAAAACTTTTTTACAGAAAATTTATAAATAATAATTATTTTAATGATAAAAGAACTACAGCAAAAACAACTTAAATATTTTTCAGCGGCATGAACGTGAACGGCCCAAAACACTCATTTTCCCCAATTCCTTTGGGCATTTTATGAGAAAACTGAAAAAGACCCCAAAATTTTTCTCCTTCCTTCCAATAACTCCAAAAGATGCGAAAACATTCATAATATTACACTCTCATAAACAAAGATTGCGCGATATATTTCATACTGCACAAAACATAAATCATGTCGCGATATTAATTCTGAACCACTTCCCGCCCTTAAATTCTATCAAGACTGAAAACTATCTCCATGTTCTAAAAATAGCTCGTATATACCCTATATTTAAAAAGGTGATCCGGGGATACATCCCTATAGCGAATGTTCAGTTTTCCGAATATGGAAAAAAAAATCTGAGAAAATTTTGCATATGTACATTATACATATACCGTCGCAAACTATACAAAAAAATGGTTAGATTTGCTTTTTTTTTTTTTTTTTTTGCTCAGTGCAATAGGAAATAAAACATATATATATATATATATATATAATATATATATATATATATATATATATAATTTCAATAAATTACTCGTCATATGTTGTAAAAATAAAAAATATTGTACACAATTTAAATATATAATTAGTTTTTGTTTCATTTAAAGGTAGACCTACAGGCTACAACATCGCCTTAACTATTTTCGGCTTCATTTATTTTAAAATAAAAATTATAGATAGCTGCTTAACTAATAAAATATTTGTTGAATGGGTAAATATTAAGTTTTACGGAGACGAGTTTTCAATCTTGTTACAAAGATCCTGATTTGGTTGAAGTTGGTCACGTGGGCAATAAACTAACCAAGCTAAACAACTACCTAACCTAGCGTAATCTGGTTTCCGTGAAACTTAATATTTGTCATTAAATATTATTAAAATAAAGTAGAATATCCAGCATGCGTGTAAAAATTATAAAAGATTTTGTATTAATTATATTATATTATATTAGCCCTAGGCATAGGCTCTAGAGCAGGGGTTTTCAACCTGAGGTACGCGTACCCCCAGGGGTACGCCTGGGATTTACCACGATGTACGCATATGTCATTATTATTCTATTTGTAGAGTTATGAACATTAATACAACATAAGTGAATGCCATTCTTGTATTTTCCATGAATTTATCCTTTCAGGGGGTACGTGGGTAACACCGACAATGTAAAAGGGGTACGAGGTAAACAAAAGGTTGAAAACCTCTGCAATCTAGAGGCTAGAGCTTTTTTTGGCTGCGTATCCCTTAGATCAGGGATGCACAGGACGTTGATCTCGGTTGACCGGTGGACCGTTAACTCGTTTCAAGTAGATCGCAGAAATTTTTAAACTTACTATATGGTTAACCTAGGGTTGACACCTCTCTAGGTAGCAACAGAGAGAAAGACCGTTGCTTGCACTTGTAATCTGTTTGTATTCCTATTCCTGAAGCCGTCCTTTTTTTTGCCCATGCACTCTACACATGTTTTTACTCGTCCATTTATTTTTTTAATTATGCACTGATTTTGTTAAGACTATTACCAGTTGGCAATTCTCACGTTCTTCTGACACGTTTCGCATGAGTTGCGTCACAAATTCTTACGGTACAAAAGTTGTCAGTTTTACGCGCTGTGAGTGACGGACATGTAAAACTTGGCAAAACCGTTGTCATTTCGCGAACCGACAGCCGTTATTATTTGCAACAGCCTGAAAGTTGTTGCAAAGAAAACAAGCGCATGTGAGTGTACTAAATATCTAAAATTCTAAACTTTTATAGAAAAAAGCAACACAAAAAATCTCATCATTTTCACAATGAGTGGGAGGGAGATTATTTTTTAACATTGGTGAATTCAAAGTACATGTGTTTGATTTGCCATTGGACCGTAGCTCTTGCTAAGGAGGGAAATGTTAAGAGACATTTCAAAACTGTTCACAAGAAATATAAGAGCGGTTTTCCAGCCAAAAGTGAACTGCGCAAGACAAAGATGAAGGAACTGAAGTCTGAACTTGCTGTCCAACAATCCATATTTACTAGGCCCATCGAGAAATCGAAGGCAGCCACAATTGCATCCTGAGCCACAAATTAGCTGAGGGTAAGAAACCGTTTGAGGATGGAGACAGTAAAAAATGCATTTTTGGAGGCAGCAGACTCATCGTTTGATTATTTAAAAAATAAATCGGAAATAATTTCAGTATTAAGGAAATTCAGCTATCCAGACGTATTCTTACGCGCCGTTCAGAAGTGATGGGTGAGGATCTGAGAGTGCAACTAAATAAAGATATAAATGAGTGCGTTTTTTTTCACTTCAATTTGAAAAGTCGACAAATGCTACTGACACATCCCAGCTGTGCATTTTCATAAGAATGCTATTTAAAAATGTGACTGTTATGAAGGAATTACTCAAAATCATATCGTTGAAGAGAAAAACTCGAGGAAAAGACACTTTCCAGTCATTCAAATGTCTTTAATCAAAAGTTTATACTGTTCTTCTCACAAATGCAGCGACACAAACTGAGGCATTTCCCAAGTATGATGTCAGGAGCTAGAAAGCCAGGAAAAGAACCTACAAATTCTGATAATGATCGATATGTGAAACGGGTGAACAACCTCATCACAGAGTCTGAGAGGCGCTTCCAAGACTCTGAAATGCTACAACTTGTAGCCAGATTTATGCGTTTTCCGTTTGATGCAGATGTAGATTTCGAAGAAATTGCATTAAAATAGCAATATTATTTCACATGGACACATCTTACATCGAAAGTGAAATTTTAACACAGCAAAGCGACCTTCAAATCAAATCGATTTTTGGAATCTTTTCTTGGAGGAAAAATATCCAAATCTGAGAAAAAGTGACATTATTTGGGGGTATTTTTGGTTCCACGTACATCTGTGAGGCAACGTTCTCAAACATGAAGATCATCAATTCCAAGTACTGGTCCACTCTAACAAATAATCATCTGGAAGCTTGCTTGAGGCTATCAGTCAGCAACTATAATCAAACTTTGCACAACTTGCTGACGTCATGCAGTACAAATCATCTACGTCTATTTAATAATGTAAGCACCAAAAAATATCTTATTATTATTTAATTATTATTTAAATAAATGTAGTTTGCACGAATAAAGAAAATATTGGTGTGCAAATTTTTTTTTTTTTGTCAATTTCAGTGCTGGTAGATCGCGTTAGGATGAGGCTGGCAAAAGTAGATCTTGCGTACCAAAGTCTGAGCACCCCTGCCTCAGATATTGACTTACTATTCACGTACTCTTCCACTATTTTACCAATCTCATTTCACTTTGCTTCAACAAGTGCCACAATATTATTTTTAACTTAATATTAGAAATCTAATGAATAATATAACAATATAACCAATATAATATAACAGTTAGAAAATTTTATAAATCGAACAAGCATAATGAAAGTACGGACGTAATGTCCCACGATTTAAAAATTCTTAACCTGGAACTAAACATTACCTTTTATATGTCTAAAAATGTAATAATACTGCTCCAGAAATCATCCAAAACAAAATATTTGCTTCCCAAACTCAACAACGTTTCGGCGCAAGACAATCAAAGAGGTACACCAGAAAACCAAATTATACTCTAGACTAGTGGTCCGTAACCTGGTGTCCGTGAATGAGTTTCAGGGGTCCGCAGAAGACAAGGGGTATATTCTAATTCACACAAAATTATAATATACAAATTATTTTCGCTAAGGGGGTCTTCAAAAATAGTCCATATTCTTCTATGGGTCCACGAGTGAGAAAAAGGTTGCGGACCACTGCGCTAGACAACTGATTCCCAACCTGTGGTAGGCGGAGCTCTTTTAGAGTAATAAGTTTTTAATATGCGGTTTGCTAATTGATAATTACTTTAATGATAAGGCCTTTAAAATGTAATATTAGTTGTATATGAATAACCTGCAACATTTCCGACTGTGGTACTTATAAAAACATGGTAGTACATCAACCTAAAATGGTAGGAAACCCCGTTCTTAGACTGTGCAACTAGATCATTATGCTCTGTTAGACACAATCTCTGAAACAACCTTGCGATCAGGAGAAAAAAAATTTAACATGCTTAAAAAAATTTAAAGAAAAATTCATCAAATTCTACAAACAAAAAGTAAGAACGTCTTTAGCCTCGCTTGTACAGAATTGGAAGTTTCTTATGATTGTGTTTGCTTTAGAACAAAAACTTTGATATTTTCTTATGTCTGTGTCATTACTGAAGGAGGTGGTAATGTTTGACCCACATTGCTTAAATTTTCATACTTGCTCTATTGGTACAACTTTCATTTTGAAAATAATACTAATAAACCATAAAAGTTTTGTGAGTGTACCAAAATCTTAATATATTTAATACAGACAATGGAATATCCGTGCCTTTTAACTTCTCAAATAAAGTATAGTACTGTGATTTGCTTTATTCTATGCTTTGTTTATAGCCAAGAAACAACCGTAAGTAGTTGATTTACCGTCACTGTAATTAGATACACAGATCTGTTGAATGAGATCTTTTAAAATCATACAAATTAGATGTCCATAAATAATCAATTAATCGGAGTAGCAAAAGATTTTGAAGTAGTTTTGAGAAGCAGGAGGTAACAGCAATAGGCCCATAATTATCGCTGGATAGAATGTCCCCCTATTTATTTCTGACAAGAGGCATAATATATACCCTCATAAACTCTGCAGGATATAACTATGACCAATGACATGACTGAGAACAGTAATAATATAAAGATTCACCACGTCATAACATACTTTAAGTGGTAATTCGAGAGGTCACCATACCTGGAGAAAAATCAGTCTCGTAATTTCAGGAACTGATGTCTACGCATTTTCAGCTGAACATTCGAAGAACGTTCCATTGCAGCCTTCATATACCACTGTACCTATATTATAATCTTGCGCACCCTCACATCTTATATATTTGGGGAAATAAAATGATCTAATTTACCTATTCCTTAAACGTATTACATAAAAGAAAATGCCAGAATTATATTAGGTGCTAAAACAAATCGAAAACACTCGAGTCAGATGTTCAAATTTTTAAAATGTTTTAAGCAAAATGACCTACTGTACACAGCTTAAGTATATCTGTTCACATAATCATAAATATTTTATGAGAGGGCTCCTATATTTAACTCTACCAGATGTATCAAATAACTAAATAAACCACTCACGGATTTTAAGGTATGATAACCATTATTTCCAAAACTCTACGAACTGCTTTATACACTTGAATATCAAAAACGCCCTTTCCATACGACTCTTACGAAGGAGTTGATGTTTGGAATTTAAACAAATTTAAAGCGGAGCAGTTCTTATAAAAAAAATTTTCCTCCTCGATTATAAAATAAAATTTTATATGAATACTGTACCTACGTTGTCCTTCGTGAATAATTGTGAATAATGAATATAAAAAGAGCTTCGCCGCAGATACAGTTCATACTGACTGAAATTTGGGAGTTCATTAAATTTAACACTTAAAATTGTACTGTATTTTCTCTCTCGCTTTATTACGCATCTTATTTTTTGAACAATAAATATTCCGAATTTGAATTATAAGGTTTTATCAGTTTCTGTCCTTTTAGTTCTTTTAGTCCTTCTGTCCTTTTAGTTTTTAGACGACCTCCCAATTTTCTAAATATCTTCCTTTCCAGGAAAGAAATTTTATTTACGATTAATCTTGAGTTAAACAAAACCATTTTACTGAATAATCAAACGTTTCGTTCATTCACAACAGACATTGTCAAGGAAGTGATTTAAATATTACACCGCATTTGTAATATAGCGAATAGAATATAAAATTTTAAATTTACGATTTAGGCGAGGAACCTCTAGGTCTAGGATGTAAATTGAACGTTATAAAAATTCAATAAACATTTAAATATACAGAATGTAAAATTTTTATTTACAATTTAGCTGAAACAGTAGTATAGCCGCAAAAGGGGAGAGTGCAGGAATGTTGCAGGTTATTATGTAATGTTGCAAAGGGGGATTGTTGCAAAGGGGGTGGGGTTTGTTGCAAATGGGGGTTGTTGCAAAGGGGGTGGGGGGAAATGGGGGTAGGGAGAAAACTTGGAGGCGGCGTTATCCCCCAAGAGAAAGGAGGAGGAGGAGAGAAAGGAGGAGAGGTGTTCACCTGGCAGGAGCCAAGTGCACATTAAGACTTCCAGCCGGGCTGGCGTTGTTTTATAGGCTCCTAATCAGCCAGTTGGCGTAAATGGCTTGAGTTGCCAGATACCGCGATACCATTGTATACATTATTATAGACTCCTAATCAGCCAGTTGGCTGGTTATCAGATACCTCTTTTTAGCAGTATTATTGCATACATTATTATTATATACGCCTAATCAGCCAGTTGGCTGAGTTGCCAGATAGCGCCATGTATTCCATTGTATACACTATTATAGACTCCTAATCAGCCAGTTGGCTGGTTGTCAGATACCTCTTTTTAGCAGTATTATTGCATACATTATTATTATAGACTCCTAATCAGCCAGTTGGCTGAGTTGTCAGATACCTCTTTTTAGCAGTATTATTGCATACATTATTATTATAGACGCCTAATCAGCCAGTTGGCTGAGTTGCCAGATAGCGCCATGTATTCCATTGTATACACTATTATAGACTCCTAATCAGCCAGTTGGCTGGTTGTCAGATACCTCTTTTAGCAGTATTATTGCATACATTATTATTATATACGCCTAATCAGCCAGTTGGCTGAGTTGCCAGATAGCGCCATGTATTCCATTGTATACACTATTATAGACTCCTAATCAGCCAGTTGGCTGGTTGTCAGATACCTCTTTTTAGCAAGTATTGCATACATTATTATTATAGACTCCTAATCAGCCAGTTGGCTTAGAAGGCTTAAATATTGCCAGATACCTGTTGTATACAGAATACCGGTAGTAGAAGGCATAACAATAAACAACATTGCATCATTCTTTTTATTATAAATATATAGAAAATAAATATACATTTGAGGAATATGCGTATAACAGAAATATATACACACAATTATGGATATATATATATATAAAAATAAAATATACATTTCATATACATTTGAGGAATATGCGTATAACAGAAATATATACACATAATTATATATAAATAAATATACATTTCATATACATTTCATATACATTTCAATATGTACATAACAGAAATATACACACACACACAAATATGGTGATATATAAATAAAATATACATTTCATATACACTTCAATATGTACATAACAGTACAGGAGAAATATCAAGCAAAATATATATATATATATATATAAACACAAATCAATAGAAATATGCGTATAATCAAAATATATATATACAATTCACTTTTTTTTCAAAATACTAAAATCGGTCTTAATCGAGTTTACAATTACATCATTATTGCTCTGCATTACGCAGTCTATGCGGCTTAATAATATTTCACCGCTTAAAGTATAGGGAAACCTGTATTCGATATGAATGGCTTTCATATCGTTCAGTACTATTTTTGTCCCCACTTTACAACCGGTTGGCAAGTCATCTTTAAATACGTCTAGAATACAATCAAAAGCACGCACAAAGAGTTCATCGTTAGCTACATTATTAAAACGCAAGTTTATAAGAATGCTTTTCCAATCGAGGGTTTATTTCTACCGACTCGAGCTTTTCAATCGTGAACTCTTCACTCAACATAACGGCAATTGAAATAATCTTCTAAATCGTTACGGCAACTGCGCGTTATATAAAGAAATAGTTCTTCAGGGTGAACGGTGTAGGTGAGCTCAGCCTTGTACCGATCAATTGCTTTGTACCAAAGTTCATGGTATTTCAAAGAGTCTAAACTTTTTAAATAAACATCCAGCACTAGACCATTCTCACCAGTCCTACACTCGGTAAACCCATCGAGCAGAGCAGTGTATGCGTATTCAAGAACTGTATCAAAATAAAGCATATCCGTAACACGCGCGTCTAATATAGGTTTCAGTTTACGGAATCCGACGATTTCAAACATTCTGTCGAGGATGAAACGGTTTCGCGTAGGAATAAGAGCGTTATTATCAGAAGCATTCTTCCACATCAGCCTTATATCAATGCACGGCCGATCGTTATTTATACACAACGTACATACAACGGCGTATGAGGGCGCGTCACTAATCTGCTCTCTTCTTGTACCTACGTTAGCAGGTATTTTATAACGATCTTCACACCACTTATCAACTATCACAAAGATTCTATTCATCTCCTCGATACTTAAATAAACCCGTTTGTTTGTCGGTCTACATTCCGTTTCCAGTACATAGCTAATGGTACCGGAATTACGCCTGAACACGCGCAACGATTTCGTCACGGACACATCGTACGAGGCGTTGAGAATGCTGCTCAAAGGAAGTTCCATCGTATTCGAGGAGCGCACGTCTACTCGGTTCAAGCTCTGAGATAACTATGAGCCGTGTGAGGCACAGGCAGGAACGGTTCGACGGGCGGCTGACTCGATGATACGTGAATGGGCATGTTCGTACGACTCGAATTGTTGCACATATTTGTTTTTCCGTTTCGTCACTACCAGCCTACGCACTTTGGATAAGAACTAGGCGCTAATCATCTCCACACTCCGGCGCACTATTTGAGAGGAACATATGCTCATATTTTTCCTTTCTACCCATCAAACGATACTCGTCTCTAAAATCTGTTAAAAACTCACGCATGGCACTAGCCACAACCTCACTATGAACCTCATCATGATATACGTTAATATAGTGATAAAAACACCTAAGAT
The DNA here is from genome assembly GCA_023014485.1 of Bathynomus jamesi. NCBI lineage: Eukaryota > Metazoa > Arthropoda > Malacostraca > Isopoda > Cirolanidae > Bathynomus > Bathynomus jamesi. The sequence continues at coordinate 37,778 of JAJOZX010006700.1, forward strand.
TGTCCATGATCACGAGATTCACATTTTCAGACGTAGGGTATGAGTAATCGACATGGTGTAGCATGACGTAATACCGCTTGTCACACCACCCATCCACAAGGCTCATTATCCATACCTGCTGCTTCTCTTCTGCACGCGTTGTTTCTTTTACTTCACGGTGTATGTGAGACTTTATAAAGTTTAGCCCTGCAGCATACTTCAGCACATCGTCTGTGCAACGAAAGCCTTCAACAGTCTCACCAGAACATCCGTAGAGTATTTGTACATCTTGGAACTTCGCACAATCCAATGTGGCTTTAAAAGAGGCATAGGAGGGGGAATAGGAAGTTTTTCGGTATCCACCACATCCTCACACTTTACTGAATACCATTTCATAAACGTTGTGCAAGCAATATTAAAGGTAGCCATTTCAATATACGTCTGATCTGAATACACGTCTGATCTCTCGGGCTTACTGCGGTCGACTGACCACGCAGGGACTCCCAGATAGTAGCATGACTCACGCAGTGGGCGGAGCTTAGAACTTTCACCTACACACACACACACACACACACACACACACACACACAAAGGAGAAAGTGAAACGCTATTTGATTTATTGAGATATTCATATATTTACAAATACGATTCGAGATATTCGTAATATATATATATATATTTACAAATAGATACGATTATATACAAGACGTGTGAGTTAGAAGCATCATTGGTATCCAAAGGGTACGGTATCATAGGTGCCAGGTAACTGGTAACGTTTCCTATAGGTGTTACGGCACACCATCGTACCCCTAAGTTCCTTCACGCCTCCCAGCTTCTGCGCCCGAAAATTGTGGGTGCCTACAATTAGTTGGTGAGGTTCCAAACATACTAGATCCTTCAACGACTCAAAGTTAACAACCTCCCGATTCGCATGGTTGAGCGTAATACCCTTTGCCTTCACGATATATTTCATTTCATCCCCTACCCTGACCCGTACCCCATAAGTCTTAGGTCCTGTTGAGATAAAAGAGTCGGCGTATGCGTCGTCCCCATACTCATCCTTGATCTCATCAGTGAGCTCGCCGAGGAACTCCCCAATAGCGGGCATGTAATCACCCTCCCTCTCTGTGAATATCACGCTATCTGTATCGGCATACAATACTCTCCGCCCAAGAGAATGCAATAGACCCCAAAGTTTTATACGGGCGTAGGCTGTTGTGAAGCTCGCCACAGGTATGTTTGTAACCCTTGAGGTATCTGTGGCAAATTCAGTGTTGTTGTACTTTATTACGTAAGTATTACCTACATTCACGATCTCCATGACCTCTTTATCGGGGGCATTGGCATAATCCCAGACATCGCTATAACTTTGTGCCAAATGAATGTTCCCTCTGCCGGTATTCTGCGCAAATTTTCCCCATAGACTGTTTAGACACAATTTTGCACTAAAGCGCTTGCCAGGATTCTTTACAATTTGGACACGATCAAGTTGTATACCTTCGCGGTCGCGGTAACGTTGAATATAGGCAGACTTTTCATCTTCGGTATCAACTCCTCGCGGATACCCTGATGCTTCAACCTTATCCTTCAAAAAGGCGTTTATATATGGTGTGAAAAGGTTGGGGAGCTTCTGAAACCTCCACACCTCGTGTATCTTCAGTATTCTATAACCATGGCGTACGGCTAGGGCCAGCTCAGGACTTGTATATACGCCTCTGATCTTACGCTGGTGGGGTATATGGTTACATTCGCCGTTATCCTCTTCCGCGCACTTCACGCACAGGGGAAACATGAGCTTGTCGTCGATAACGACAGGTAAGATCGGCATCCATAAATTGCGTGGGGGGAGTACGTCTACGAAAGAGAGCCCAAAGTAATGATCATTCAAATTTTTTGAAAATTCATTGATGGATGGTAGGCTAGGCCCCACCAGTTTCTCAGGAGCGCCCACGGGGTACGGATTGCTCTTCATCACGTATGGGTATAAAGAACAGAAATCGTAGTAATGGAGCTTCACGCCCTCCGTAGGTGGGAAGTATAGTCTGAAAGGATTTGTACGTCCTCCAAACAAGCTATCACCACATTTGAGAGGATCCAGCACCATTGAACGCTTGATCGTTTTTATTTCCTCACGGTATACATCGTCTGTCTCCATCCGTGCATCATATTCATGCTCCCACAAGACTTTGTGAGTGAACTGTGATCCTATAAGTTGATCGCGGGTGCGGGTCGATGCAAGACAGTCGGCAGGAGACCTACCGTTGATATCTCCGGTGACTCCGCACTCAGGACGGGGGCATCCATGCCACCAGCAACCGTTAAAGGAGTACACAGTCTTCACACCAGTGACACGGTTTTCACTTAACCCATCAACCCAAAAAACACGTCCATTAATCTTAATGGGTACTTCACCCGTGTTGCGGGCGTGCTTTATGTATACACCTGTTTGTTGCTGCAGGTGTATGAGCCAGTAAATAGCCTTGTGTCCGTAACTGCGGGGGTTGTTTCGGTGAATAATGGCTAAGGTGTCTTTAGGCATGAAGTTATTCTTGAACACCGTAAAACATAATGATGCGATGGTGGTTGCGACTTGCAGTGGATCGCATTTGAAACGGGCTATGTACATACTTCTAAAGGCCTGGAAACATACTCTAAGCACGCGCACATCATTCACGCAATAACGCTCACATTCATCAGCTATATTATAAGGGTTACTTTCATTAAAACTGTCGTAGTATCGATCAAAGTCTTCACGTTCATCCATGCAGTCAAAATAATGTTTGGGGGGTGGTGGGCCTACGTAGTTTAAAGTCTCGCTGGTGAGGAAAGTGTATGGGAAGTATCCTTTGGAAACTTCAGCTGCTACTCCCATCACCTTGGGTAGCTTTGCTAATTTACAAGGTGTGAATAATAAAGTATCTTTAAATTGTACATTGCCTCTTATCTGCATCTGTATTAATTTGTTGCCTCTTTTCAATGGATCACCTGTAAATATCTCAGAGGATTCGTGTTCAAGCAACTCCTTATAAAGGAACTGCGTGTCAAACTTTGCCCCGTTATGGGCGAGAATATACACAGTCATTTTTTTGAACTTGTCGGCTAACTTGACAATATAGGACACAAATAGTTTCACAGGACTATCGCTGACATTCGTTTTAAAAACGTTTGTCCGTTTACCGCATTTGGGGCACTCGTCACATTCGATACCCATACACTCATCACAGATGGTCTGGCTCACAAGTAAATGTGGAATTACCTCTTTGGTTTCAGCGTTCGTATATGTTTCTATATCGTAGTACACAGTTATACAAGGGTTATTTTTAGGCTTAGCATCTTTCATATAACACACATGCTTTACTCCATCCGCCTTATATTCCTCCTGGCATGTAGGACAGTGAATTACGTCGCACTTGTGCTTAAATTTTCCCCAATTATCCATTGTGTGAAACATACCACATTCACAGATTCTCATTTTCCTGCACGTACCAATTGATTTATGGAGATCAAAGCAGCTATTATTGAAAAATGTGCGTCTACACACATCACAGTCTCTCTTCTCAACTACACGGCTTTCACATTTGGTGCTTTTACACTGCTCACATACCATGTGACATTCTTTACAATGTCTCACTATATCATCCGCAAACTCGAGGCACCCCTTACACAAATCATGATGTCTCCCATATTTTCGACTTTTGTCATAACTCGCGTAAAGCCCCCTTATATTACGGATGGGGAGATACGTTGTCCTGACAATCCTAAAATAAGTAGGGGTCTTGTACGATCTCTCACACAGCTTTTAAAAACATACACAGTCCGGCGGCGATCATCCAAACCAAATACTATGCGCACATTCATTTCCTGTTCTACCTTTCTCAGCTCTTCAGGACCCATATTACAGTCAAATTCAAGTTCACAGTCTACAGCTAGTTTACGGGCACGCTCAACGATCGTAGGCAGCCAAATTTTTTGAGTCCGTGTATTTTGTACAGTAAACATACGTGCTAAGAGTACTGCTATAAAGCCGCAACCACGATCGACGTTTATATGCCTTCGGTAAATAGTTGGAGAATTGAAGTTAAGAGTGTACGGTATGGCACTATGACCCGCAACACGGAATACACGGTCAATATTTACCGTGAAGTTGTCCATATTGAAGGCTATACTACTTTGGACGGCTTGCATTATACGCCCTAATATATATTCTACATCTTCAGCAGCCAAACGTCTGAACGGTACTATCACCCAATAATCGTCTACATCACCGTCATCTGACCCGAACCCAAAGGACAGACTCGTCCTGACCTCACGCTCGTCGCGATTCTGAAGAGCAAACTCTATAATACGCTCTACTACCCTGCGTATCCCGCGCTCAATTCCATTGCTATACAGGGCTCTAGGGTCGACCCTGACTCTATACCGATTTCTAGTCAAGGCGGGGTGGGGGCTGCGGCGCGCACTAACTCGAACGTAATAACATCCTCAACAGAACGGGGGGCGGAATTAGTGGTATATTAGGTGCTGCTGATGGGGGCCCTGTTGCGTAGGAGGGTTGGGGATCTATTATTGTAGACTTAACAGAACGGGGGGCGGAATAAGGGGGTATATTAGGTGCTGCTGCTGCTGGGGAGGTTGTTGCGTAAGAGGTTGAGGGTTGGGGGTCTGCTGCAACAGGTACGTATTTCGGCCGCTTTATACCTGATGTGGGGTTCTCATACCTCCGCTTTGGACGTGCAACCTGTATCGCTGGTGAGGGTTCAGGGGAGGAGATCACAACTACACTGTCATCGTCATCCGTAATGATAGGGTGCTCTACCTCATCGTCGGTTCTGTGGGAGAAGAAATATAAGGATCAGCACTCAAAATTTGTAATATTTTGTAAATGACCCACTTAGGAGTGTGACGTGTTAGAAATGGACTCTGTAGAAAAATTCAGATTCACGAGCCCATCCACATGTATTATATCTGGACCTACAGGATGTGGTAAAACTGTGTTTATGCTTAAAATCATTAAAGAAAAGGGCGAGATGTTCTCGAAATTTGTGCATAAAGTTATATGGTGCTATTCGACGTATCAATCAGTGTTCAACGAGTACCAAGATGATATTTTGTTCCACAAAGGTGTATATGACGTTAATTCGCTAAAGGGAACTGAACATACAATCATTGTAATTGACGATCTCATGTTGGAGATGGATAAAACGTTTGCCGAGACATTTACAGTATACTCCCACCATCTTAACATAAGCGTGTTCTTCATCAATCAGAATCTATTTTTCAAAAATAGATACATGCGCGATGTGTCGTTAAATACGCAATATCTAGTCTTATTCGCGCAACGTAGAGATGTATCACAAATTGGGGTATTAGCCAATCAAATGTTCCCGAATCAGCGTAAGGAGTTTTTGGAAGTTTATAAAGAAGCTACAAGCACGCGTTACGGATATTTGCTTTGCGACCTTCATCCGCGAAACACGTTTAGAGTGCTTCTGCGAACGAATATATTTCCAAACGAGCCTGAAACGGTGTATATTCCAGAATGACAAAGAGACTAAAGAAATACCATGAATTAATAAAAATCTATCATCGACTGCCCCGGGCAATGCAGCAGATGTTTATTAAAAATATCGACGCCGACTTTTTAAAATGCATCTGTGAAATCTGTCTTAACGTTATAAATTGCAATGTATCAATGAAAACCCATCAGAAGGCTCGCCTACGCCGCTACAAGAACATAATACGTACACTCGCTCGTAAAAGTCAAACTGTAGCGAAGAAAAAACGAGTTATTGTGCAAACAGGAGGGTCATTTCTCCCCATCTTATTTTCAGTTTTGGGCCCTTTACTGACTAGATTAATATAATGAAGAAAGTGGTAGTGATTCCCCACGAGGTGTACGCTTCACTGCAAAGAGACACGGATCTAGATCCCCGTAAAAGCAGACTTAAAAGAATGGAAAGCGAATTGTTAGCCCTATTAAACAGTGAAAAAACACCTGATGAGAAAAGAATCTTATACCAAGAAGCTCTGCAGAAATTTCTTCACGAGTACGAAAATTATAAGAGCCCTACGGAGATTCCTGTGGTTATTAGGCACAGCACGGGGGCGATGGCGACATAGGACTGTACCCGACGATACAGCTGATCAACCAAAAAGATTAGCCACACAACATATCGAACATGTATTAAAAAGTACCCTCCCACTTACATTGAGGAGTAAAGGCTTAAGTCTTTATAATCTATTGAATGAGGATCCCGCCATACAATGGACCGATACAGGGAGATCATTGTGGAAGGATCAAAGGTACAGGGATCGAATATCGTAGACATTGTCCATGATCTGGTGAGAAAGTGGGATAGGCCATCACCATCAGGATGGAAGCATATTAAAGCAAGACTACAACAAATAAATGTCCCTAAAACGTTGATAGGAAATCTGAACAGGTTAAAAGACTTGGAACACGCAACGTCTGTGGCACAATTGAAGACGCCGTCACCCCCTGCGGTAACACCTTTCAAGAGGAGAAAGAAGAGGTTAAACCAACCCTACCCACCTGCCTCTAAAATACGCAAATGGCTAACGTATTAACTAAACGTTATTATGACATTTCTGCCCCATCCTCTTACGGCGGGTAGATAGACTGCACGTTTACGGAGTAGGAAAAAAAGATGTTGAAAGATTTTTGAGGGAGCAGGACGCTTATACGCTTCATAAGCCTGTGAGAAAAAGGTTTAAAACAGCCAAGACAACGGCTTCCTCGATTGATTCTATTTGGCAAGCAGATTTAACAGACATGCAAAGATATTCTGTGTATAACGATGGTTACCGCTACATTCTATTCATAATAGACGTATTCTCTAGATATCTGTGGCTAGTTCCTCTGAAAAATAAATCACCTGAAACAGTTGCTAAAGCCACCAAAACGCTAATGTTAAAAGAAAACAGGGTTCCTGGCTATTTTTGTACGGATATGGGGAAGGAGTTTATAGGCCGTGCTTTTCAGAATATGTTGACAGAGTTTAATATCAGCTATTACACAACCAATTCTATACATAAGGCTTCTTTAGCTGAAAGAGTTCAGCGCACCATAAAGGAACGCATGCACCGTTATTTTACACATAAAAACACATACAGATTTCTAGACATTCTGGAACCATTGGCATCATCCTACAACCGCTCACACCATCGCACGATTGGGGCAACACCTAACGAAGTTTTAGAAAGAGGTACGCTCCCGAGAAGAGATGGACCACCACCACCACCACCACCACACTCTGTGCGCTTCAAAATCAATGATTATGTAAGGCTGTCGCGTTCGGGGAATAAATTCGCAAAGGGTTTTGAGCAAGGATGGACACGCGAGATTTTTAAAGTTAGGGCTGTGAGACCTAAAGGTGTGATAATGATGTATTACATTGAAGATTTGAATGGGGAAGAAATCTCAGGAGGCTTTTACCGCGAGGAATTGCAGAAAGTTGCGTTTAATTTAGAAAAAAATGTGTTTAAAATTGAGAAAATTTTAGGAAGCAAAGGTTCAGGAAGGAGAAAAATGTACCTGGTGAAATGGCTAGGGTACCCAGAAAGCTTCAACACCTATATAAAAGCTGATGCAATAATGAAGCTTAAATAGTATGCAACATGGCTCCTAACCATTTCTACGTCACACTCCCGTCCTCCTCGTCCCTGTCTGTACACCCTAACAACACGCTAGCCAACTTTGTAACAGAACTCCATGGGCACATTGAATTGGGTCGTGATTCGTATGAGGTGGGGATATGCGAAATTCAGCTGGACACCGTCTTTTTAAATATTGAACATGAAGAAACCGTTTTTACGATTCTTAGAGACATTGACGAGTGTGAAAAAGCTGGGGTAGCTATGGATGAAACTATGCGCATCGCTTGGACTAAGATTGCACGGTATTACAGTACAGAAGTAAGACTAGGGCCGGGTCAATATGGTTCGGCCGAGGATGTTGTGAGAGGCTTAAACGTAAGTTTAAGAAACTCAAACCTTACGAATGATTTAGTATATGAAATCGTAAACAACCCTGCACATACACTAATCCTAAAATCAAAGACTAACAGATGTCTTAAAGAACATAGAAAGTTCAAAATTCTAACCAACGGCCGATATAGCGCAGCCTTCCAAAGAGACACATTTCACGAGACACAGTATAACTTGTCCAGATTAATGTATCAATTGAAGATGGAGAAATTGGCTGAAAGGTCCCCAGACATGTGCTATATTTACAGTAATATAGTGGAGCACCAGTTTGTTGGGGATACCCAGGCACGCCTGCTGCGCATTGCTCACATCCCCAACCATAGAGGAAGGAGTTTGAGTATTACATATGACAGACCCCATTATGTGAATGTCGCAACTAATTTAATAACCAATATCACAATATATATAAGAACGATTGAGGGCGAAAACTTCCCATTCGGTAACGGGAGCTTAACAGTGAAGCTACACTTTCGACGCACTGAGTTATAATGGATAGAAAGCCTTTCACCGTCTATCGAGGGATGCGATACCAGCGCGGTAGTGGACTTGGATCCATTTTTTCATCCATACTACGTACGGCTGTTCCTTTGCTGAAGAGGGGTGCCAGATACCTTGGAAGGAAAGCGCTACAATCAGGCCTTAACACTGCAGAAGACATATTGGCCGGGGCTAAACCTAAAGAAGCCCTAAAAAAACATTTAAAGCGTACACGGAACGAAATCATCAAAGATGCAAAGAGAAAAATGCGTGGTGGCGGGAAGAAGAGGGCCCCCGGAAGAAGAAGAAGGGGTCACGTGGTATTAAACGTAAAAGGCTATCAAAAAAGAAATGCTGTAAGCGAATGAAACCTATGGTTGACCACTTTTTTGACTGATATAAGCTAAGGATATTGATCTCATGAATCATAGTTTGTTTACCACTTGTCGAGAGAGGAGTCACTATTTCGCCATGGCACGCTTCATCCACCCATGTAGTTCACAATGCTGTAAGTCGGAGCTGTCCTTTTTTGAGCTCCCGCCAACCCAAGTTTCTATTGAGCACAGTGACTTTATTACAATTAACCCTTTAAACAATTAGTTCCCCGAGTGCACCTATAGAATTCGTGATACCCAGCTCAGGTCCTTACTTTTTTGATCCAAGCTGTGTGCACATGTACGCTAAGCTACGTATAGCCCATTCTGATGGAACGGCCTGCGATGACAAATATGCTGTATACCCTGAAACAAACTTTCTGCACGCCATATTCAACCAGTGTGACGTATATTTAAATCAGACCAACATATCGGCAGGCACGGGGTACTATCATCTACGAGCCTATTTGGAAAATGTCCTCAACTTTTCCAAAGAAGCGAAGGCTACCTTTTTAAGTGCGGAGGGATATTATCAAACTAAAGATGAAAATAGTATAAAGGACAAATTTAAAAATTCTAAAAAGAAAATATACGAGTGTTTTGGACGGTTGCACACAGATTTCACTTTCCAGGAGAAGTTGCTTGTGAACGGGGTGGATATGAAAATAAAGCTCACCCGCACGAGTCCTGAGATCTGCTTAAATCTGGATGCGAATCAAGAAGAGGGCGCAAAGTCCGTTGTGGTTCACATTATGGACACATACCTCCGCGTACGGCGAGTGAAATTAAGTTCACCAAAACAACTAGAAATTGAGAAAAATTTACTAAACGCTACAGTGAAATATCCTATTAACAGAGTGCAGATCAAACTATATACGGTTCCTGCAGGGTTGGCATCGAAGCAGATAGAAAACATTGCCCTGGGAAATCTTCCTAAAAGGATATTAATCGGCATGCAGGACCACGCTTCGGTGAATGGAAAATATAAAAAGAGTGCCTTTAAATTCGAGAATTTCGGACTTAAAAATATAACTCTATACGTTAATGGCACTGCTTTGGGTGGAACAATGGGTACGGACTATTCATCAGACGCTGTGTTACCTCTTTGTGCCAGAGCCTATAGTAATCTGACCCATATTGCAGGTGATTGTGATGAGCTTGGTAATGGGGTAACGCAGGAAGAATTCATTGATCAATTTAACCTTTATCCGTTTGACATTACACCTGACTTATCTGCTAGCGTAAATACCCATTTAACACCACAGCAGAGCGGTAACATCTCAGTGCGGCTGGAATTCGCCAAGCCTATAGACGCTCCTATTAGTGTACTAGTATATCTCGAATCGCAAGCCCTAATAGAAGTAGATAGATTTAGAAGCGTTATCACTGACTTTTAAAATGGATGCTAATACACTTCAGAAAGTAATGGAGCGAGTCACACGTTCCAAATTTATCGGCGTGTTTGCGAAGAATGAAACATTGAGTTTGCCAAGTACGCGAGAATGCGGTAGTCTTATTGTGAACACAGACATCATCGGTAATGAAGGGATTCACTGGATCGCTGTCTATTTTAAAAATAGACAGCGCCTGTACTATTTTGATTCACTCGGTACTCAACCCTGGAGTGACCCTATTATTGTAAAATTTCTCGCTCAGTTACATATTCCCGAAGTTGTATGGAACCCATTTCGTATGCAGGGATATTTTACTAATGTTTGCGGAATGTACTGTGTCTCATTTCTCATGCATATGTCAAATGATAAAGAATTTATAAATTTTTTAAATTTATTTGACCCGTGTCACACTCACCGAAACGATGAAATGGTATGCAGACAGATAAAAAACCGTTTTCCAATTGTACGTACTCGTTGTATATTATAATGTTTTTGTTCGTATATTTGTATATTCGTTTATTGTACTGATTTCTTTCATTTAATAAATTTATGAAAATATATTGCGTCTTCTTATCCCAAAAAGATCGAAAAACACTTACATTATTTGACATTGTTGACTGATTAGTATATCATCCGTATTCCCTTCAAAAGATTGTATAACTCGTGTCAAATCCTCATCGGACCTTAAAGGAAAACATATACAGACAGACAGACAGATCCCCATTATGTGAAGATATCTTTGGTTCGAGGAGTGAACGCCATAAAAATTTCGATTTTAGCATAATGGGGAAATAACATTGATTGACATTTTTGACTAGTATCTATTTGACGAAATACTACAACTCTCCGTATATATATAAAATCGAATTATGGACACTTACATTTCTATGGTAGTCCCTTGCGTCGGATTGTAAGGAGCGTCACTGCAAATATCTTCTACGGTTTGCGTCGAAAATAGTTCGCCACAATCAGCAGCATTGAAAAGACTAATTGTGGTTAATGCTGCAGTATCACGTTCTTCATACAAGTCTGGGGAGACGTACAGGTCCATGGTGGAGGATGTGTGACACTGCTGACTGATCAGTATATCATCCGTATTCCCTTCAAAAGATTGTATAACTCGTGTCAAATCCTCATCGGACCTTAAAGGAAAACATATACAGACAGACAGACAGATCCCCATTATGTGAAGATATCTTTGGTTCGATTACCAATTTCGATTTTAGCATGATGGGGAAATAACATTGATTGACATTTTTGGCTAGTATCTATTTGACGAATACTACAACTCTCCGTATATATATATAAAATCTAATTATGGACACTTACATTTCTATGGTAGTCCCTTGCGTCGGATTGTAAGGAGCGTCACTGCAAATATCTTCTACGGTTTGCGTCGAAAATAGTTCGCCACAATCAGCAGCATTGAAAAGACTAATTGTGGTTAATGCTGCAGTATCACGTTCTTCATACAAGTCTGGGGAGACGTACAGGTCCATGGTGGAGGATGTGTGACACTGCTGACTGATCAGTATATCATCCGTATTCCCTTCAAAAGATTGTATAACTCGTGTCAAATCCTCATCGGACCTTAAAGGAAAACATATACAGACAGACAGACAGACAGATCTCCATTATGTGAAGATATCTTTGGTTCGATTACCAATTTCGATTTTAGCATGATGGGGAAATAACATTGATTGACATTTTTGACTAGTATCTATTTGACGAATACTACAACTCTCCGTATATATAAAATCTAATTATGGACACTTACATTTCTATGGTAGTCCCTTGCGTCGGATTGTAAGGAGCGTCACTGCAAATATCTTCTACGGTTTGCGTCGAAAATAGTTCGCCACAATCAGCATTGAAAAGGCTAATTGTGGTTAATGCTGCAGTATCACGTTCTTCATACAAGTCTGGGGAGACGTACAGGTCCATGGTTGATTATTCACTGATGCGAAAATAGCTACTGTTACTCCCAACTGAAAATATCCCCTTTTATATGCACATTCGCCAAGCTCCGCCCAAAAGACCAGATGTCCGTCGTGATTGGCTGCCGATGTAGCTGGGTGGAGCTATGACGTGTACCAATCCGCTATAACGAGACCGGACGAGTAACATATATATAAAATCGAATTATAGGCACTTACATTTCTATGGTAGTCCCTTATATTATATCTTACAAATTATTAGTATTGTTTGTTAACATAATTGTTAACTTATTTTATAATAAAGAAATTATATCCTAATTATATTTTAAAAAGAACATTCGGTTTCAACGTTAAGCTGTGGTCTAAGGCGGCGTGGCATGAATAAATACTAAAATAAAATTAAATGTTAAAAATCTTTATTCATACGTTATTAAAAGTTAAAAATCTTTATTAATAAAACAGGATAGAAGCATATGAAAGTCAAGGTAAACTATAGTTGCAAATTTAGGTTATACGATGTTTTTCGGATATACTACTGCCTCGGGTAAAATGGTCCTGTTATTTTAAATCACGTATTTGAAAGAGTTAATTATTATTGCTACATAGAAAAAATCGTGCATTACGATGTTTTTCGGATATACTACTGCCTCGGGTAAAATGGTCCTGTTATTTTAAATCACGTATTTGAAAGAGTTAATTATTATTGCTACATAGAAAAAATCGTGCATTACGATGTTTTTCGGATATACTACTGCCTCGGGTAAAATGGTCCTGTTATTTTAAATCACGTATTTGAAAGAGTTAATTATTATTGCTACATAGAAAAAATCGTGCATTACGATGTTTTTCGGATATACTACTGCCTCGGGTAAAATGGTCCTGTTATTTTAAATCACGTATTTGAAAGAGTTAATTATTATTGCTACATAGAAAAAATCGTGCATTACGATGTTTTTCGGATATACTACTGCCTCGGGTAAAATGGTCCTGTTATTTTAAATCACGTATTTGAAAGAGTTAATTATTATTGCTACATAGAAAAAATCGTGCATTACGATGTTTTTCGGATATATTCCCATCATTAGCCCAGCGTCTTGACCACTAGGCCTCCTAGGGTACCCATTTATCTACCAACCACTTTCTTTATTGTGTGGAACAGCTGGGCTTTGCTGCGCGCCGGCTGCCGTCGGGCTCGAACCCTGGGCCGATGGATTCGTAGTCCGCGACGCTAACCACTACACCACCGAGGCGGTATTTGTCATTACTTACTCGGACTATAGTGGATTTAATTATCCCAGAAGAGTTCCATGCACGGTCTGTGTGTGTAGCATATATATATATATATATATATATTGTGTGTACGTTTTTCCCTTGACCTTCGTCAGAATGAACAATTCGGGCGGAAGCTAACCAAAGGTTATCCAAAGGGTATATATATATATATATATATATATATATATTATATTATTATTATTTCTACAATGAAACGTGGTCGGGCCGAAGAACGGGTGAGAGATCTCCCCCCCAATATATATATATATTATATATATATATATATATAATATATCATTATTTTCTATATGACACCATACAAATTACGCGTAAATATTTTCATTGTAGAAGTAATAAGAATGATAAAATTAATATCTGAAGTCAGTGGTGATTTCTGCTCGAATAGCTTGTAGAAGGATAATCTCTCGGCCCGAAAAAGGTCCCTAGAGACCTTTTTCGTTCGAATTCTCCGAAACCAACCTCGCTATAGTGGACTGTGTCTTGGGAAATCCAACTTTCTTCGTTTCTTTTAATTTCGTTTTTTCATTTTTTCTTCGCAGGGAATGAGGCTGTATGTTTCATAAGTTTTCATCTCGTTTGGTGGAATTGTATCGTAAATTATCGTATTTCGAATTGTATCGTAAATGATCATTTCGTTTCGTTATTCGTGAGGGCTGAATTATGGATAACTATGTTATTTGTTTCGTTCATCTTCAAGTTTAATGAAGCTGTATTTAAATGAAGTTTCATAATTAATTGGTTTTACTGTTATTTAGGAAAATTTATATTGGGAGCAAACGTTACAATAATAAGCTTATGTCGATATAGTTACCCATTGAATTGGAACTCTTTATTTACGTTTGCTATTATTTATTGAATGGTGGATAATTAGTTGGGTAACCCTTATAAAAATTCGTTTTCTGTCTAACGAAATAGGGTAACTTTGTAAATTCTATTAAAGCGTAATGAAAGAGGCGCTTGTGTTATTTTATACGGTTGAATCTTGTATAACCATATAAATATATATTGTGGTATTTTATATGATTCATTAGTTTATTATATATACAAGTACATTTGAATAACAGCCGTTATATATGTGTTACACGATTAATGGGACACTGGCGCTATCTGGATTACCTTGCGCTATCTGGCAACTCAGCCAGAATAGAGGATTATAAAAGATCGCGAAGCTGGCGAAGAACCATTCCCCCCTCGGCTCGGCCGAGTAAGGAGCTCTGCTCCTTCTATTTCAGGCCCTTTGGTAAACCCCATAGTGGCCTCTTAGGTTAGGGAAACGAAAATAAATTGGGGGAGAACTCCACTCTGTCCTTCAGGTGTCTCTCTCCCTCCTTCAGCTCTCTCTCTCTCTCTCCTGCATGTATCTTCCTCCTTCAGGCGTCTCTCTCTCTCTCTCCTGCATGTTTGCCTCCAGCATGTGTACTGCATGTGTACATCCAGCATGTGTACCTACTGCATGTGTGCGTGTACCTCCAGCATGTGTCTGCATGTGTACTCCTGCATGTATACGTATGTGTGTACCTACTGCATGTGTACCTACTGCATGTGTACCTCCAGCATGTGTACTCCTGCATGTGTACCTATCCTCTCTCCTTCAGGCGTCTCTCCCCCTCCAGGCGTCTCTCTCTTCTTCAGGCGTCTCTCCTCCTACAGCATCTCTCTCTCTCTCTCCTTCAGGCGTCTCTCTTACCTTGGCTCAGCCAACTGGCTGATTCTGGCTGATTAGGAGCCTATAAAACAACGCCAGCCCGGCTGGAAGTCTTAGTGTGCACTTGGCTCCTGCCAGGTGAACACCTCTCCTCCTTTCTCTCCTCCTCCTCCTTTCTCTTGGGGGATAACGCCGCCTCCAAGTTTTCCCCCCACCCCCTTTGCAACAACCCCTTCCCCTTTGCAACAACCCTCCCTTGCAACAACCCCCTTCCCCCCTTTGCAACAACTCCCCCTTCCCCCCCTTTGCAACATTACATAATAACCTGCAACATTCCTGCACTCTCCCCTTTGCGGCTATACTACTGAAACAACTCCAAAGCTGAAGATAAAAACATAAAAATATAAAAATTAAGTTTCCACATATATATATATATATATATATATATATATAATATATATATATATTATATATATATATATATATATATATAATATATATATTATATATTATTGTAATTTTGTCTATTATATTTCGACATATTCGACAATGTGTGCAAGTGGAGATATAACGTCAATGATTCATGGTAGAACTGGGAGATGATGGCAAAATTTATATAAAGTTATCAATATCTGTGAAAACATTAACTATATTTTTTGTAAATATACTTTTATCTTTCTCTCTCTCTCTCCCTCTCTCTCATAAGTTAAGAGAAGATAAACTTACTTTTCAGCATCACGAACATTATCAAAAACTTATAGGAAAAGGAAACGAAACTATTGCAAGTTATTGATATTGCCAATACTGAAAATGAGTGTGAGAAATTTTATATATGGTATTGAATGGAACGTTATTACTGTGATAAATACTTTCTATATTTCTGTTTCAGAAATAAGGATCTTTTTTCGTGTAAGAATTGGTCTATATATTTACCTTTGCATTGGTTTCTTCTGATTCACTAATTTATGTGATATATACTGTACAGTGTATATATATATATATATGTGTGTGTGTGTGTGTGTGTGTATGATACAAGGAAACTTAGTTCTTGTAGAATTAATATAACCTTATACATACAACAGTTACATCTTATAGGAATTTGAGATACATCTTGCTCCTCTCATCCACGAGACGAGGTTTATTAAATGTCACCATCTTTTCAGAGTAGAAATCAGTAAATCAATATTTAGCAATTTGACAGATTTTGGCGTATAATAACATTTAAATTCGTATTAAAAATGATTACGAATAACGAAAACTATTCCTTTAAAAATAGAAAATATTAAAGAACGTATTTTGATTATTATCGATGCAAATGAGGTGATAATAAAAGGCATTCAGCATTTTATGTCACTCTTCTCCAATGCAGATACGGTAAGAAAACTTTGGTTCCTCATAATTATGTTGAAGACAATTCTGAAATAACATTTTGAGATAAGACAGAAAGATGGAATGGAATTTATGAAGGAACGTATAATTAAGCATTATTTAATGATTATGGTAATGCAGACGAAGTGTCTTAGATTTCATATAAAGACAATGAGTCCACTATCGTGAAGAGATAGACTTTATATCATAGCCATGAATTTGAGATTGATTATAATATTAATATGAAGGCGGAAGTAAATTGGGCAGCATAGAGAAATCTATAAAGGGGTAATACTGTAATTCAAATTCAGATTAAAATTCTTTACTGTTCAGAAGACAATTTAGAGAGTACAAGTACAATTTGCAGTATAAAAGACAAAATTTTAAGTACAATACTACCTACATCTAAAGAAGTGCCAAATATGAGGCAATGACAGTTACCTTTCATGGCAATAATTATTTACATACATTATATTATGCATTTTACGTATTTATATAATGATTATAATACCGTCTATGTGTATGCTTTGTTTGTTGAAGGATATAACTGTGGTGATTACTGATGGACAATGGAAATTTTTTTTGAGAAGTGAGGTAACATTTTAGGTACATTATAATGCAATTGACTTTGCCTCCCAAAAATATAGTGTTTATATGTTTCGAACCCGTTTTGTAGGATGACGGTGATTGGTCGACGCGTCGCGCGACGCAGTAGTTGACCAATAAGAAAACGTATATACTGAAAGTGTTCACGAATCTTGTATCTTATACGGTATGTCAAAAATTTTGGAGTTTATAATGAAAATTTCTATTTACGAACTTTCTATTAACAAAGTATTAAAAAATGTATTTTCACCGTACTTTAAAAGTGTTTACTTTAATTTTTTTTAGGGCGGAATCAGTAGGTTAAGACTTTTTTGCTAAACTATGGCCTCTTTCTGTATACTTCCGCTTGGCGATCGGCTACAGTTAGAAATGCCCCTATATATAGCACCATATGTGATACCTAACAAACTCAGGATATCTTAATTACTTCGGGGGTTTTTTGTATTAAAATGTTTGTAAACGCAGTATTAAGTGATTTTTTATTGTTTCATGGACACAAATAATGTCTTTAAAATGCTTGCTAATTTTTCTATATATTTCCTCGTTATTTCATTTTTCTTTTTAAATTCTAATACTTGTAATGACTTGTGTATTACAAAGAGATTATAGGCTTGGGTTCAAAATTTTAAACCATATCAGTTCGTTTTCAATTGCTTATTTCAAATCATTTACAAATAGATATATTGTTCTTTTATAATAGTTGACCATTCTAGTCCCGTTTTCATTTTCTTTGGTTATAAGCGTTATGAATATCATAAATTGGTGAACATTTTTGTTTAAATTAGGTATATTTAGTGTTTTTGAAAATTTATTACGTATATTCCAATATAATCGAAAGAAAAAGAAATTGCTTCATGTATATTATTTGGATTCAAAATGTTCGCGTTTCTTATATGTTGAATTTTGTAAATGACCTCAGCGGATCCGTTAATATATATATATATATATATATATATATATATATATATATAATATATATATATATATATATATATATATAGTCGAACACTTAGAATACCATAAACTTGTTAGAAATACGCAGCACTGATTTAGGCGAAACAAATCTTGCTTAACTAATCTTTTAGAATTTTTCCAAAGCGTGGTTGACGATTACGATAGACATCGGGCGGTTGATGTAGTGTATTTAGATTTTCAAAAAGCGTTTGACACCGTGCCGCACAAAAGACTCATTGAAAAAACTAAGGCTCATGGAATCAGGGGTGTAGTAATAAATTGGCTAGAAGAGTGGTTGCGAGGCAGGAAACAGAGGGTGGTCGTTGATGGAGCGGAGTCGTGCTGGGCTAATGTAGCGAGTGGCGTTCCTCAGGGTTCTGTATTGGGCCCCTTGCTTTTTCTTATATATATTAACGATTTAGATGGCCTAGTCAGTACAGTTTCAAAGTTTGCGGATGACACGAAGCTGGGTGGTAGGGCGATTAATGACGAAGATAGAGGTAAAATTCAGGAAGATCTGAATAAAATCGTTGATTGGTCAGTCACATGGCAAATGAGATTTAACGTTGATAAGTGCAAAATTTTGCATATAGGTTCGCGTAACGGTAAATTTGCGTATAGTATGTCAGGGAAAGATTTAACAAGCGTAGAGCAGGAAAAAGATTTAGGAGTTATAGTCACTGGTGATTTAAAAGTAGCGAAACAAAGTACAGCAGCGGTCAATAAGGCGAACAAAGTGTTAGGTTTTATAGCTCGAAATTTTTAGTACAAATCGCGCGATATTATAGTTCCACTTTATAAATCATTAGTTAGACCCCATTTGGAGTACGCGGTCCAATTTTGGAATCCGTATATGCTCAAAGATATAGACAAAATCTAAAGAGTTCAAAGACGAGCAACTAAGATGATTCCGTCGCTTAGGTCAAAGTCGTACGAGGATAGGCTTAAGGAGTTAAAATTGACAACACTCGAGACCAGGAGGTTAAGGGGTGATCTAATCCAGGTTTTCAAAATTATGAATGGGTTCGATAACGTAGATAGAGATAGCTTTTTCGAAATATCTCAATATAATAGGACTAGAAATAACGGGTGTAAGTTGACAAGTAGAAGGTTCGAGACAGCAGTTGCGAAAAACTTTTTTACGCATAGAATAGTAAATAGCTGGAATAGTTTGCCGGTAGAAGTAATTAGTAGCACGTCTATAAACATGTTTAAAAATCGATTAGACGCATATGTTGATAGAAAGGGTATAGTTTAAGGTAGTAAAATTAAGGCTTTCTGGGGATAGATCCCACAGCTCAACACAAGTGTTGTGGGATATAGGGAGGCAGCGTCTTGGGTTAGGGGATACTCTCTGTCCTTACACACCCCATTTAGAGAGATTCCTCTGCCGAGCGGTGCCCCCCATAGTACTGTGAGGTATTGAAAAACTCATGATCTTCACTTGCCCCACAAACACCTTTAAATGGGAGACCCAAAATGGGTGCACACACATTTCTACATTACTGTACAGT
This sequence comes from Bathynomus jamesi, assembly GCA_023014485.1. Classification (NCBI taxonomy): domain Eukaryota; kingdom Metazoa; phylum Arthropoda; class Malacostraca; order Isopoda; family Cirolanidae; genus Bathynomus; species Bathynomus jamesi. Next base: position 57,326 of record JAJOZX010006700.1, read on the forward strand.
CTTTACAGCCACACCTACTCTTTTTCTCGTAAGTGTATATATTGTAATGTATATGATTGTAAATTTTGACTTGGTCCGCTATCGATATGGACCGTGACTTGATGGATACCGTAATGAAACTGACTGGATTCTTTGGATCCGATATTTGCATGTCCTTTATAAATAGATATAGAGTGTAACATATTTGTGGATAGTAGTCTATTATGACTTGATCCTCTGGATCAGAGATTCTATCTTTAGTTTTAAATCGATAATTAATTAGTTTTAAGTTGATAATTATTTAGTTTCGTAAAAATTGGTCGTTGCCAATTTACCGGCAGTTTTACATAAATTTCTTATGTTCTTGTGGTTCGGAACCCACGTAAAATTGTAGGTCCCCTCCGCCACCACGGAGGACATACACAATACACGAACACAGTTAGGTAGACCAGCCATGAGTGGATCCTAGGGTCTTTGTTGGTCTGAAACATTATAACATAACATTATAACATTATAACATATATATAATATATATATAATATATATATATATATATATGAGGCGGGATGCTGCAGAGGGGTCGACCGTAGGTCGATCCTGAACCGTCGTTCAAACTCAACAAAAACCAACAAACCATATATATATATATATATATATATATAACGGATCCGCTGAGGCCATTTACAAAATTCAACGTATAAGTCGTAGCCAATGTCGTAACACCGCTTCCCGTTGATCAGCGAAGTTAAGCGACATTAGGTCTGGGTAGTAGTTGGATGGGAGACCGTCCTCCGCGTCCAGATTATGTAGCGACCCGTGGTTCGGATCCCACGTAAAGCTGTAGGTCCCCTCCGTCATATGACCTTAGATGTTGCGAAGAAGGTTAAACAACCCCAATCATTATTAACTTGTTTGTTTTGTTATTGTTTTCTCTCATTTGTTCTGCAAACAATTTTTTATTTTTTAAATCAATATTTAACTTCTGGCTTTTTTTTTTGTTTTGTAAAAGAAGAAAAAATGTTTGATTTTGAATGGAATATATATATATATATATATATATATATATATATATATATATATATATATATATATATATATATATATAGCGTAATGTTATCACCATGATCTTTTCAGATCAAATAATGTTATTAATTAGGTTGATTGACAGAATGAGTTTTCTTCCTTTATTAAACAAAATAAATGATTTATGAATGAGACAAAATATAAGTTGGTTGTTTACGGTTGAAATTAAATGTGCACTTGAATAATGACTTCAATATAATAATGACTTCAGTATTAATAACGCGCGAGGTAATGATTAGTCTTTATATAAAGTATGGTGAATAACACCAGACCAAAATGAGGCCTGCACAAATGGTGTTCACATGATGGTGGCTTTCGTGTCACTGCTTCTTCGGAGAGAGGTCGAGGTGCAATGGTGTTCTACTCGAGAAGTTCTTGTAACGAGGTTGAGGTGTGAAGCAAAACAGAAAGAATGCTTAAGGTAGTTCCGCGCTATGACGTCATCTTGGTCATGTTTGTGTTGATGGAACATCGCTAAAGTATGTGAAAGCGTCTCTGCCACTACATATATATATATACACACACACACACACACACACACACACACACACACACACGAGGTCTGTTCAAAAAGTAACCGGACAGGGTGTTTATTTTTAGAACAAGGTCACGTTTGGAGTTGTGACTGTGCTAAACATGTCTCTGCATGTCGAGACAAGTTGACTGATAGGGTTGCACTTCATTGTGTAGCTTCAGTCGACTGTGGTGAGCCGATAAAGTTAAATGTGTTTTGTTTCGCGGCGATTTCGCGATGTTACTTGTTTTTTTTCCCTATGAAGGTGATGTGTACCATGAATATGCTCCACAGAGACAAATAATCAACAAGGAATTTTACATTGAAGTTTTGAGACGTCTACGTGAAGCAGTTCAGAGGAAACGGCCGCAGAAGTGGGAGTCCGGAGAGTGAATGCTTCATCACGATAACGCGCCATCTCACTCATCGCAACTTGTCCAGCAATTTTTGGCCAAAAACGCTACCCTTTTCAAGTTCAGAACCTCTATATTCGCCGGATTTGGCTCCATGCGACATTTTTTGTTTCCGAAGCTCAAACAAACCCTGAAAGGACACCGATCCGATGATGGTGAGACCATTATTAACAGTGGCAAGATCGTTGGGCAAAGTGTGTGTGGCTTCAGAAGGAGCGTACTTTGGGGAGATTAAACCAAAACCCTGTTAGTACCATATTCTGTCTATAATCGCATCAGTCCGGATACCTTTTGAACAAACCTCGTATATATATATATATATATATATATATATATATATATATATATATATATAAATTTTTAACGGAAAATTTAACTTCTTGCTATTTTTTGTATTTTTATATAGTATGTGGAAGTACTTTTTAAATTAAATTCTACTAAAACTGTTTTATTTTCATACCTAAATAGTGTAGATAACATCGCATATTGGGATTTAGCGTTATTTGTCCATACTGTATATACGTATTTACAATAAACCGGGAAATCCCCGGATCGCGGGACGATGGCAATTTTGTCCCAGAAAACTGGGATAGTGAAAACCCCTGAAAACGGGAAACCCTAGCGTGTGTGTGTATATATATATATATATAGAGTACAGTATTGGTTTTGTTTTGTTTGATGATATATTTTCCTCCCTCTCGATGTAAATGCCACAAGTTACCCTAATGGTAGTTAAGGTGCGATTAAAGTGTTGCGAAATTCTGTAATTTTTATCTTTTTTTAACTTTTATTCTTTGGTCATAGCAAATTATGGTTATTGTTTCGAGTGAATTATAGAGAAACTTTTGTAAATTGAATTTGAAAGGTTATAATTATTTATGATACAAATATTTGGGTACTTTTCATCAAAATTACGAAAGGCGAAAGGCTCGATTTGAAAATAACTACGTTTGTCTTTAAACTCCACCAGTGGTGTTTAGTTGACCTGAGTAAGGTGATCGATCACCGACGACAGAGAGAGAGAGAGAGAGAGAGAGAGAGCTGAATGTGCAGCGAGTTGTATCGTGTACGAAGTTTCGAGATATTGTGGTCAACTGGTATTTTCGGGCAGGCTTGGTCCCACTATTTCGTTGTTTTGCTAAAGGTGCACCTTACCACTCAGTATAGCAAACCACGAGGGTTTGAACGAGCGTTTAAGGTTTTACTGTCAATACAGAAACACAATAGGTTCGTTGTGAAACCTACAGTCAACTGGTTGTTTGACCAATGCCATGTAGGGAACCTTTCAACTGGACGTTGCGGGAGAACAATGGTCATTGAAAGGAGAGGTTGAATTAAGAGTGGCGAATTTCTTCGTCAGCTTCTACAGTAGAGTTATAATCGCGTCCTGTTCCAGTACGTGGTTCTGTTTTCATTATATCTCCTTTCTCTTGAGCCTCTTTGAAATAGGGACGATAAATTTCGACATTTTTGGAGAGAGATCGGAATTACGAAGCGAACTGAATCTTTTGCATATGCGATGCAACCCCTTTGCGTTCTAATCAAGTGAGAAGGAGTAGCTACCAAACAAAAGGCTGCGGACAACGATCTGAACTAAATTTTAAAGACATTGATTATCATTTCGTAAAATTTTACCTAAGTGAAAAAGTTCGGGACGTCGGTAAAAATTGTTCTTATGTGTCATAAGTCATAACTATGTGCTATCTGGTCGGTATGTTTTATAAACATTTTCTTTTATTTTCTATTGTTGCCCTGATAGTAACTAACTAACTAGACACACACACACACACACACACACACACATATATATATATATATATATATATATATATATATTATATATATATAAATGTCGCGTTTCGTTTCACTTTGAAATAAGAACACCAAAGCGTTATCAAGAATTCTTCGTGTGCTCTCTTTTCGCTTGAAGGCATTGAAGACGACTTTAATTTAAACGCGACATATTAGCAAACACACACTGTCGACATGCAGTATTCGGTAAAAAAGTGAGGATATGAGGATATTCGCTATTCGGCAGAATAGTTTTTGTTTTTAACCGAATACCGAATATTTAATAATTAATTAGGGTATATAAGATGACTCAGAAAATGGGACTTAAGACGTATTTTTTTATTTCAAAGAATAATTACAAACAAATCCAACTTGGTATAGTGATACTAATAACTTAATAAGTAATAAACTTGCAAAAAATGAACAGACAGTAATAATAATTACCGCAAAAACAAAACCTAATAATTGAAATTTAAGGCAAGTAGATTATCGTGTAGAAAAAAAATTAGTCGTTCAGCAGCATCAGGAACTAAACGATTACTTGCGTCGGTAATTACATTTTTCGCAGAACTGATATCCGTTCATTTCGTACGCTTGTGGGTGGCATGGTGAGATACTTACGAGCGAGTACTAATAGTTTCGGGAATCTTTCGTCATTATGGCGACACCAGTCAAGAGGGTTCTAATTCTTTTTGAGAGCTTTGCTGGTTACTTTTGATAGGTGGAGGCACATCTTATAGGCTTGTTTTCTGGTAAATTATGTTGCTTCTGGATTTCTTTAAGTCTGTCACAGGTTAGAGATGAATGATTAAAATGCGAACAGATATGGAGCACAATTGCACAGACTTCTGGCTAAGAAGGGCTTCATTAACCGCGAGTGCTAAAGTATGATTCGCACAAGCAACAGAAGTCATTCTGAGAACGCGAACAGCTTTCGTAATATTACGGCCATTGTCGTGCACAACTGCATGCACACGATCGCTCTCTATTGACCATTCTTGCAATATGGTCAATGCAATTGCAATGTTTTCATAAGTATGGGAACTTGGTAGATTTTTGGTGGTAAAACATACTGTTTTTACTCACACTTAGTATGTGCTGTCAAACTGATAAAGCTTCAATTTTTTACAATGATGCCGAATAACCCAAATACTCGTAAAACTAATATTTGGTATTCGGTATTCAGTATTCGGTATACCCTTAATATATATATATATATATATATATATAGAGAGAGAGAGAGAGAGAGAGAGAGAGAGAGAGAGAGAGAGAGAGTACAAGCACATTATTAGAGAACAATTATTTTTGTTTATTGTTCTATTTACATTTATTGTTCCTTGCAGCTTACGAGGAACACACAAACGGATGTAATAAGCAATATATAAAAATGGATCAGCAAAACATTTCCTATACCTATACAGCATAGAACTGCCATTTGCAAGCAAATTATATGTTGTTTTGACATAATGGGATTATTTCACAAATCTTTTTCGATATTGTAAAGCAAAGAGATTAGTTACAGTAAGTTAAAACGGAGAAAAAGTTGTAAAAGTAAGTTTAAATATGATGGATTAACAGAGGATGCTGCGTGAGACAGCATAAAAACCTGGACACTGGACATACGTACCAGATCGCCCATATTTAAATATAAAATACGGACTTCGATTAAGCATGCAGTAGGACCCTACACATTTTTCTTCAAGGTATATAATATAAAGTCTATACATGTATAATATTAAACAACCTTGACTTTTTATAGACACTCGTAATGAATACCTTGACCTTACGAGAGATTTGATGAATATACAAAGATAGAATAAATTATCTTAATTGTAATTCGTGTGTAGAAATAGTCGACAGAACAATGGCGTTATGGTCTGTAAGACTTTAATTTATCTTTCAATTTTTTCTGTAAACATTTTAATGTGTAGGATTTTTTTTTTTTTATGAAGGGTACGTATTATCCAGTGATGTAGGACTCGAGACCGGTCTTGAGACATTTTTTCAGGTCTCAGTCTCGGTCTCGAGTGCTTAGGTCTCGGTCTCGATCTCGGTCTCGGCCATGGTGGTGTCGACTACATCACTGTGATGTTCCTCAAGTGCATCGAACATTTATCTTGTTTTAAGTAGGCAGTTAACTGCTGAAAAATGTCACAAACTATGAATGTGTGAATAAATTATGAGTAAATTTTGCAATTGTCACTCGATAACCTCTTTAGAATCTTTATTCCTGAATGTGAAATACAGAATTTAGGAATTAGGCATTAGACACTATTGAATACATGCAAAAATTGCATATGGTCTTGGTTTCGGTCTCGGTACCTTTTTTTTGGTCTCGGTCTCGAGACCTTTTTTCTGGGTTCGGTCGCTAATGCTTAGTTCTCGGTCTCGGTCTCGGGTGCTTAGGTCTCGGACTCGGTCTCGGTCTCAGCCATGGTGGTCTCGACTACATCACTGGTTATCATCTTTCAGCTGTACAGATCAATGATGATACGTTAAGTATCGAAGTTTGTACTGTGATTGTGATTGTTAATGAACTATTGTTGTTTGTTGTTTGTTGGTTGATCCTTCGCAACATCTAAGGTCATATGACGGAGGGGACCGACAGCTTTACGTGGGATCCAAATCACGGGTCGCTTGCATAATCTCGATGTAGAATTTGGTACCTCCCATCCAACTACAACCCAAACGAAATGTCGCTTAACTACGCCGATCGGTGATCGACGAGAAGCCATGTTACGACATTGGCCACGACGTAACCCTAAAAACTGTTCTCTAACAAAGCATATAACTGCTTACTGTTACTTAATTATTCAAAACGTTTTCATTGCATTCTCTCACAATATGCCTTGCGCCCTTGCAAATGTTCCCGTGCGTCTGTCTTTCTTTACACGGAGGTCAGGCTGATGGCCCCACCTCTAGACCTGACTTGACGTAAGAGAGCTGCTGTCTTGAGTTCTCCATCTCACGTATCCAGGCACACTTGGCTCATCCGGGACTGTCCTGAGCCAGGCGTCTAGTCTTCTTTTGAAAACTTCAACTTTGACACCTGTGAAGTTCCTGATGCCTTTGGGTAGCTGGTCAAATAGTCTTGGCTCTCTGACAACAAAACTATTTTCTTTCAGAGTTCAGGATGTCCTTTGTCTGATCTTTTAGTTTGGAAACACTACACGTTCTACCTTTCCTATTTTCCAGTGTTGTTTGGGTGGTTATAAGGTTCAGTTTGAGGTTAGGTACTAGTTTCTCTGTTATTTTATATGCGTATATTATGATGTATCTCTCTCTTCTTCTTTACAGCAAATATAGTATGTAGTCTTTTTCAGTAATTGAGTTCTTTGTAGTCAGTGATCTTGGCTGTGAAATTTCTTTGGATTTCTTCTTATTTATTAATTTCTTATTTTTCATATAGAGACGTCAAGACTGAGCAATATTCCAGTTTTGGTACGATCAGTGTTTTCAGGAAGAGAATCATTACTTTCTTGTACCTTATTTTAAAGGTTCTTAGTATATGTCTCGTCATTCTTTTGGCTTTGTTTATCACTATCTTAATTTGTACCTCAAATTTCGCATCGTCGATCATAGACCATAATATTCTACTTAACAAATTATATCGTTACGGATTTAGAGGAGTAATCAGTGATTGGTTTAAAAGTTATTTGTCCAATAGATATCATTTTGTATCAGTAAATGAGCCTGGTCAACTAAAACGCTTGTCAAATATGGTGTACCACAGAGCTCAGGGTTTGGGTCCAGTGTTATTTTTATTATACATATATAAATGACTTTCCACACTCAACTGATATACTTCATAATATTTGCAGATGATACAACTGTCTTTTTCTTGTAAAGCTATTAATTCAGCTAAGAAATATTTCATTCAGAATTCATCAGTGTAATGAAATGGTTGCCCACCAAAAACTCTCCCTAAATACCAGTAAACAAATTTCATGATTTTACTAATAAAAGAAATGTATATCTTGATGAACTTAATGTTGATGAAATCGCTGTAAAGGAGTGTATTGTAACAAAATCTCTTGGTGTAATGCTAGATAAGAATTTGCAATGGAGTAATCATGTAAATTATATCTCAAAAAAATATTTCAAGGAGCGTTGCTATAATGTTTAAACCGAGACACGTAGTCTCTAAACAGGTTTTAATAACTCTGTATCATACTCTTGTTCTTCCTTATATAACGTACTGCTCCAAAACCGAGAGCATAAGGCTATTAATTAACTGGTGTTGATTTCCATGATCATTCCAGGGCATTTTTTAAGAGTTAAAACTATTAAAGCTCAAAGGTGTAATCATACTGGCATATTTTATTTTTATTTTATTTACAAGTGTAAGAACAAAATCATATATACAGCGTGTGTGTGTGTATATAGTACAGGGCTATTCAAATTGATTCATCCGATTTCAACTGAGAATACTTCCGTACCTAGTGCATCAACTGGGCATACACCACATGAAAGAGGAAATTTCCGAGTTTTACAAGATCACCGCGAGAGGGCTCCAAAGTCACGCCGTGGCCTACCCTAGCAACAAACAGTCAGTGCGAAAATGGCGTCCGCACAGCAGAAGGCGTTTTGTGTGTTGCAGTTTTCGAGCCACAGCTGGCCCCCTAGGTCGCCGGATATTACACCGTGCGACTTCTTCCTTTGGGGGTACGTTAAGGATACTGTGTACGTGCCACCGTTGCCCACATCTTTGGATGAGCTCCGAACTCGCATTGTTGCTGCCGTAGAGTCAGTGACAACGGACATGCTGGAGCGAGTATGGGAGGAATTCGACTATCGTGTCGACGTTGCTCGTGTAACTAGGGGAAGTCACATAGAGCATTTATGAGGTGAGAGACAAAATTTGGACAGTTTTTCTTTTGGTTGATGTATCACAAATCACTCTGTATTTGTAACATTAAAAAATATTCTCATTTGAAATCAGGTGAATCATTTTGAATAGCCCTGTACAGTATACTATAACGATAATGATAATGATAAGCTTTATTGGCAGGATATAAATGGCATAAAACAGTACAATATTCTTGAAGGTAATAAACGATAAGATAAATCAAACAATAAATTTAAAAAACTAAAAATTATGACTAACGTAAAAAAACTACCCACAGCTAAAACTACAAAAAGCTGTTAACTTTAGTAAGGCGTTCCTAATGCAATTTAATTTTAAATAAAAAACAAGGTAATCCATAAAAATCGCATTATTTTATCTGAAAATATTTAAGAATCCACGTTTCGGACCTTGGCCCATTCTCAAGACTAAACGCGCTTTATAAATTGAGTTACAATTCGTATTAGAAATAGTAAAAGATATATAAAATAGTGAAGCTTTAAAAGTTAACAAAACATTATTTTTTTAATATTTATTTTGCAAAAAAATTTAATTTCAAATAATATATAAAGGAATTTCTTTATGTAGATTTTAACAAATTTATTCAACAGTGAAGCGTAAACTCACGAACCTGGTCAACCCAACGGTTTATTTATATAATAATCAGTTCATGAAAGTACTCTTTGGAAACATATTTTGGACATTATGCAAAAGCATTCTATATATTTCTGCTTTTTACCAAACATAACTGTTTAATTGTAGGAATATTATTTATTTATTTATTTATTTATTTATTTATTTATTTATTTTCCTATTTGACATTTATTAATTTCGACAAATATACTATTCCAATAAGAGGATAATATTTATTTCTAAATTTGTTACCCATAAAATATATACATTTTCTTTTAATTACTTTAAGTTATGTAAGAAAACAAAATTTAGGATTAACTATATTAAAACGTGCATACCCATGATATAGTATGTAATGATATAATTATAGTATATGATGTATATGAGGACATGGTTTGCTTGTACTTCCTTTCATCTCCTTTTAGGTACTCGAAGTTTCGAAGAAAAGGAGAACTTGATTAATGATTATTCCTGTAAAGACCAAATATGAAGTGACCATTTTCAATTTTCAGAATTTACTGAATTCCGGTCAATGAACATATTAAAGCAAAGGACTAGTAAATGAAGCAATTGAAAACTATATAATGTTCCATGTATTGTTTATTGAAGATAGTAACCTCGGTGATTTAGAAATCCCTGTAATATATAACTGAATATATTAACTATATTAAAAATATTAATATATTAATGTATATTATATATTAACTGAATGGTATCTTTATTACTCATTACTTGGTTACCTTTCATATTATTTCAATATCTTCATATTTCATATTATATTCTAAATTCACTTCCATTTTGTATGTATATTAGAAACCTTTACTTCAGCTCTTTGACATGCTTAATTACTGATCATTTATCTGGAGACACGCAATTAATGAAAACTAGCAGAAGCCCGTGGTAAAAATATCACGTTTAAACAATCAACAGGGGGACAATTTATTTATTTTTAATAATACAGGGTGAGCGAAAAGTCCCTGTGCACCTGCAAGAAGTGTAGTGAACCTGTACCTGCACTGTGTTGGAAGTGGACAGGTGCACAGGGACTTTTCGCTCACCCTGTATTTCCTGGAATGAGCATATACACAAACAAACAAACATTATCCGATTTCAGCTTTATTCGATTTCACGTTTCGATTAGTTTTAAGCAGGGGTGCAGTGCCAATTTTATAGGTGCCGGAGCTCTGGTGGGCCTGACAAAAGCCTGCCATTTCCTATCCTGTTTCTATACAGGGCGTCCCAAAAAATGTATACACACTTTAACAGCTGATAGCTCAATTGATGTTTCTTTCTTTCCAAGTTAAACCTATTAGAATTAATAATGGCAGTCAGACTAAGCTTTGAACAAAGGAAATTCATTCTAAAATGCTGCTGGAAGTGTGAAAACGCAGTTGAAGTGCAAAGACAGTTTAGGAGGGAGTTTCAAACAGATCCACCAACGCGACTTACCATCACTCGAATTAGAGATAAGTTTGAAGCCGATGGAACTGTTCAGAATGTCCACAAGAAGCGTTCCGGAAGACCACGGGCATCGACAAGCCCCACAAAGCAAGAAAGAGTACTGGAAACGTATCACCAAAGTCCAAGAAATCTGTGCGGCAAGCGAGTCGTGAGGTAGGAATTTCAGAATCGTCTGTCCAACGCATTTTGAAGCGCTGTCAATGGAAAAGTTACATTCCAAGATTAGTCCATGCTATTAATGAAGATGATCCGGACCGAAGAGTGGAGTATTGCGAGTGGTACTTGGCACGATGTGGATGTGGATTGGACGAAGGGGTTTCGTAGAATACCCTCCGCGTTCACCAGACCTCACACCACTAGACTTTTTTTTATGGGGATACTTAAAAGACAAAGTCTACGCTATAAAACCTGCAACAGTCGCTGAATTGAGAGCAGCCATTGAACGAGAATGCACACAAATACCAAACGAAATGTTTCGTGATGTTTGCGATTCCATTGCTTCGCGTTATCAGCAGTGCCTGGACCAGAACGGACGTCAGTTTGAAAACAGGCGTTGACAAAACAATTAAATAATGTCTGTAGATTCTATTACATTTTGAAAATGAAATGTATTTTAAAAACACTGCCTTTATAAGTATTTAAAGTGTGTATACATTTTTTTGGGACGCCCTGTATATGCCACACGATGACTAAGTATTTCGTGTTTGCACTCACTAATTATCATAAAATAAATATAATTATCAAGTAAATAAAGAAAAAAGAGCAATCATGTATTTTATCAATTTAAGAAGTTAAAACTACTTAGTGCTTACCAAATACCACCAGTGGGAAGTTTCACAATAATTTCCACAAAGGGTCAGGCGTGATATGTTTTCGGGGGTCTGAAGCAACTCTTGTCCTGGTGTCATCTGCCGATCTGTGGTACCGCAGCCATGATATGGCATATGGCTCAGGATTCCACTGAACTAGAGGAGGTCCATGTAGTTTAACAAACATAAGCGCTGATACATGATTTATGAGAATTCTTGAGCGTGTTGTTGTTATTATCAAGTTCATGTGACTGAATCCCCTCTCACACTCAGCAGTACTAATAGGAATAACTTGTGAACAGCTCAGTAATGGGTGTAAATCTTGGGGGATGCGGCGCCCATGATCTTCCACATAGTCTCTAAAGGCATTTAGTACAGAGTAAGAAGAAAGCTTAAACCTCTTACAGAGAGATGAGATTTCAGCTTCTCCGTAATTAGGTGGTATTTCATCAGGCCAGTAGTCTTTTTCAAGGACATACATTTCATTTAGCAGTGATTTATACATACTTTGAGGTTCAGAAGTTTGAGAACCTTTCATGGATGTTGTCGTGAACATACGGTGCTGCAAATTCTTCACAAGACTAGTAAGAAACTGTTGATAATTAATGGAGACAATTTCTTTGTTGCTTGTTATGGTAATTCCTCCAAACTTCCTCTTGCAGAGGTGCCGGAGCGGCGCTCCGGCACGCTCCGGCAGCACTGCACCCCTGATTTTAAGCAATTTTTACCTAATAACGTTTTCTCTCGAGGAGCTGTTTCCGTGTTTCAGGGTGTATCATGCTCATTGAAGCGCGAATTTCAAGATTGGCAGTATGTATTCCTATGTAAAATTAAATTTTAGGAGGGGTTTGTTTTCTTGAACTTTTGCTAAAAATCACGTTTAAGTGTTCAAATTTCCACTTTTTCGTTTTCTGATTATGTACAGAACAGCTGTGCAGGACATACACTGTAGTACAAATGTAACAGACCGGTTTCTTACCAAACAAAGCCATTGTAACAGCTGTTATAGGTTACTAGAGTTTCACTGTGATAATTTTCTATGTTTCAGATACAAAGCTTGGTGAAGATTGTATAGCCACCATGGCTAAGCAAGGACGAAAGACCAGAAAAAGTTCTGGTTCAAAGCTGAGTAATCTGGTGGGTCCAGGCAAGCAGTTATTTCCCACAGAAGTTCCAACCTGGAGAGCTGTGTTTCAGAGAGGAATCCTCCTCCAGGAAGAGAAGCTGCTTCTGGATAATATGAAGAGAGCTCAGTACCCTCTGCAAGATTTGGCTAAGGACTTGGCATCACTGGTACTGGCACAGTGGCGCAAAAGCAATGCCAAGTTCACTCTTCCTGTGATCATTCAAGAGAGATCCATTGCCAGGAAGATTCTTGTCAGGTGGAATGAAATGATTGACCTAGTGAATGGCAGAGTGAAGGCTGCAAAGAGAGAGAAGAGAATATCTGAACTTGATACATTGTTTGACATAACAACTTGCAGACATGATATCACTCTCTGTGGAATTGAAGCATCTGGCTGCTCTAGCTGTGCTGCTAGAGTTCATGTCAACTGTGACTGTCCTCTGCCTCAGAAGATTCCAAAGCTAGAGCTAGAGTGGCTTCATTACCAGAGGATCAAAACCTCAGAAGTTTCTGGCTTCCGGAAGGCATCTGTTGAAGTGAAGGAAACAGTGAAGCAGGTGAAGGCTGCTAAGAGGAAGGAGGAAGAACAGAAAGCAGCTGAGAAGAGAAACAGAAAAGAGGAAGAAGAAAAGGATCTACTGCTTAGAACTGATGATGGTGATGATGATGAAGATGAGGTGACTTCCTTGCAAGAGTCTCCAGGCAGAGCAGCTCCTACTGCTGACACAGATTTTTCCAGTACTGCACCAGGCACAAGCTCCAGTGTCAACACTGGCAAAGTCTCCACCTCTGCCAAGAGGAACTACATGGATATCTCAAGCACTGCTGCGGCTGCAGTCAGGTTCAAGGTGACAAACACTCCTGCAGCAGCCATTGCAACTGGTTTCTTGCAAGATCTCATCAAAGCTGGCCATCTATCTGCTGATAAGGCATATCTAGCTGTTGACAGGATGAAGATGTGGAGGGGCAAGGAGTCTGTAATAGGTGCCTCGGTGGAGGCCCTGGAGAAAAGGAGAGAGGGAGAGGAGATCAAGGGAATTTTCTTTGATGGAAAACAAGATAAGAAGACAAAGATCATGAGGTACAATGAAGAAACTGGCCGCTTCCATCCTGATATTACAACTGAAGAGCAGTATAGTGTTACCTGGGAACTTGAGGGGAAATATCTCTTCCATTGTACACCAGAAGAACCTGAAGGAAATGAAAAACCTGCACTGAAGATAGCTCAGGCTCTGTTTGAGTGGATTAGTGCTCATGGTGCTAAAGATACTATTGTGGTTCTTGGTGGTGACTCCACCAACACAAACACAGGACCTGATGGAGAAGCCATCACTCACTTGAAGAGACTGCTAGGTCACAAGTGTCACTGGCTGATATGCCAGTTGCATATTAATGAACTCAGCCTCAGGCACATGATCATCAAGTTTGATGGTCCCTACACGCACAAGTCTGGGTTCAGTGGCCCAATAGGAAAACGTTTGGAGAAGATCAATGACATACCTGTCAACTTTAGCTTCAAGGCTCTGCCAGGAGAAGAAGATATAATTGAACTGCCAGAAGACATTGTACAGAACCTTAGCGCTGACCAGAAGAACTGCTACCTACTTACTGATCAAAGCTCTCAAGACAGGAGATTTGAGCAAGGAAGTTGCTGGTCTGAAGTGTGGCCCACTGAATCAGTCACGCTGGCTGACTACAGGTGAGGCTCTGTTGATGCTGTGGATGAGGCAGCATGGTCTGAAGGGGGAGGTGTTGAAGAAGCTGGAGGTGTTGCTGAAGTTCTGCCTGGACTTCTACTTCAAGATGTATTTTGAGATCAAGGTGAAGCACCACATGAGGTATGGACCTCACCATATTGTGACCGCTCTGGGACTGCTGAGAAGCCAGACCTCTGAAGTTAGGAACATAATCACTCATGTGATAGTTCGTGGAGCATATCATGCTCACAGTGAGAACCTCATTGCCTCTCTCCTGTGCAGTGAGGATGAGGAGGAGAGGGCATGGGGGGGTTGAGATGATCAAGAAGATCAGAGGTAAGTCTGAGTATGGAGACATGAGTCTGAGAACTCATAGAAACCCTAAACTGAATTTTGATGCCACTTCTCCAATTACTCTGATTAATTGGGATAAGGAGGAACTGTATGAGCCACTCTTCACTTGTAAGATGTCAAGAGAAGTTGAGGAGCTTCTCAGGTCTCCACTTGAAGTTCAGAACTTCTCAGTTCATACTCAAAGCTGTGAAAGAGCAGTCCAGGAAGCTTCAGCTGCAGCTCATGCAGTGTATGGGCAAGAGAGAAGAGATGGTTTTGTTCGTGCTAGGATCGATCACAGAGAATTGATGCGTTTTCAAGTTAAAGCAAGACACTATGAACATGTTTTAGATCTCTACAAGACCTGCTAGATAAATCAAGATGCTTTCAGAAGAAAAATCTCATAACATTCAGTTGACCAGCATATTACAAGCTGGGGGTGGAGGAGGGACTTATACAAATATTAAAGAAGAATTGCAATTGTAAAAAAAAAGGTTGAACGTCACAGCAGCTTGCGGAAAGGTGGGGGCGGCTGCCATCACACTCAGTGATGCCGAAAAGAAGATAAATAAAAATTGGTGGAGGCGTTTCTAAAAAAAAGAAAATGCAAGACCAAGAAAGAAGAACAAAAAGATTCTGCCTGATGAAGAGAACAGCCGCGAAATGTGGTGTATAGGAGACTAAAAATCATACAATTCCTTAGAATGGGTCCAAGCCTGCCCCTAGAAATGCTTAAGGGTGTTTGTGAACAATATGGAACATATGGAGGTCATTTGAGGCTACCAAGTGTTTGAAATTGGCAAAAAATCCCATTTTTCGACAAAAAAGTGCGATTTTGAACACTTAAATGTGATTTTTTGCAAAAGTTGCAGAAGACGAACCCCTCTTAAAATTCAATTTTACATAGGAATGCATACTGCCAATCTTCAAATTCCAAGTTTTTCAATATTCGACCTGAGCATGATACACCCTACTAGACAGTTATATATATATATATATAATATATATATATATATATATATATATATATATATTACAATTTTTGTCTGATTGTAAAAATTATAATTTTTGCGTAGGTTTCGATTAATTTTAAGCAGTTTTTACCTAATATTTTTTTCTCTCGAGGAGCCGTTTCCATGTTTTAGGGTGGGACAGACAGACAGCATCAGCCTATTATATATCGGGTGATTCATAAGTCTGTTACCACTGTAATGGTGAAATATTTTCTGTTTCAGATTGTTGATTTGTGAAAATATGGGGTATGGTCAAGGATAGGGTATATGCAACAAAACGTCGTAATGTCAATGATTTAAAAGAAAGAATTTCCACTATTAATTTCTAATGTGTAATTGTGTAAAAATGACCTCAAATAAAAAACATCACAGGTTACTGTGGTTTGTAGTTATTTTTTATTCGCCATTACAGTGGTAACAGACTTATGAATCACCCTATATAATATAGATAGATTGGATCACCTGAAGATCCGTCACCCCAGCCTTTTTTAGTTAGTTTTATAAGGCTAACTAACGAAAATATCACGACCTAACCAACCAATCGTTAGGTTAACTGTACGCCCTTGACGATTGGTTAAGTTAGGTCGTGATATTTTCGTTAGTTAGCCTTATAAAGCTAACTAAAAAAGGCTGGGGTGACGGATTTTCAGGTGATCCGATAGATTCTTACTCAGTACATGCAGTCGAAAGTGTGTTTACTTACTCACCGTCTACAGGGTGAGTCAGAAGTCCTGGCTTATAGGTAATATTATATGCTTAAGTATATATGTTTATTTTGTGTTTCCTTACAAATATTACGCATGGTTCACAACTGATAGTTATAAAAGATGTTCAAAGTGTGCAAAAGGACTAATTCCACCTTTTCCTGCGGAGAGTATAATGTTTCGTGCGCTGATCCGCCATTCCTAAGAAGGGGTGAGAAATAAATTCAATATGAATAACAAATTCAAAATCTAAAGCAAATATCAATATAAAATTCATAAATTTACTTAAATATATGATATTATGCTATGAGGCAGTGCTCCTGACTCACCCTATAATATAATCGGCATGCAGATATCTCTGCAGAACTGTATGCATCTATCCACCAGCAGGGGCGTGACCAGGATTTTAGAAGGTGGTGTTTCCATAATTAAACCTTTCTTGACGTCCATAGTTTTCGAAAACACTTATTTGTGTAGTTATAGGGGTTTGCTCTACCAATAACATTACTATCGATGGACACTAATAATAATAATAATAATAATAATAATAATAATAATTATTAATTTAGGATCTTAGGGGGTGTTTCCGGGCAACCAGGAAACCCCCCTCTGGGCCCGCCACTGCACTAGCATACTCCTAAAGTCTTTTGGGTTTCATCGACGGAAGATTTTCATGTATAAAATGATAGGTTATTTTAAAATGCACATTATTAAAACCATAAGAGTTGCAGCAGTTACATAATTAGCAGGTTGACAAACCGCGGAAGATTCATTTTATGTAGTTTTGGCCCATGGAAAACGACAAAGGAGTAAATTATTTTCACACCAGAATATTTTCACACACTTATCCCGTGTATCGAGTCACTTAGTACATGAAAGTATAAAATAAAAATAACATGAAACAAAAAAACCACGTGAAACTAATCGACACTTTGCTCTTTTTTGCGAGTTTTATGTTTATTTCCTGAAGAGAGAAAATCTGTTAGTCGTTGCCTCATTTTACATCATTGGTTTAGTAAAAATGGTTATCCTCATTCGCAATTTATTTAGATAAATTATATATCAATCTCTTGTATTAAGAACAGATTAAAGTAGGGGGGAAGAAAACTACTTGGGGTGGTGGTAGCAATACTGACCTTGTAGTGTGAATATCGTAAATGTAATAAATGTAACCAACTGACAGTTGTTTTACTAGCAAAAAAAAACCCCGATAATTTTGCTAGTTCCTGCGGAAGCATGCTATTACCTTTCAGGCAATACATTATATGCTGTACAGTCATGGTACTAATATTTTTTGGTACTGTATTGTAATCGAGAATATTGTTTACGAAACAAATGTTTTATTCTTGACAGAGAAGAATGGGACGTGAATGTAAAAAATGTGCGAAAGATGGAAATGAGAAGAGTAAATTTTTAAAATCAAGTCTTTCGGTAAAATGGCACTTTGGCACTCAAAGGAGAAGTGACGCAACGATGAAGTGATGACCTCTTGTACATAAATAAAAACAAATCCTCAAAAATGCGTGCTTTAGATTAGATTTAGTAGTTCAGTGTTCACGCTATCTTTTATTTTCCACTGCCCCTAATACGTTATTGGGTACACGAAATAGGTGTACGCATGGCATGAATGAACTCTGAAGCTATTTTTTTATCATTATACTTTTTCCTACTTTCCTATAAATATTTTTCACAACATTTTCTGTCAGCAGTGGCTGGAGGAGGAGGGGGCAGAGCCTTGTCTGTCCTATACTTTACTATTATAATTATTCATATGTAAAAGCCTTACACGTTTATAAGTGTAAACATGGTATAAGGTTTCACTATTCTTTATTTTCGTTTGCTTTCTCTATTTTTCCTTTATTTTCTCTACTTCTTTCTTGGGCTAGCCTAGAGTGGATCTTAGAGTCTTTGTTAGCCTGTAACTCTGTAACTCTCTCTCGCCTTACTTACCGTTTCCATTTTGCGGTCCATATTTCACCCCGCGCAAGTCAGGTTCGAGACCCCGCCTGTAGTTGTTTCCCGTTGCAGGAGAGAATTACTCTCCTGAACTCGATATCTGACGTATGCAGGCATACATATTACATCTGGTATTTTCTCAAGCTAATTATCTTCACTCTCACTTTTGTTATGTCTACGATGATGTTGAAGTTTGATGAACAGTCTCAGCGCTTAACTACAAAATTATTTTTTTTAGTGTCGTTGGTGCTTTATTTCTCTTGTTGAGGTATTTTTACGTTTTGGGCAATATTTTGTTTTACTCTGCGCATCCTCATTTGTTTTCTCGAGGGCGCTCTACTTCTCTTTCACTATCTAAAATAGTACTGAGTTTTGTTTACTTACCCGTTTGCCTTCGTTTCCATAAACTTTGGTTCATTTTTGCATAGAAGTGTTTGCCAACATTTTTTCTTCGAAACTTCTTCAAAGTGACAAAAATAAGTAACTAAAAATTCGAGGTTACTGAAGATACACATATTTCAAATAAAACAAAATATTCGCTATTTATAACCTTCCAAACGGAAACTGTATAAACTCAGTTTGAAGTCACATGGTGTCGGGGGTGCAGTTGAATGTTGAACCATAGGTGATGAAAATCCTCCGGGGTGCGGAGAAAGAAGAACAAATGGCATTGGGGTGCCTTGAAACAGAAAAGGTGGGAACCACTGCTCTATAATGTCGTTTCGACCTCCCGCTAGTGCCATCTCATCTTCCTTCGCATTTCTTTCATGTGACATTTCAAGGAAATTCCCATTTCCGTTCAGACTCTGCACAAAAACTTTATTCCGATCAAATCCGTGACACTTTTTTATAAAACTGATTTTCTCGTCATGTAGTTTAATACATACACAGTCAAGCAGTTGGTAACAGAAATTGCTTCAAATTAAAACAAACAAACAGTTTTTATTCAGAAAGAGAATACATTACATAAGATATACAATATTAAATAGTTCAAGCGAAACATCACTTCCATAGATTTACAGAGTATTGGTACGTATGTTCAATTCTGTATTTAGTGGTAAGTAATCTAATGAAAGTATTCTTATTTGAATCTGCCGTTGCATTAGTTGACTGGTTTTATGTATATATATATATATATATATTATATATATATATATATATATTATATATATATATATAATAATATATATATATATATATTGTGTGTGTGTGTGTGTGCGTGTATGTATACAAGTAATGCATGCGATTCTTTAATTATGTTACACACTCAAAAATTAATTAAAAATCAGTGAGTTAACTTACATTCATAAAACCTGTATATATATAAATGACGAGATAGATCTCAAGCAAAGAACCAGTGTCACTGACATCCCATCTCACCAAAGTATTTGAAAGAATCGTTAGACAGAAAATCTATGACTTCTTGAAGCCTGGAAAGATTCATTGAGAACCAGCACAGATTCCGATCACGAAGATCACGCCTATCACAACTAATAGAGCACTATAACAATATCCGAGACGCACTTGAACGCAATGAAAACTACGATGTCATATACACAGATTTTGCTAAAGCTTTCGACAGATGTGATCATGGTATAATAATGGTATATGGTAAATATGGTATAATAGTGGTGTGTGTGTGTGTGTGTGTGTAATGGTATATAATGAAACATATTGGAACACCAGGCAAAGTGGGAAAATGGATCTACAATTTCCGCATAGAACGTCAGGAGGTCGTAAAAATCCAAGGTATATCATCATCAGAATCGGAAGTACGCAGGTCGGTACCACAAGGAACAGTATTGGCCCCACTCTTATTCATTATCATGCTGATAGACATAGACAATGAAGTAACCAACAACAGTTTAGTAACATCCTTTGCAGACCATACGAAGATCAACAGAAAAATCAATGATGCAGAAGAGGTGGACGCCCTAAAGAGGGACACAAACTGAATATACAGATGGTCAGAAGACAATAACATGAAAGTTAACACTGAGAAATTTCAGCTCTTGAGATATGATAGAAATGAGTAGCTAAAACAGACAGCATATTATTCTGTAAAGAAATCAACTACTGGGAAAGACTACGTAAATTAAATCTGTATTTCCTGGAAAGAAGAAAAGAGAGGTACACCACAATCTACCTATGGAAAATGATCGAAAAACTGGTACCAAACCTAAAACTAAACCAATTACCATTCAAACAGCACTGGAAAATAGGAAAGGCAGAATGTGTAGTGTTCCCAAATTAAAGGCCCGGCAAGGGACCTCCTCAACACTGAAGGAAAATAGTTTGGTTGTTAGGGGGCCAAGACTTTTTAACCAGCTTTCAAAGGACCTCAGAAACGTTACAGGGGTCAAAGTTGAAGTCTTCAAGCGAAGACTAGATGCCTGGCTCAGGACGGTACCAGATGAACCGGGTGTACATGGCTATGTACGGTGGAAAGCGCAAGAAAGCAACTTGTCCTCCACCAAGCCAGACCTAGAGGCGGGGCCACCAACTTGACCTTCGTGTGAAGAGAGACCAAAGCACGGAACAGCAACAAGGTTAACAAGGTGTGTATATATATATGGGATGAATTTCACAATTAAACACGTGAAATGAATGAATGATGCAAACCCACAAGGAAAAAGGAAAACGATTTCCAAGACCTTTCGTGTATTCAGAGCTACACCTTGTCAGGGAATTAAGAGAGAAGGCAAGATGCCCAAGATCCATTTTATAAACAATTTCAATAACAGTGCGGGAATGTATAAAATTGACAATATCTTGTTAAAATTCCTTTTGCCTCTTATTAATTCTTGTTAAGTATGCGCTAATCGTTTTGGTTTCCGCCACGTTGTATATATTTATGGGCATCTTGCCTTCTCTCTTCATTCCCTGACGAGGTGTAGCTTTGAATACACGAAAGGCCTTGGAATCGTTTTTCTTTTTCCCGGTGGGTTTGCATCATATATATATAAAATGTGTGTTCTGTGCCTGTTACGTTGAGTTTATAATGAATAATCTCCGAACTACACATACTTCTCTCCCAACACAAAAATATTTCGGGAAGAAAACAGAAACTCATTCTCAAACACACATGAATGAATGAATGAATAAATAATTCTTTATTTCTAAAGTAAGTATTACAATTTTACATTTTTTGCTCTTACAGTAACTTTAACATATAATAGCTAATTGTCACTTGGGTTTTTATTTTACGTTGTTGTTTTTTCCATACATTCTTGCTAAACAAAAATTTTTCAGACTTTTCCTGAGATTAACTCGCACTCAGAGAGTATATCACAAAATAGCTTCCCCATCATTTATCCCCATCATTTTTATAAATCTCAAATCTGGAAGCATTGGCGTAGGCAATTGTATGTTCATTATACACAGTGATTTACTGGCCTACTTAGTCAGTGTTCCAGACAACTATCTCTTAATCTTCTATGGACCTCTTGTATAATGTTTGTACCTGTTGAGTCTGAAATAAAGTGTTTGTTTGTTTGTTTGTTCTCGACAAAATGCGAAGGTGCTACTAGCCTTACAACTCTTTTAGTTGGCCCTAAAATTTTCGTTTTTCTTACGCCAAGAAAACGTTGATGGCAAACTATTGTTATACTGTAATATACAGTGTTGTGACGGTTACTTTTTTTAATTAATTACAGTTACTAGTTAATGCCCCAAATGAGTAACTAATTATAGTTCTAGTTACTCTCTCAAAAAGTAACTAGTTACTTTTGAGATTTTTCTGGTTTTAGCGAGCATATGATCCTGATAAAATTATTTTCCCCGACAAGTGATACTTGCCAAGATTGTTCATTTGTTTGAAACTGATTGCGGTTTATAAACAAGATTTTATCATATTAGCATTAAATATATGCTGTCAATAAACTTGCACTGTGCACAATATATACATCGAGGAAGGCTTGTGAAAAAAGCCTTCACGGAAAAAGGTAACTAGTACTAGTAGAAGTTACAAATATTCGTAACTTTTTGTAACAGTTACCATTACAGTTATTGAAAACAGTAACGATTACTGAGTAACTAGTTAAATCACAGTAATATATATATATATATATATATATATATATATATATATATAACTGCAATGACCACGCAGTATATTAATGTATAGAAACGACGTAAGTATAGAGGAGTGTTCTGCACACGAGGAAGAGAAATAACGAACAAATGAAAAATGAGGTGACCGCCCGGGAATCGAACCCAGGATCTTCCGATTGCCGGGCAGATATGCTACCACTACACCACGGGCCTCGATCAGTCAGAAGTCGTAATTCTCCTACATAGGGCAGAAACCAATGCCTTGAGAGGGCACCCTCGCAAATCGTGAATATGTACATTTAACTGCAATGACCACGCAGTATATTAATGTTTCTATACATTAATATACTGCGTGGTCATTGCAGTTAAATGTACATATTCACGATTTGCGAGGGTGCCCTCTCAAGGCATTGGTTTCTGCCCTATGTAGGAGAATTACGACTTCTGACTGATCGAGGCCCGTGGTGTAGTGGTAGCATATCTGACCGGCAATCGGAAGATCCTGGGTTCGATTCCCGGGCGGTCACCTCATTTTTCATTTGTTCGTTATTTCTCTTCCTCGTGTGCAGAACACTCCTCTATACTTACGTCGTTTCTATACATACATATATATATATATATATATATATATATATATATATATATATAAGAAATAGAACCCTGGCCAAAAGGCCAAATGAAGACAGCTTTTATTAAAATTAAAGTAAATTCATTGCCTTAAAATTTGTACTGTGTAACACTGTTACTTATTTATTTTTAAATCATAACCGAAATACAAACTTCAATTTTTAGAGAGTTCTTTGAGTTTGCCATAAATATTCACTTATAAAGTGGCCACTTACAAGACATTCAAATATGTATATTACACGATATTAAATGACAAAAGGCGTCAACTAAAAAAATATTTTATGTTTTTGCACATTTATGACATCTTGAGAAATTACATCAAATTTGAAGATTGATCCACTTTTAAAAAGAGTCCTTTCAGCTAAAATGATTTGTAGCTGGTTACTGAAGTTTCTAAAATGACTCAATTTAGCTGTTTCAACACAAAACCTGTATCCAAAGGAGATTCTGTCTGACTGTATTAAAATAAGTGTCTCATTGTTCGTAAGTGAATCGATAAATTTACTGCATGTCTTACACCACATAATTTGAGGATGATATGATTTTACAATCATAAAATGAGTTAAGATTATCAGACAATTAATGTGTTTATGTTAATTCTCTAATTAACTTGCCTCTCAATGGAAGTCTTTATGTAATGGCTTCATATTTAGACTATATAATATACTGACCTCAGTTTAGAAGGAGTCAAAGGATAAACCCAGTAAAAATAACAAAGGGATAAGTAGTATGGGTGCATCGAGGTAGAGTGGTTGCCATGGAAACTAGTGGAAAGGGGGAAGAGGGAGAGAAAACGAGGAGAAAGGGGAGAGATGGTAAAAGAGGGGAAAACAAACATTTTAATCACAGTTGTGTAAACATTGGATTTGATTGTGTAAACCAGTGTTCTTCAGAGTACGGTGGCTTTCACAGGGCAGAGTCCTAACAAGGGTTTATGAGCTAAGGATAGAGATTCATTTTTAGTTCTGGAAAAAAAATCTGATTTGGCAGAGTTGTTTTGTAATGACAATTGGATAATGAAGCTGTCATATTTAGCAGATATTTTTCCATGTCTACATGAACATAATTTGAAGCTACAAGGAAAAGAAAATGATTTGTTCCAACACTGTGAAGAAATCAAAGCATTTAAAAAATCATTACTACTGTGGCAAGCCAGACTTCAAGTTGAACGCCGGAACTACTACATTACATGTTCCTAACTCTGTTGCAACATCTTCAAGAAAACATCATCACTGAAGAAGGTTTGAACAAAATGAAAGGTGCTATACAGTTACATCTCTCTACTTTGTCTGCCAGTTTTGATCATTATTTTCCGGAAGAGAAGTTTGAAGTTTTAAAGGAAAAGCACTGGGTAAAAGATCCTTTTGCTTTTGAGACGCCCGAATCTATCGTATTGTTGAACTTGACACCTGAACAAGAAAATGAGCTGCTCCATCTCACATGTGACAATACATTAAGAATCAGGCACAAATCATCAACTTTGTCATCATTTTGGATCAGTGTTTCAAATGAATATCAACTCTTAAGTAAGATGAGTGTTTTGCTGTTGCTTCCTTTTACGACAAGTTACATGTGTGAAGTTGGGTTTTCCACTCTGACAAGGTTAAAAACCAAAGAGAGAAACCGACTCAACAGGACAGCCGATATGCGTGTAGCACTATCATCGTGTGAACCAGATTGGGCCAAAATAACAAGCAACAGGCAGGCCCACCAGCCACACTCGGCAGGTAAATTTTAAATTGATATGTTTTATTTGTTGTATATTTCATTAATATAAAGAATCTCCTTAAATTAATGCAGTACGTCCTGACTCTAACGAGTTAAAAGCTTTAAATTAGCTTACCTGTTATTTTGTTTAAGATTCCATGTCAGACTTTTTTAGACTAAACACAGGAATAGGGTCGTGAGGGTATGTGATATTATTGCACTGGGTCGTGGGGAAAAAAGTTTGAAGAACACTGGTGTAAACAATAGGTTTGATAAGCGGGAATGGTGTAAGAGAAGGAGGATGGTCATGAGGTTGAAGGGATGAGAGTAATGAGGGAGTAGGGGGAAAGACTTATTCCCCCCAATTTTCTCCTGATATATATATACAGTAAACCCTTGTCCAACGCGTATTTGTCCAGCGCGAATTTGCTTATACACAGAAAAATAAATGCGAACAATTATTTGCCGAAAGCTGAAAATTTGATTATACACGGTCCGCCAAACACGCTCTAATACAGTAGTACTGTCCACGTGCCAATGCGCGCTCTAGTGTTTTCTCCTACACTCTCCAACACTCCCGCATCTCCCTCCCTCTCGCGTCACCCCTCGCATCACCCTTTGTCTCATTTCCGCTACCGCGTTAAGTTCAGGTGGTATGAGCATAACATCACTTGGCCGCGAGTATCACGTGAATGAGTCTACCATACGTACCATCCGAAAGAGTGAAGAAAAGATATGTGCTATTTTCATTTATATAATTTTATTTATCATATGTAAATATCATTATGTTTGTGATTTTATTATGTTCTTATTTCGTATATAATATAGGTAGGGAAATTCATTTATGTGTGAATAAAAAATCTACGTATCTAAGTATTAATAGGAGACTTTACGCGGCCGCGTTCACGTATCCCATTTATCCCATAAGGTATTAAGTTTGTCCAACGCGGATTTACCTAACGCTCCGTTCTCGAGGAACCTAACCCCCGCGTTGGACTAGGGTTTACTGTATATAAAATACAAGTAAACTATATATATGTGTGTGTGTAAAACTAACTTAAAATATAAATGTGAAGGATTTGTCATACCCTAATTATGTATGTGTGACGTCATTTTATGTACTTTAGTGACGTCCATTTTAGAAATATAAAAATATTTCAAAGTGTACGTCGGAACCTTTTGCATCATGTAGGCAATTCATTTGGTGTGGGAGGTGGTTGTTACTGCTCTTATTTTATATCTCATAGTCGTTTACCATCGTTTTTGTTCCTACTTTACAACTGGTTGTAACATTTTCATGATTCTTAATCTTAGAACATATGGATTCAAAAGCATGCTTGAGTGCACGATCATTTATTACAGCAATTTCATGAAAACTTGAAATATATTCAATGCGTTCTAAACGACTGCTTATTCTCTTTTCACTTGTTTTTTTTCAACTGAATATTGATCAGTGTTCATAGCGGTGCATAAGGAAATCCTCTAAATTGCGATGACAGTTTGAGCGTATATATAGAAATAGCTCCGCCGGATGAATGGTGAAGGCGATGGAGGGCTTGTAACGTTCTAGTCCGTCGTCCCAAAGCAACTGGTACTTCTCGGGAGAAGTTTCTTCTAAATATTCTCTAATCTCCAAGCCGTTCTCACCCTGTTCATCTCTACACTTCATAAAGTCATCAATTAATACAGTGTAGCGTGCTCGAGAACGGTGTCAAAATAACGCATATCATATATCATCCACGGGTTCATTTAATAATGGTTTCAGAAGAAGGCAGTTATTTCGACTAGTCTTTTGAGGATGAAACGGTGACGAGTAGGCACTAGTCTGTTACTAATGATGTTTGTACTAAAGGTTTTCAGACTATATTTCCACATCAATCGTATATCGACGCAGGGTTGATCCGCATCGCGACTCACAGTTAACATGCAAATAATTCAGTATGAGGGAATATCAGTGATCGTTGCTCTTGTTGCACCCACGGTAGCTGGTATTTTATAATTCTCCTCTGACCACTTCTAAACCAACATAAAGATTTTCGCCATTTCATCAACACTCAAATAAATAACATTACGTTTGGCACTGTACTTCTATAATTTGTCTCAAGCACATAATTAATCGCACAGCTGCTACGTTTAAACACTCATTAATTTTAAAAGAAGTCACGTTGTATTGAGCGTTAAGAATACTGCTTAGCGGTAGCTCCATCATTCTTTATTATTGTAGGTGCAGGTACTGAGTACTGAGGTACTGAGTTTTGTAAAGGGGATGGTTGTTCGAAATTTTAACGAGAACCAATAACCTCACAGAACTTCAAATTTTAGAATCTTTGTACATCTATAGAAACAAACCCTCCATTAACAACAATAGTTCATCTTACAAATTACAGCTCTTCTAACTAACCAACCAACCTACTTTCATAGATATATTATACCTTCCAATGTAACTAATGTAATTGACATTCATACAGTTTTCTCTCAGTATCTGCCGAATATGGAGGTTGACGTAATTATTGTATATTTACCAGTTGAGGTAATTTTAATGATTTTAATTCCTTTTGTATTAATGTAATTTTAATTATTTATTCTTATTTTCTTTTAAGGTTTTAAGGTTTATAATTCACTGATGATGACAAAAGATTTGTTGAAACGTCTGAAGTACAAAAATAACGAAGATATTTCCTGTTGTGTTGCCTTCTTTTCATATATATATATATATAATATATATATATATAATATATACCCCGGGTGATTACAAATGATTTTCCCGATTTTAAACATTTATTATTAAAAAACTAACAAAGCTACAGAAAAGCAAGACATACAAATAAAGAACTCAAAATTTTTATTTACAAGCTATTGACGTTCAATATGAGCTCCTTTTGTGGCTCTGCAGACACCAAAGCGGTATTCTGTTTCCCTCCATACATTTTGTAGCATATCATACTGAACTTTTCTAACAGCCTCACGTATCCTTTCCTTCAGATGTTCCAAAGTTGTTGCAATTGGTGGAACAAAAACTTCATTTTTGACATAGCCACCGAGGAAGAAGTCAAAGGTTAGATCGGGCGAACGAGCCGGCCAAGGAATGAGCACCCCCACGCTCGATCCAGCGATGAGACAATTGCTCATTCAGGAATGTTGTAATCTCATTGTGGAAATGGGGTGGCACACCATTCTGCTGAAACCACACATCAGCTTTGTCCTCTAGCAGCTGGGTGTAATGATTTGTAATAAATTTAATAAATAGCACCGAGAGAAATGCTTGTAATGAACATTGTTAATATGCGTTTTTTTATATAGTCATTTTGGAAAGATAAATTTAAGATGTCTGTTGAATGTAACTTCTCAGAGAATGTAACGGTTTTTATATTTTTTGTGGGTGTTTTGGTTGGAAATGGGGAACAAGAACTGCCCTTGGGGGAAGAAGTTGAGGAAAACCCTCTACAAGGGTGCCATAAGATCTTACATACGGTGAGTTGAGTTCTAGATTTTGTTCAGTCAGGATCACAGGTTTTTAGGGCTCTCAAAATGTTGTAAGTATAGTTTATCAGTTTAGTGTTAATCGCAAATTACCAGAATATCTCTCTCGGTGCTGTTTATGTATTAACGTTCGCCCTTGCCCTAAAGGCTTGACATCCTTAATTATACACATCTAGTCGAAGAATAATCTTAAAAACTACCCACTAGATACTGGAAAATTTTGTTACTTATTTAATCTTTTACAATTCACTACTATATATATATATATATATATATATATATATATATATATATATATATATATATATATATATATATATATATATATATATATATATCTACACCTAGAAATGATTTACATATAGGCTCCAACCTTTTGGACCTACCCTAAAAAATGCATGTAACATTTATTATTGTAACAAGTTCATTATAACTAAAATAATTTAATTCATATAAGTAAGTGTGAAATTTATTTACTAATTATTATTATATTATTATCACAATTATTATTAATTCCGAAAATGTAAACACAAAAAATATTTAAACACAAAATAGGTAGGCTGTATAAAGAGTAATAAAAGTTGAAGAGAAAAAAGAAATGATCCATAGGACGGGAATTCTAAATTTTAAATAAGTCTCTCTACACGACTGAAGAAAACGAAATCTGAAGAAAACAAAATAACGACCGATATGAGAAAAAAAAAAGAAAACCAACTCAGTTTATTCTTGGAGTAAAAATTTTGAGTCGAAACGGTTGAAACAGTCTACCTCCGTGAAGATTTCGAAAATTTCGCTATGAGAAGAAATTTTAAAAATGACATGCCATGTTGAATCATAGCTACAATGAATTTTTAAGGAAGGGGCACCAAAATTTGCTTGCAATTGAGGTACACAATGCATTTTACTGTTTAATTTACCAAAACAGAATATCTACTAATTTTATAAAGACTATAAAACGGGTAGCAATGTAATTTGGCCGAAATATAAGGCGCGTACAGAGGATGTGGGAACACCCTTATATTAATTTTATAGGAACACCGCTGCTACTAAAAATGTCGTATACCTCATTCAATTCATTGTTTTATTTGTTATTTACTTTATTTTACTATTTTCCTCTTATCATTGCTTTTTCTTCTCTTTACACTCACTTCACTGTACTTTATAACCATGGGCAGAAGGGTAGACGTGGCCGCCATTAAGCTTTCGAACAAAGCAAAGGGACCGGAGATAACTACACGCGGAGAGAGAGACATAATTAATATTTTAAATAAACAATAACTTTTAATACAAAAAACACCAATCGGGGCAAACCCGCCCGAAGACTGAATTGCCAAAATTGGCATTTTACTCGGCCTCCCGCTTCGGCACATCTTGGATGTTGCCAATTTATATTTTTGTATTTTTAATTTCAAACAAAGCATTATCAATTTCTTATTTACATACAAACCATAATTAAATTTCTTATTAAGCATTATTTTCTTCTTTATTAAACAAAACATTATTAAATTCTTATAAACAAACCATTAATTTCTTAATAAACATTATCTTTAAAAAACCCAATACACTACACTCGCGAAATGTAGTGTTTTATTTATTAAAGGGCCTATTTGCCGATATATTAAGAGTGCAACAGGTAAATGAGTGTCTGTCCAGCTTTACCAGCCGACTTTTCACTTACACAACCTTAAGGATTGACGAAATAACTTACCATTGGAGTTTATGTTTATTAAGATAACTAAATTTTAAGGATGTCAAGCCTTTTACTTATTTAATGGAGTTTATGTTTATTAAAATAACTAAATTATTTAAGGATGTCAAGCCTTTAGGGCAAGGGCGAACGTTAATACATAAACAGCACCGAGAGAGATATTCTGGTAATACTCATTTACCTGTTGCACTCTTAATATATCGGCCAAATAGGCCCTTTAATAAATAAAACATTACATTTCTGGTGGTAGCTAATCTTATTAAACTGTTATCAATTTAATAATACGAACCCACGCACTCCGTTATTAATTAAAGTGGGCCTTTGCATTATTTCGTGTCTTATGAATAGGAAAGGAAAATTTGTGTGTTTTCTTCCGATTAATGTTACATCCTTCCCTTTCGATCTATTTTGGTTAACATTGTTATATAGAAAATTCTGGTACCCTTATAAATATTTTGTATAGTTTGTCTACGGGGGTAGGCTTTGAAAAAAAAATTCACGCTCAGATTGTGTAGCTTCTAACTTTTTTTGTTTGACCTTAAACCTCTCGAGTGGTTATCTCAGGCACTCCCTCGATCCCAACCCCACTATACTCCATATCCCTCAGATCCCCGATACGAAGGGAGGGTTGTAAACTTTAGTTAATAAGTTCGCACATTATGTGACAGGCGTAAAATTTCATATTCATTCGGACCACCGGCCATTAGTATACATATTTAATAAGAACAATAAAAATCCAAAATTGTGTACATGGGCACTACAGTTAAATACTTTTGACTTCGACTTTCATTACTTACCCAGTAAAGCAAATATTTTAACCGACCCGATGGTCGTACCCGAAGACTCAAATTTTAATGATGAACAGGTTTCTACGTTAAACAGACCTAATCCGCCGAATTCGACTGACAGCCAATCTGCCATTACAAAACCAAACGAAAAAACTCACGTATATAATTTAAGGAGGAGATAACCAATCATAAGGAGAAAATAGCCGTTATACTAAGCAAAGCTGGGCACTTGCGGTTTTTTTTGCGGTACTGCGGTACTGCGGTACTACCGCACTACCAAACCGGTACCGCATAACGCAGTACCGCAAAGGATCGCTGAAAGTACGGCTGTACTTTCAGCGATCCTTTGCGGTACTGCGTTATGCGGTACCGGTTTGGTAGTGCGGTAGTACCGCAGTACCGCAGTACCGAAAAAAAAACCGCAAGTGCCCAGCTTTGAATTACTAAGGTCTTCAACATTAAAATAAAGGACAAAGCAAAACAATTGTTCGATTATTTTGAAATGCCAAATTCTGTAACTGACACAACCCAATATGAAATGCTTTCTTCATTCTTAAAAACGAGTAATTTGGGTATGTTTTAATTAGGAGAGAGAGTATGGTGCGCGATTTCTCGAACTGACTAGCTGTCTTTCAAACTTGAAGGCCTATATTCAGTTTCTCGAATCATGCATACAGTATTTAGAATTCAACTCCCATATTTTGGGATGGTTCGTCCTAGAATACGAGCAATTTCCTTATTGTTCATTACATTCAAAGCTCTATTATAGGCATATTATAAATTATAGGCATATTATAAATGAGAGATATACATTCATAACCGTGTATATTTTATTAAGTTTCTGATTCTTTACGGCCCTGTCGTATTACATACGCATTATTATTAGACTGAAAGTTCTTACTTTAAAGTTATATAATTTTTTTTTATTGAGTATTATTTCACCAATTTTGTTTTTGTCAAATACATTTTTTTATTCATTAAACAATTTAATAAAAAGTTGGAGCTATTGAAGAATAGGGACCCCAGCCTTCTTTAGTTAGGCTTATAAGGCTAACTAACGAAAATATCACGACCTAACCTAACCAATCGTTAGGTTAACTGTACGCCCTTGACGATTTGTTAGGTTAGGTCATGATATTTTCGTTAGTTAGCCTTATAAAGCTAACTAAAGAAGGCTGGGGTCCCTATTCTTCAATAGCTCCAAAAAGTTTCCGTAGTAATTTAGTACAACACAGTAGCTATCTTACAAATTCTTCCTGTAGGCCTATCGTAAAATATCGTTCGAATATTGTTTATCACTACTGTATCATTGTATACCACTATCAAGTTATTTTTTATGTGTGTATTGAGTATTAAATTATAGTACTTCTAAATTTACTACAAATATTTTCTTAGATATTTATTTAACAAAATTTTATTTGATTCATCATAAATAACACTGGTCAACAAATTTTAAGGAATTTTTTGTATCTTTAATGAAAGTAGCCAATTCTTCTTTATTTTTGCATGCTGAATTTGAAAATGATAGTGAAATTGTTTAATTAGTTCGCGTTTTTAAGATATCATGGTAATTATTGTGTAAGTACTGGTAAAAATTTATCCCACAACATATATGTATTTTAAGGAGCACACTCACTTCAATGTCGTTTCCTCTTGGCCTGTCTCTTGTACTCTGACTGTGTAGTGTCTCTTATTACTGACCAGCAGAAATCAGCCAGCATAGATGAATTCCACTTGCCCTGGTAACGTTTCTCAAGAGCTGAAATCTGCTGATGAAAACGTTCCCCATGTTCGTCACTTACTTCACCAAGGTTTGCCGGGAAAAAGTCGAAATGGGAATGGAGGAAATGAATTTTTAGAGACATTTTACATCCCATTCTTTGGTACGCCTTCAACATATTATCCACCAATTCATCTGCATTTGGAGCTCTGTTGTTTCCAAGGAAATTTTGCGACACTGACTTGAACGAGACCCAAGCTTCTTTTTCTGCGCCCTCCAAAAGTGTCTCGAAATGTTCATCTTTCATCAGATTTCGTATATGAGGACCAACAAATATGCCTTCCTTGATTTTTGCCTCACTGAGTCGAGGGAACTTCTGGAAAAGATACTTAAATGCCTTTCCATCCTTATTGAGTGCCTTCACAAAATTTTTCATAAGTCCTAACTTAATATGTAACGGTGGTAGAAGTATTTTGCTTGGCTCTACTAATGGCTCGCACGAAACATTTTTCACACCTGGCACTAAACGTTCTCTTAGAGGCCATTCCTTCCTTTCATAATGCTGTGACCTAGCACGGCTGTCCCACTCGCAAAGGAAGCAGCAGTACTTCGTGTAACCCTGCTGGAGACCAAGTAACATGCCGACCACTTTCAAATCACCACATATGCTCCATTTGTGAGCGTTGTAGTTTATGTGGTGAAGCAGATATTGCATATTTTCATATGTCTCCTTCATGTGGACAGAATATCCAATTGGAATGGCAGCTTTTTCGTTTTTGTTATGAAGTAGTACAGCCTTAAGGCTTAGCTTAGAGGCATCAATGAACAACCTCCATTCGTCATCTCTGTATGTTATATTTAGAGCATTCATTAAACCAACAACATCTGTACACACCACGAAGTCACCATGTTTGATGAAGAAAGTCTCCAACGTGGATTGCCAGTGCGGTACATGGATATTTGGACATCATCATGAAGAAGATGCCACTGTTGAAGGCGTGAGGCGAGCAATTCTGCCTTAGACTTCGGTAAGTCCAAATCTCTGATGAGGTCATTCAGTTCGTGTTGGGTGATTTTATGCGGTTCTGTAGACAGTTCACTGGGCACAAAGTCGGTATCTTGTGATGTTGTGGGATGTGCAATGTCTTCATCTGTACTCGTTACAGGATGCTCTTCGTCATCCAAATCGAGGGTGTCTGAGGAGGTAGGAGGATTGGGCACAGGTATGTCTTCGTTATGGGGCACAGGTCGAATGGCGGATGGAACATTAGGATACTTGAGGGTCCATTTTTTCTTCTTACTAATTCCACGTAATGGCGGAACCATGCAGAATAAACAGTCATCCACGTGGTTACTTTGTTCCCTCCACACGACGGGGATGCCGAAGCCCATTGACCTCGGTTTCCCATTGTACCACTCAAGTAATGTAGTTGCACATGTAATGCAGCATATATGCGGCGCCCACGTTTTGTCCTGATCTCCTAATTTGCACTTAAAATAAAGGTGGTACGCTTTCTTGATGGCAGGTGTTAACGTCTTCTTTTGCGATTTTAATGTTACTTTGCCGCAAATATAGCAAAAGTTATTTGAGTCATTAACGCATTTACGTGGCATTTTGCTTATAACGTCAATGAGAAACTGATCGCAAGATTACGCTTTAACACGCACTACACTATATATGTGATGAAGTAACCACAGGTGCAAATTACGAGGAAACACTACAAAAGCACTATGTCAAAATGTGAAATAACGTGTCACCACAACAAGCGTCACTCTAGAACTGAGCTAAAGGGATTTACAATGTACTCAAGATGGCGCCAGACAACGAGGTTGCCAAACGAGCACATTCTACAGTGTTGCCATATGTTATGCTTCAATGATATATTCATTTCAATTGGGAAATAATGAAAACAGGGCACCCGTGTATCTTCTAAACGCGAACCAATCATGCAAAATGAAGGTCATTTTCGGATTCAGCGACGTCGAATTACTAAAGAAATGATGGTTTCATCGAAGATACATTTTGGCTGTTGATTAGTGTAATCATAGGTTTTTCCTTAATTAACTCATTAACGTCCATTGTCCCTCTTTTGGGACACATTTTAACAACACAATTTAGGTTAGAACCTAAAAAGGTGAAGTTTTCAAATATTAATTTTAATTTTTATTTTTTAATTTAAAATTTTCTGTATCAGATAACTATTTCATGTTTATTTTAAAGTTTCCGAAAATAAAAAAATAATAATAATTAATTGTTCTTTGCATGCGTAACGTTACATTTATTAATTATAAACTTAAAACTGCAACCATGATTTTTATTTTTATTTTGCGGGCCTATAGTGTGGGTTACGTTAGCATGTCTCATGTTTTAGAACACGTATTGTGCCACATCTGGCAATTTATGATGATTTTAGGCAGTTTTTGTAAAATTCTCATCATACACGTCGAACGATATTTTAAGTATTGTACTGTAAATGTGAGGCATCAACCACAGCTGTAGCATATCGCTGTAAATGATACTGTTAATTGTTGGTTCAACAAAGAAGAATGGACGGTACACTTTCTCACTGGTAAGAGCACAAAACACGTTAACTTTAGAACTATCTCTGACGCGTTCAATATTACAAATAAAAATTCACTGAAATATTCTTTATTTGTATATCTTGCTTTTCTCTGTAGTTTTGTTAGTTTTTTCATAATAAATATTTAAAATCGGGAAGATCATGTGTAATTTACCTGGTATATCGGAATGTCTGTTAATCATTCAATTTTAAAGAAAGCGACATGAAAAACGTTTGTTCGAACCTGGCCATTCTTGGAACATAAAAATGTCTAAAAATCGTAAAAGCGAGCTCACCGAAAGGTTTGTTTACACAAGCAGAAAGTGGTCTTATTAGTTGAAGCGAGAGGTCAACCGTGAAAAGTGGGCATGTATATTAATTAAACAATGAGCGTCTATTTTCGTAAATAGGGCAACAATGAATGTCTCTCGAAGGGGCAGGCTTTAGACGATACCAAATTAAAAGGTTGCCTAACTAATGTGATCTAAGACTGGCACGTATATTCAGTTTATTCACACTTCAAAATTGTAGACACCAATATAGGGTATAGAGAAATGAGAGGATTTTATTCACCCAAGAAAAACAAATCAGTGTCTTAGTTTCTTAGTTTAAATAGAGGGATGGGACAACATGCGCTTTACATATTTTCACAAATGCACCCTAAAGTAAACAATAATACTGTATGCCTTAGTAGGGATGGTTTCAGGGAACGAGGGTGTAAAAGGTCATTAAATCTTGTTCAAGAATAAAATTTTGGGATGAGGACCAGCGTCCTGTCTTTCACTCTCTCTCTCTCTCTCTCTCTCTCTCTCTCTCTCTATATATTATATATATATATATATATATATATAGAGAGAGAGAGAGAGAGAGAGAGAGAGAGAATGATATTAAGTCTTTGTATATAGTGTTTAGAATATCTTATACATTCAACTCTTGCAGGTTTCGACGTACACTTTAAAAAAAAATTATCTATAAAATGGAGATCA
The DNA here is from genome assembly GCA_023014485.1 of Bathynomus jamesi. Taxonomy (NCBI): domain Eukaryota; kingdom Metazoa; phylum Arthropoda; class Malacostraca; order Isopoda; family Cirolanidae; genus Bathynomus; species Bathynomus jamesi. Next base: position 93,314 of record JAJOZX010006700.1, read on the forward strand.
CTAAAATACACACATAGAATAACGTCACACACACACATATATAACTGAGGTATAACGAATCCATAAAATTTATATTTTTAATATATACAGTGTATATATATATATATTGGAACGGAATTGGGGATAGTCGTTCCACCACTTCCACCACTCCCTCAACATATATAGACACATGTATAGACAACCCTCCTTATCTTATACCATTTGTCCTTACCAAACCCATCGTTTACACAATCAAACCCATTTTTACACAGGTGTAATTAAAAATTTTGTTTTTCCCTCTTCCCCCATCTTTTACCCTCTCTCCCCACTCTTTACTCCTTTTTTCCTCTCTTTTACCATTCCCCCCTTTCATCTTGTTTCCCCTCCACCTCCCCCCTGTCGTGGATTCTTTTTTTTTATAAAAAATATATGATAATATTTAATAAGAAACGTAATAATATTTTCTAGAGTATAATAAACTGATTAAAATTAAAATTAAAATGAAATTAACAAAATGTAATAAATAAAATGCAATTATTTGAAATATAAATCACTAACTAGCAACCGTTGGAGAGAGGTGTGAAAGTCTGGAGGCATATACCCCGAGCGAGTCCTCGAACCCACTGGGGTATAAGGAAGAGTATTTTTTTCTGATTAAAATGAAATTGTAATTTAAAGTTAGCTAGAAACTCCCTCCATGGTAAAACCATTAAGTTATAAATTCGCGCTCGCTTTCTGCCGTCCTGTTCATTGTTCCAACGTAAACAAAAATCAGTAAATAGTAATAATCTTTTGTAGTTTCTCCCACTCCTTCGTTTTGTTCTTCAAAATTTCAATGGCAGCCACGCTATCCGTCTACTGCGTTTATAAAATACAGCGAAATGAGTGTGATTACGTAGAAAGAGTGATAATAAAGTAAATTGTAAAGAAAAGTAAATAACAAAACGCAAAATTCATTATACCCCTTTCCCCTCGTTTCTCCTCCCCACCTGCCACTCTACCACTCTACCTCGATGGGGCTACGTCGTGGTCAATGTCGTAACACCACTTCCCGGAGATCAGCGAAGTTAAACGACATTGGGTCTGGGTAGTAGTTGGATGGGAGACCGTCCTCCACGCCCAGATTATGTAGCGACCCGTGGTTCGGATCCCACTTAAAGCTGTAGGCCCCCTTCGTCATATGACCTTAGATGTTGCGAAGAAGGTTACTCAACCCCAATAAAAAAAAATCTACCTCGATGCACCCATACTACTGGATATTATACACAATTAATGTTTTTTACCGTTCGTAAAAGCTCATATAATATAATATCATCAGTCATAAAAAATATTTAATAATAATGAAATAACAACAATAATAACTGCTAAAAGGCATTCAAACATCGAATAAGAGGAAATCTATGGTTAATATTAGAAACAAACGTAAATCACAGATTTCAATATTAGACGACTCTTAGCAGATTTTGTCCGTTATTTAAAACTGGTGTTGCAAATGCGACATACTAAAATGAACTGTGTCGTTTTTTAACTGAAAACGAGTGGGTTTCCCTGATTTTCATTACGCTTGAGGGAAATTTATAATGCAGACACGATAAATATGATGTTCGTGTTTAAGCAAAGAGAGATTTTAACCCTTTTATTAAACCAACTTAGAAGCACTTACACTCCGTATACTGTTACGTTTTCATGCAGTTGCCCACCAGTATAAGTGTAACAAGTACACACATGGTGGGTACGACATAAAATTAAAATTTAATATAATTGGGTTAAGTATGATTGTGAATAATAGAGTTATACACAGTTTAGTCATGCACGTTTAAATATATTAGGCAAAAGAGCCCGGTTAGATTACATTGGGTGGAGTTGCATTTGATAAGGTTATTTAAATTATATTTCTGCCTCTAATGAGATTGGGTTAGAAAGTTTTTTATGAAAATTTATGATAGTTATGGGTTACTTTATTGTAGTATTACACGGAACTAAACTAAAAGCATAGCTAAAAAGAAAGATTTAAAATTGCCGCAAAGAGTCTGAGTTCTTGGTCAGTTTGTGTAGAACAAGCCTAAAGTGATATAAATGTGTTTGCGAGTGGAACGGGTACATTTGCGTTGCTTTGAAGAGGAAACTCAAATTTGATGTACATCTTGCTCCTGAAGAATTATGCACCTATAAAACCAGGATTGTCTACAGTGCAAACAAACAACCCAAGCACGGGAATGATTACGAATTTGATGGCACGTTGAACCTGGCAATGATGCTGCGAACTGCTCATATCCTGAATAGGTATATGTTAAAAAAAGTGAAACTTTTCTTCTAACTGGTATTTAATCTATTAAAGTATGTGTCATAAACATAGTTTATACACACACACACACACACACACACACACACACACACACATATATATATATATATATATATATATATATATATATATATATATATATATATATATATATATATAATATATATATATATATATATATATATATATATATATATATATAAACTTTTATCGATAAATTAAATTGTGGACAAATATTTGAGAATACAATTAACAAGCTTGAAGTAGTTTCAAGAATATTTGCGACAACAGCGTTTGTTATTAAAATTAATTCATAATGGTATAAAATCTCCATTAGATACACTCTATAATGAGTTGTATTTCGTAGTAAGCTGAGTTCGCAACGAGTTGAAGAGATACTTAACAGTTGGGGCAGCATGTTAAACTCGCTCGTAAAGTTTTATTGAAGTTATCGTCCTCAAATTCTTATCATATTTTTTACGGTTTATGTTCCGCATTCGTCAAGTGGTTATAAACGTTCCTCTATAAGTAAAGTAACGTCATAAAATATACAGGAATGAAAAAAGAAGTATCGCGAAACATTTTTGTGGAACTTATATATATATATATATATATATATATATATAAATATATATATATATATATATATATATATATATATATATATATATATATATATATATTATATATATATATATATATATATATATATATATATATATATATATATATATATATATATATATATATATATATATGTTATATACAAGATATTTGATGAAACGAATTAACCATAATCCTTTACAACGAACCAAAGTTTGTAAAATCAGTAAAGTGCCCCTGTTGTGAGGGGGGGAGGGGGATTATCCGAAAATAAGCCTCTTTGTTTAGTCATTTTCACTTACTTCGAGAGATGTTAACATGGTGATGAAGCCTCTGATCTGACCATGTACATAATTCTGTATTACCTTTCGATACAAACAACGAAATTTGAGATTTCTATTCGAGGAAACCACCCAAAGTGTCTTGAATGGTGCTAGATCCACGTTTTCCTACATGTTGTCACTGGTTACACAAAACGTAAAATGAAAACGTACCGTTCAATGGACTTAATATCCTCCATTAATTCAATTTCTAAAACGGATTTAACGCAGGGAATGGAGGAGTCACAGTGCTTACGTCGTGCGAAAAGGTGAAACTCTGTCGATGTTGGCATTGACCTCCGCCCATATCGGGTGTGCGGGAGTTTTATGTACGAAAATAACGTACCTCAGCCATGGAAGTTCATCACTGACGATAAACGAATAGAGAAAGGAAAAAAAATCTATAATTTCTCACCTCCGAACCGGTTGTGAATGTAAAATGCATAAGAATTCGTTTCATGTATGCAGAACGGCCGTGTAGCGTCTAGTGCAGCGTCTAGTGCAGCGTCTAGTGCAGCAGGAAGGAGTGCCGTTACGTGAGCATAAACCGTAAAATGATTTATGTCTGAATTAAATTTCAAGAATGAAGACCACTTGCCATGCGACGTCTTCCTTTACCGTGTATATATATATATATATATATATATATATATGTGTGTGTGTGTGGTGTGTGTGTGTGTGTGTGTGTGTGTGTGTGTGTGTGTGTGTGTGTGTATATAAGAAAAACACCTAAACTACTGCATTACTATCTTCTACTCCCACCACCCCAATTCCCATCCCACCTTTAGTCCGAAACTGTTTTATAAAGAAGCTAGAAGAGTTCAACTTGGCACTTTCCTTCGTGAGATATAAAGCATACCATTTGCAAAGACGAAGCCCCGCCCTTTTGACCAAAATGTAAAGTGCAAATGGACTTCTGCCAATTTAAAGGAAAGTAAATTTTAAAGAATACGATGAAAGAATTTAGGAATTCCCTTTAGAGGACGTGGCCTTACACCGCGGTGTAATGTAATACCTTCCCACACTACCACTCCTTCTAGCTTAGGTGCATACCTTTTTTATTACTGTGTATCTTGAATATATCTAAATAATATATTGGGAACTTTCCCCCCAAACGAGTTTTATTGGTTTTTTTTTGTATATATAAAAATCTATCGAAAATCATTTAAAAATAGTTATTCCTTTAATTCAATCGATTTTAATTCTTATTTACATTCTATTTAAAGTTAAAAATCAAATAAAACTAAATAAAGAATTTTAAATATTATAAAAATAAGTCTATTAAAATCGTGCTGAACTCATCCTTGCCATCCTAATTATTAGTTTTATTAGTCTTGTCTGATAGATAAGAGAGAGACAAATACGCGTGTATATATATATATATATATATATATATATATATATATATATATATATATATATATATATATATATATATATATATATATATATCCGCGTATATAGACATTTGTATTATCTAAATATAAACTAAAGATAAAGTGAAGTGCAAGCAATTAAATGTTTAAGGAGAATTTTTAAAAAATACAGTTGGAAATAATTCGCATACATGATGCAAAATTCCTCATTTTTTAGAGCCGTTATAAATTACCATCGAAATGATTGTGAAACCCAACCCCAAGCCAGCTCGAACCCTCGACAAACCCGCAGTGCGAGGGGCGAATGGGACCAACGAACGAACGTAGTAGGGTGATCGCTTATAAAGATTCGTCCAATTTATGATCCTGTTCTATCCAAACCACTTTGTCTAGGACCGACTAATTTAAAGTGATAAAGCATCTAAATGAGCGATATTTGATCCTACCTCTTCTTATAATGTTTATGTCTATATGATCCAAACCGGTGTTTAGTTATTATTATTATTATATATATATATATGGAGAGAGAGAGAGAGAGAGAGAGAGCCGAATCTATTGTTTATATTATTTTTTAAATAAATTTAATATTTTTACGTTTAAAAATCGAATAAACTACAATTTTTTTATTAACTTTGGTTAAAATGCATGTGTAAATATAGAAACCAAGTTTTTCTTCTTTTTTTTACCCGCAAACTGATCATAGAGTTGCAAGGAATAGGAGTCAGGAGTTGTCTTTTGATATGGCGGTTATGTATTACTATAATACCAACCAAGCTCGCGTCCCACTGAGTTTCTCGACTCGGTATCAGTGGGTATCGAGTCGTTTCTTTGTTTTTGACTTGTGTCCACCCTGATTTGCATTTGACTGTCTCAGTGGGCTATTTGAATAGCCGAGAAAGTTTATAATACTTAGTTTTGAGATTTGCATAATTATGAGGTGAGGGAAACATGGGTGCTATGTCTTTCGAAGAGAATTATTCAGCTATCCCGATAGTAATGAAGGTATTTTGATATGTTGGAAATAGAGATTGTTCAGATAGTTTAAAGAAATTTTATTGTTTTTTTATGACACTGGAACAGTTTGTGAGATCTAATCAACCTATTAAATTGATTTCTTTTAATATCAGATAGAATGTACCTACCCATTTATTTAATTCATTTTCATACTTAATTCTGTTGTGTATTGCTGTATGTATATTAAATGTAATTAATAAATAACTGCATTAAACAGTCTTTTTTACTAGCAAACATTACATATATTACAGCATACATTACAGTTAAATATGCGCAGGGCAATTTTATATATCTATTTACATAAAGAATAGCTACATCTTAAATATATGTACCGTAATTTGTTACTGTGTAAGCAGTACCCGCGGAGGTGCTACGTTTCCTATATATTACACAATCTTACATTCTACTTTAAAAAGGAAATTCTTACGAGCAAGCTATTTTTACTGTTGTTATGAGGGTTTATATTCATCATTACATTATTGCGTTATCCTTCAGGTTCATGTAATATTGCGGGGGAAATATATATATATATATATATATATACACACACACAAAGATTTTAATATAGCAATAAAGAACATGAGTTAAGCATCAAAAATGTTTTTTACAGATTCAATAAAGAGCCAATAACGCCGAGCTTTATCGAGTCCCCGCGGTGGCCTATCATTGGAACGATCAGTCGCGCCCTCCGTCATAAATTAACCCATCGCAGCAGGACCCAAAGGACCAACGACACCGAGTCCAATAGGCTGAAATCGGTCGTACGTCATCGAACCATTGTCTTTGGTCAAGGCTACTGTAATAGAAGTATCTGTGTGACAAGCGATAGACTATCATGCATAATGGCGTTCCTCCCTCATGTACTTTTTCCCTCCTTTTTTAACGGCTTTTTCACAAAAAAATGATTTGTTTCTGGCGATGAAATCCTTGTTTGGATCATTTTTTTTCTATTATCTGACCTCCATTGTTGTGTTTAAGGGCGAGTATGTTTTCCTTGGCTTCTCTTTTATATATATATATATATATATTTTGTATTTATTTTTTTTATTTTTTATTTTTTTTGACGACTGTTGATAATTCACGTTGGAGATACAAAGCTATCGGTCGTTTCATCTGTACTGTTTGCCGTACACCTTTTCTGTATTTAGAAATAAAAAACTTACGGAATGATTTAAGTAACATTTCTTTGTTTACTTTCGTTTTTATATGTAAGTTTATAATTTATTTTTTTGTCAACGCAACTCAACGATTATTCTCTTCCGAATATTCACCACTTGACTGATTTTCGGCGGTACTTACAGCACTTGACTGACTTTCGGCAGTACTTATACCATATTCGGTAACATGGGCTTCCTGAAATTAATTTGCCCCAGTAACTTATAAAAGTAAATAATCGTAAATACAACACGTTTATGGGAGAAAGTAGCAGCACAATAAAACCCAGTAAAATAAGGACAGTATACGTAAACGTGAAAATTTCTCCACAAATACAAAGCAGCTCTTAGCGAGAACAGGGGTCGTGTTGGTGCTGGAACGTTGATTTTTCTTTTAATAAAATACTTTCTCTTTCGTTCCCTCGTGCTAACCTAGAGTGGATCTTAGAATCTTTGTTAGTTCTATAGTTTTTTTGTTTCTCTCATTCTGTTTATACGGCTAGCACTCGTAAGATTTTGGGTCTCAGCTACAGCAGTCCGCCTAACCATATTTCTTCGCCAAGATATTCTATCGACAGTTTTTTCAGTTAAACTAAGTTAGGTTAGGTTAGTTTAGGTTAGTTTAGGTTAGGTTAGGCAAGGTTAGGCTTAGTTATGTTTGGTTATTCGTGTCGATGAAATTCCCATCTATGAAGTGTCTACAACTCCACAGAAGCATCATGTTTTGTCAGGGAGATGGGTTCAGTAGTACATGGTCAGGTAGGCTAACGTTACTTTATAGACTCCAAATTTTCTCATGCCCTTTTGGAACAACTCCTCGTCGAGGAGACGGGTATAAATCCGGTCCAGGTAGTGGTGTAAATAACTAAATTGAGGCCTTAACTGGGATGTAATTAATTCAAGTAAAAACGAATGCACGCATGTGCAGAGAGATATTATAATTTTTAAATGACAACATACATATGCTGCTCCTAATTCATTTGCAATTTAGGAGCTGGACTTGCTTATATATATATATATATATATAATATATATATATATATTATATATATATATATATATATATATATATATATATATATATAATATATATATCGTATCTTTATTTCTTATTATATTTAAAATATTCTAGTACATATATTCTATCCACTTATAGACATTTTAACATTAAAAATTATCCATTTATAGACATTTTAACATTAAAAATTATCCATTTATAGACATTTTAACATTAAGAATTGTCAATTATAGTTGAGATACGTATCTCCTTAAATTTTATATGACTTGTTTTATTAGAAAATTTTGCCTGAAAGTTTAAAACGAGAATCAATAACACAAATAAAAAGTAGGAATTCACAGAGTGGATGCATAAATTTTTGGAGAGTTAGAATGTCCACAAAACTCTTAGATTCGATCTCCATCTTAAGGTTGTTATTGGACACTTGTCACAGAATAGTGTAAGTTAAAAATCACCCATTTTGCCTTCATGGGAACATTTTTCAGTCTATATCAGGGCCTGCCATCTTCTTTACGCGCTTAAATTCTTTGTTTCTGTATGTGTGTGTTTGTGCGTGTGTGTGTGCGTGTGTGTCTGTGTGTATGTGTGTGTGTGCGTGTGTAAGCGCAGCTATTTATTTATTCTATATTCAAGTAGACAATACTTTAAACAGAAATTATCGATAATTTAAGGAATGCCATTAAGTTTAAGGTTCTAATATAATATTTTCATTGATTTATTCGATTTCCAAAGGCGTTAAACGTGATATAAGACCTACTGCTCAGATAAAGAATATATATATATGCGCAGTATCTATTCTTATATATATAATATATATATATATATATATATATATATATATATATAATATATATAATATATATATCGTTGATTTGCCGTATACGAAGTCATGGAGAGCATGGGGGTGACGATATTAAATTACTCGCAGAGGCTCCGCTTGTAACCCTCGTTCGATCTTAGTCCTCCTCACCAGCGATGCTAGCGCTGATCACCATCTTGAAACAATGGGACTCGCGGATCAAAGTATCAATAAATCGGGTTATCGCGGAAGGGGGCCGCGATTCACAGACATTTTGTTCGCAGGGGGGCGGAAGGCGAAGGACGACACGGACACAGAACGACACAGGACGACACAGAACGACGCAGGACGACATAGGACGACGCAGGACGTATGGAATGACAATAAAGAAAACGCAAAACATTCGACTGATATATAAATACCCGAATGTTGTCATTAGATTTTCATAATTAAAATAAGGACTTCTTGTTTATAAATGTGGCCATTAATGTCATTTTTAAATAAAATTATACATGATAAATAATCGCAATATATGTCTACATCCTGATTATGAATTTAATGTACCTCGAAGCCATCTCGATACATATATATATATATATATATATATATATATATAGATATATATATATTATATATATATTAATATATATATATATATATATATAATTTTTATTTGATATTTTATAAAATGTTCATCCCTTGAAGAGTTTACACAATCCTGAAAGCTGGTTTAGGAGGATTAAGTAGAATAAATGTTTTCAAATATTAGAAAATGGAAAAAATTATATGAAATAAAATTTTTTATTGAGATTATTCCTATAAAAAGACATATATACACACACACACACACACACACACACACACACACACACACACACACACACACACACACACACACATATTCGCTTTCCAAAATAGTATGACAACTGCTTGCAAAAATGTTAAACCAGGTTAAAATACACAGTATCTCTCTCTCTCTCTCTCTCTCTCTCTCTCTAACTATCTATCAATCTATCTATGTAGTCCCATAACTTTCAAATTGAACGTTGAAATGTGGAGAACAGCTGCATGTTCAGCAATCTTATAATGTGACCATCAAGTGAAGACTTTTAAATCCATTTCATTAATCATATTTATGGACCGTTTCTTTTATTCATTCTTATGTTATTTAAAGCTTCAAAAAGTATTTCCCTTCCATTAATTACTAATACTTGTAACCGTCTTTCATTATTATCATTCATATTATTATTATTATTATTATTATATTATTATTATTAATGATAAGTATTCATTTCTCACAAAAAGAGAATAAATTCAGCAGATAATTAGCGATATTAATGCTTAAAGACCCACGTAAACAAGTATATTATATATATATTATATATATATATATATAACTGGAATCTATAAAAATATTTGTGTTCACAAATTCTACGTCATGTTTTTTACTTGTCCAAAAAAAATTTAACCCAATTAAAAGTTATTAATATTTTTGCCAATGTTTTTAATTCTTGTGAGAATTCATTACACGAGAATTCAGAACGAGATATGGAGGCAAGGCACGGTCTTAAAAGCGAATAAAAGAAAAGTACAAATTGAATCTCTGAGAAACGCCATCCTGCGTATTGGCCACGTATAATAGATATATGGAAGATTAAAAAATGGCGCCCAGGTTGAAGATGACTTTTGAAAATTCCAAATGCTTCGTATAAAACCATTTGGCAATTTATTAAAAGAATTTTTTTTTTTTAACGTTAGGCGGTAGCTATGTAACGATATAAATGAATTTTTTTTGTATATATATATATATATATACATACTTAAATACATTAGCGTAACTAATTTAATTATCATATGTTCTTTTTATGAAGATAAGCTATTACTTTTGACGTCATAATAATACGAAGGTATAAGAAATTCGAAGCGTTGATTTATGGAAATTGAGGAATATGGCTTAGGACTCGAAAGCAGGATCACTTTATATATAGAATTCAAGTCTCTGCCCAGAGTGTTATCAGTAGAGCTCAAGAAAATGCCTAGTCACCCAGTTATATCTTTATTTAAGGAAGAGATTTCTAAGTTTAGGGGTTGGTACCTAATGGCAACTTAAATCTTATTAATTACTGTTTATATTACACATCGGAGATTTAAGAAACTGTTTTTCAGTAAAACTTGACCATCTTTATTAATTGAACGTTCCAACCGATCTTTTCCTTACTAATTTATTACCATTAAGGTTTATTAAAGTCAATTTGAGGTACAATATTAAAGAAATGTTTTTTTAAAAAACGTGTGAAAAAGACTTTATAATAAAGATTCGTCCATGAGAAAAGTAAAAAGGGGAAAACTCACGAAAAATAAAGCTATTCCCAACTCAACATCAATAGCAAACATTATTCCTGAGATTTTTTCATCAAGGAAGAACAAAGAAATGAAAGATACCCCCCTAAAACAAACAAAAAAACAAACAAACATCGGAGATAGGCGAGTGAATAAAAAGCAGAGAACGAGAGAGAGAGAGAGAGAGAGACAGAGACACAGACAGAGAGAGACAGAGACAGAGAGAGACAGACAGAGAGAGAAATCGTGAACTCAGTATAAAGGATTCCTTCTTATTTATGTTTACAAATGACAAATCATGATTGCCTCCTCGGACGACGATCAGAGCAAATACCCAAATCGAACCTAATAATGAAAACCTGCTTCTTTCTCACTCGGATACGCAGACGACGAACAAAGGAAGGAGGAATTTGCCTATTTTGGCCATTTCTTCATTTGTATTTAATTTCTTTTAGTTTCGATACATAATTTAACTGATTTAAAGGTTCACTTTTAGTAAATTATTAAATTTACATCTGGTGAGGATAAATTTTGTTAATAAGAGATGTTTTAGATGGTTCTCACAGATAACACTTTGCAATGTGTAAACAAATAAATTAAAGCAGTTTTGTTTAAGGAATTCGTTTATAAATTCGATGAAGTAGATAATATTCATTATTATAAAGCTTTTTAAAGGACAGTTGACAAATGTCATTCGATAGGTTTTTTTCAGACAATTTTCGAGTTTTTTTTTTTTATAAATGGTTATACCAGCATTGTACCCCGCATTTTAAGGTGATGGGTATTCTCAAATTAACTCTAAATAAGTTCGAAATAAAACATTAAAACATACTTATTACACACTTTAGAGAAAAGAAGGAAAGAACCAATTCTAAACATTTTTCTTTTACAAACGAATTTCATGTTCAGGTTAATTAGTCTGCAATTTCATTCTGAATTACTATTATTGCACACACACACACACACACACATATGTGTGTGTGTGTGTGTGTGTGTCTATATATATATGCCTTCTTGAGTAGTTCACTGGTAAATTATTGTCTCCGTAAACGAGCTGCAAGTTCCAATTTTGGTCAGGATCGAGTTAGAATTGCAGAATGTGTGTTTTGGAGGTTCTTTTGTAAAGGTTCCCGTTAGCAACAACGCAGAAGACTTAAATTATTTGAATGACACCGTATATTAGGTGGAATGGATACTATACCAGACATTACGGTATGAAATGCCGTTAGATGACGTCCAGAAAGATCACAACTATGAACAATATAAAAATGTACACTGTGTCATAAAAAAGTGCTACCTTTGTCTTTGGGCCAAAAACTATCATTACAAAGATAAATAAATGAAAAATAAATCATATTTAACTCCTTTATATTGTCTTTAAAATGAGATGAAGTTTATTTAAATCGAATGAGTAGTCTTTTTACAAATTCAACTTCAACAATAATTGCTAAAAATAAAGTTGACAATAATAAGAAAATAGAAAAATTTGCTGAATTCCTGTCACTGAATAGTCAAATCGTAATTTTACGATCAACTTTAGGATCATTCGTCGATTCAGGGTAGGCCGAGTTTATGCTAGTTGGTGCAGTGTTATGGGTTGTTAGAGGGCTAGGCTTGGCAGGCTAATAACTGAAGTACGTCTCGGCCTAGACGGTATTCCCGTCACGGCTATAAGTTTTGATTTGGCAGTGAGCGAATGAAGTTTCTTAATTTTGTTATTTTATGTGTTGTTATGGCACCATATAGGAACAGAATTTTCTGTACGGTTAAGTTATAAATGCGTGTATATGAAAGGTTAGAGAATTTGTAATAGTTGTACATATAAGGTTAAATGAGGAAGACAAAATTGCTATCAAACTTCTTCACACGAAAAAGGTTTCAGTGCTAAAAAAATAGTAAAAAATCGCCATTGGTCTGTGCGTAGTGCGTCACTTGGAAATCATGCACGAAAGCCGGGAAGTTCAATGGCATCGAATTGCAAAGAAAGACCTTTTCTAAAAATATTTAAGCGTTTAGAAGCGCATCGCATATTTGAACAGTCCAAAGTAAAACGTGCACAATGATACCGTTGACTGTTTCGCTGCTTTAGATCAAATAACGACGTGTCTATCATTTGATTTACGGGCGAAACGATTTTCACTATGGAACGGCCTCGAAATACGGTAAGAGTGTACGCTAACGTAAGAAAAAAACCCATTCCAAAAAGCAGTCTCCTTCGAGAGAAACATCACTTTAGTCAGTCTGTGATGGTTTCTGCTGGTGTTTCTCTTTAGGATAACCATCCATTGTTTTTGTCGATAAAGGTGTGAAAATTAATTCAAAACATTACTGTGAAGATATCTTGAGTAAGATGTTGTCTTAAATTAAAAGTACAGTGAGCATTATGTTTTTCAGCAAGACGGCGCTCCATCTCATCGGTTCCGGCACACCATTGCATACTCGCAAGAACAATGTCCCGATTTTATCGAGCCTTTTAAAAGACTGGCCACCAAATAGTCCGGATTTAAATCCAGTAGACTATGTCATAGAGAGACGTTTAGTTAACAAAGTTTACGGACAAAATATTCCACATATCAGTCAACTTGGAGAGTGCATTTTAGTAGCATGGAATGAATTTAATCAAGACACCATTTCTACACCAGTTCGCCATTGGCGCACAAGGCTACGGTTGGTCATTGATAATAACGAGGGACACACTGAACACTCGATGCGTTAATGTTTTATTCAGTTTGTTTTTGTTCAGTAGAAGCTTTAATGTTTAGTTAAGCCTCTAATTACCCTCTTTGTCAACTTTATTTTTAAAAACTATTGTTCAAATTGAACTTTTAAAGAGATTATTCATTCGATTTAAATAAACTTTCTCTCATTTTAGGGACAATATATAGCGTTTAAATATGATTTGTGTTTCATTTAGTTACCCTTGAAATTGTGGTTTTGTTGGCCCGATGACAAAAGTGACGAATTTTTTTGGGACACATTGTGTATATATATCACTCAAAATAAAACTTTCTTTTAATTTAGATTAAGTGAATTTCTTTGAGGAGATCAAAGGGAAGTTCTTCCTTCTTTTTGGGGAATCATAATTTTTTTTTCAAATGATATATTTAGTAGAAAATATAATCTTCAAAACTTATTATTTGAGTAAATTGAGAAAGCGGAAGATAATCATTCTATTTATGTAAGGTTGCGAGAAGTTTTTTGTATATAATGAGTGTGTGTGTGTGTGTGTGTGTGTGTGTTTTTCTCTTCATAGATGAGACAGGAACCTGATAGCTCTCAATAAACAATTCACAGCGAAAAGTCTTGCACGTTTTGTCCTTCATTCTGTAAACTAAACGTCGTCTTGCCCTTGAGAGAAGAGTAATGAGAGAGTAGTTGATTTTTCTCAGTTACCTTTTGGAATATAGAAGCATTTATATATCATTATTAGATGTTTAAATCATTAAGATTAAATATATAAAATACAATTATTGACTTATCTTGTATTTACAAAATGGCTCTAAATGGTCCGGTATTCTGTATCTGAAAAAAACACATTAATGTGTCAAATAGTTTTATCATTCTTTTGACAGGAATTAGTACACACCACACACACACACACACACACACACACACACACACACACATATATATATATATATATATATATATATATATATTATATATATATATATATATATATATATATATATATATATATATATATATGCTATTTTAGTATTTTAAATTATATTTTGAAAAATTTCTTAGGCAGGAGTTATATATATATATATATATCCCCGCAAGGGGGTTCTAAGCTCGTGCTCTTGAGTGCTCTTTGTGCTCGTTTGTACGTGCTTGTTCCTGGAGGTTTCACGTGCGCCCTCCCGGCCCTAGCACCCAAGGATGATGGGGCTCGACCCTGCAGTCCTTGTCATCCTTGGTCTTTTTCCACTTCGACTGTCCCCTCCACCCTTTCTTTTTCCTCTGTCTTTCCTCTCACTTTTTCTTTGTTTTTCCGCTGAGATATGCCTTTAAATAGAGGCGAATCGGTCTTCCTGAACTAAAATAAAAAAAAATATATATATATATATATATATATATGTGTGTGTGTGTGTGTGTGTGTGTGTGTGTGGTGTGGTGTGTGTAGGCCGGACCAAAAGTAACAATCACGTGAAATGTATCTATTTTTGCTATTTATTTATTTTTTTATAATCTGTATATAGAATATGTGTTTTAAGAAGTGGCGTACTTCGAATGTTTACGTCGTGTTCAATGTCGTAACACCGTTTTCCGTCGATCAGCGAAATTAAGCGACATTGGATCTGGGTAGTAGTTGGATGGGAGATTGTCCTCTGCGTAGAGATTATGAAGCGACCCGTGATTCGAATCCCATGTCAAACTGTAGGTCCCCTCCTTCGCACGAACCTTTCCATTATGAAGGAGGTCAAACAGCAACACAAAAGCATACCTTGAATATTAAAAATTTTTGTACGGTTTACATTGTGTGCAATGACAGATTTAAACGTGCTGGTTTGTTACGTCACAACCTATGTTAGAATAAACCCGATCAGATCGTGACTTTAAACCACATATATATATATATATAATATATATATATATATTATATATATATATATATATATATATATATATATATCGTAAAGAACGACGCTTTGTATAGGAGAATATTCCGCGCAAGACGAGAGCGAAAGAACGAAACAAATGAAAAAATGAGGTAACCACCCGGGAATCGAACCCGGGATCTTCCGTGGTGTAATGGTTATCATATCTGACCGGCAATCGGAAGATCCCGGGTTCGATTCCCGGGTGGTTACCTCATTTTTTCATTTGTTTCGTTCTTTCGCTCTCGTCTTGCGCGGAATATTCTCCTATACAAAGCGTCGTTCTTTACGTTAATTATATTGCGTGTTTGCGGTTATAATGTATATATATATATATATATATATATATATATATATATATATATATATATATGCAGGGTGTTCCAGAAGTCTGGACTCATACGGAAAATAGACATTATATTTTTAAAGTGAAACAAACACATTTTCAATGTCAGTTTTACATATTTCAGGAAAGAAAATACTCTGATGGCTCAGTATACCAATGAAGAGAAGGTGGAACTGGTATTGGTACATGTTTCCGGAAAAAGCCACAGGGAGGCATGTCAGTTATTACACGAACATGCCTCCCTCTGGCTGTTTTCGGAAACATGTAGCAATACCAGTTCCACCTTATTTTGATTGGTATACTGGGCCATCAGGGTATTTATTTTCTTTCCTGAAATATGTAAAACTGACATTAGAAATGTGTTTGGTTTTTTTTCCCTATAAGTCCAGTCTTCTGGGACACCCTGTGTATATATATATATATATATTTTTTTTTATTATTTGAGATCCTATTTCAAGCAAAGTGTTTGGTAAAACCATTAATAAAATTATTTGGCATAAACAAGAAAGGATAACTCAAAAATATATTTATTAAATTTGTTCTGAATATCTAACCTTATTTTTTACAATGAACACCATTAGGATAATATTGTTAAAGATGCTTATTATTTATTACATTAGAGTTAAAAAAAAAAGTTAACCGCGTTGGACCTTAAATGAGTAATACCGTCTAGTCATGGCTGGTAATTGTTACACCATGAGGATCGTAACCTATTGAAAGGGTATTAAAATGTCTATCTAAACACCTTTTGTGATACGCAATTTTTCATACTTAGTTGCTTCATTGAGTGTATTGAGGAACTGTTCTGGACGCCTTCCCTTATAAAGGGATTTTCAGGTGACGGTGTATTCGAGAAACGTTTATACAAATGGTTTTCATTTGTAAGAGTGGATTTCCTTCTCTTCCACTCCGAGAATTATTACACTTGTTAGATTTATACGTATATACTTACATATATGCAGCTGGATGCGTGCGCTTCAGCTATACCCATACCGCGAGAGAAGGTAGAGAGGAGACGAAAGATAGGTTAGATTGACGTATCATTTTTCACGTCCCCGTTTTGAGATATTCATTTTTTAGTATTATGTTCTCTAATCTGGACGGTTTTATTTCTGAATTGTGATCTGGTTTGAGGATGTTTTAAGTTGTATAAGAGTCATTGCGGGTTTGTTTTAAAGATTGTTTATAGGGATGTTGAACGCAAAGTGGATAATAATTGATACAGATGTTGTATTCCGGCTAATATTTGGTGTTAACCTATTAGAGAACAGTGTTAACTTTACTGATTTTGTTGTGGCTAACGTCAGATGGTCTTGTTTAGTCTCGGAAAAGATCTCTGTGCAGTAAAAGGTTAAATAATCTTCATTAAAATCTCTTCAAGGGAAAAACACACACACACAAACACACAGTATATATATGGGATTGAACTCAGAATGGTTCCCTGAGGTATTTTCATGATACACACAGACCGTGCATGGAACAAGGAACTCTTCTGGGAAAAGTAAGTCCACTATAGTCCGAATAAGTAATGGTAAATGACAAACACTATAGTTTTCTTTCTTTTTCATGATGTTAGCCTGACGTGGCCAACGGGTCACTTACAAAGAGGCACCAAAAATATAGCTTCCCTCACCAGCTATCTGCAAAACAGATAGGATTCAGCTTTGAGACAGGATCTAAGGGTTACAGCTACACCTAGCCTACTATATCCAGAACCTCAATATACTAAGCAAAAGACTCGTTGCATTCGTGTCGGATTGAATACATCAAAGAAAAAGAGGTAACTATTGTATTTTTAGCCAAAAACCAAAACTTAAACCTCAACTGGCAAAATTGAGCGTCCACTTTTCAAGGCCTAGATCCTGTCCCAAAGCTGGATCCTATCTGCTTTGCAGATAGCTGGTGAGGAGAGCTATATTTCTGGGGCCTCTTTGCGAGTGACCCTTTCGCCACGTCGAGCTAACATCATGAAAAAGAAAAAACTATAGTGTTTGTCATTTACTATTACTTATTCAGACTATAGTGGATTTAATTTTCCCAGAAGAGTTCCTTGTTCCATGCGCGGTCTGTGTGTATCATATATATATATATATATATATATATATATGCTGTTGTATGCCAATCACTGTCCTATATTTTTGAATTCCTATTAATGAATGCGGCTGAAATGGGTTCTGAACCCTTCTGATAAATATCAGTCAAGTAGCAAATTTGCTAATCTGGAGATAAGCACATTATGGGTAGAGAAAAGGCTTTGTGCTTACGATGAAGACATATTACTCTCTTTCTCTGCAAGGAACGGATAGGAAACAAAAGAACGCATTTCAAGGACATGTATACAATCCTCCTCACAAACAAAAGCCTTTAATAAGATGCCAAAGGGCAATAACCATATCATTGGCTTTAATGGAAGCGCATTCAATGGCATTCGGTATGCCAAGAGACGGCAGTCATCTTTGGTGGCACATTTAATCAGCGCCAGTCAGAGGTAGTTTCAAGGTGGTCCTCTCCCGCTATTACCGTGGCCAAGATTTGCATCATGAATGGTCGTGGAAAGAAATCATAAGTGTCATTATTGGTACAGCAAACTTTAATCTAATAGTGTTGAGTAACTCTCGTATTACAGAGTTACTATTATCACGTTCTGAGAAAATAGCCTCAGCTTCGATAAGTGACATGTTCTTCGTTGGTGGAACGATAAGCTCAGATCGCAGTTACATGCTAAACCAGTCTATATATTTGATATGGTGTAGAACTCTGCTCGTACTTATATATAATATATATATATATATATATATATATATATATATATATATATATATATATATATATATATAAATAAATAACATTTTTATTCTTTGTATTTATATGATTATCTCATACATTTGTGCATACAATGTTACCTTTTTATCGCTCTATCTTCTCTGTTGCTTCTCATATTCCGTTTCTCACATAGTCATGGGAACAATGAAATCTTGTGAGCAACAACTTCCATTCTCAACGTATCTCTCACAATAGTCTTATAATATAGATCCGTGTAGCTTGTTTTTCGTGGTTGTGATAGTTCATTTTATTCATTTTTAGAACCTACAGCTGTCACTTCAAAATAAACCAATTACAACATTTTCCATATGTACTAAATAATTAAGAACACTGCAAAGAACGGAACATATGATTTCACTGCAGTATTCTAAGTTGTATTCCCCGTACGATAATAAATGATCTTAAATCATTCAATGACACTGAACGTAATGTATCGTACTTTCATCTCAATTTTAACAACAGACAACTTTAGGGAGAAATGTTATAGCCTACTGTAATACATTTATTTGTTCAAACTACTTTTTCTAGTAAAATGCGTAACACATTATAAACTATAATATATAATTCTCAATTACTAAAACTCGACTCTAATGACGTGTAGAAAATACAAAAACATTCTCGGTCGATTTCCATCCAAAAATACATATTGTGAACACGTTTCAAATGTACGTGCGTTTTCTTACTTTGATCCTATTTGAGGATGATGCATTCGACTGAAAAAATATATATATATATATATATTTCTACCTCCTAAATATTATATGTTCAGATCTTTTTGGAGAAAGTATATCTATAAATCTGATTCGCACCAACCCCAAAACAAAAACTAAAACTTTTTTAAAAATGTAAACTCTTTTTTTGAACGTCGAAACAAGCTGTGACAAAGTTTGATCAGTTTTAATTGTAACACCAGACGATTTCACGAACCTCATATTCAATTTTGTTTTAAACACTAACCAAAATGAATTCCTCATTAAGTGAAAACTAAATGAATGAATGGATTAATTAATTAATATATAATTTATATAATTTATAATTTGTATAATTAATATAATTTATAATTTATATAATTTATAATTTGTATAATTAATATAATTTATAATTTATATAATTTATAATTTGCATAATTCATGTAATTTGTAATTTATATAATTTATAATTTATATAATTTATAATTTATATAATTTATAATTTGCATAATTCATATAATTTATAATTTATATAATTTATAATTTATATAATTAATATAATTAATATAATGAATGGATCATATGGAGGAAACACCCCTTCTAAATGAATCTGTAAACAACCGTGCGCCGCAACCAAAAATAAAAGAAGATTTTAGGTGATTGTGATTAGATTTTTTGAAATAGAAAGATGTGATTCCCATTTTCGTTACTTCAAATGCAGCACAAACCAACTAATGAAGATCATTCAGTCACGTCAACAAACTCTCATATGTTGCAACACTGAAGTTTCGTAAAAACCGTGACTAAGTGAAACTTAAAATGAGGTTAATTATGCTTGTTTATATATATTTATAATTCATAATTTCTAAAAAGGACGAAATTAAAGGTTTTGTTTATATTGTTACGTGACGACTCATTTATTTGATTCATTCATCACATATATATATTTTATTTACGCCTGTTTTCAGCTTCAAGCCAACAAAATAATACCGTTTTGGTTTCTTGTTACTTCTGTGTAGGGGAATAATTGAAAAACCTTTTACAAAAATATATTCGTCAAAGATTTTAACACTAAACAAATTTTATATATTTATATATATATATATATATATATATATATATATATATATATATATATATATATATATATATAGAGGCGGGGCCACCAGCTTGACCTCCGTGTGAAGAGAGACCAACGCACGAAACAACATAAGGTTCATAAGGTTCATAAGGTTCATAAGGTATATGGGACAATGATGCGAGTTTTCTGAAAGTAGGTACAAAATAAGACAATGGCAAGAGAATTTGTTTCAGAACTGTGTGACCTTTTACTTTCACAACTGAAACAGAACGTCGAGGCGTGAATTCAGAGAGAGACCTGAAGATAGTCGTGATTTCGAGATTTCTGAAAGAACATTCTAGAAGGCGTCTCAAAAATTTATCCTTTGCTGAAGTGTCTTTTGTCGACACCGGAACGTATTTGGCCCTGATTATCATGCTTTCCGCAGGCTCCCCAATTCCATAGTATCGCCCATAACCTTTAGTGGGGTGCTATGTAGTGGACACCTGATGGATTTCTATCTTCTTGCAACCTCTTATTTTACTTACATAAGCTAAACGTACATTAACAACCACGAAATGAGACTTGTCTCTGTATATGACTAGAAAATATTAAACAGAAACTGTAGACATGTCCCATAAAGGAAAATTGAAAAAAATGAATGAAGTTGTCCTTAACACTAATAGATTTGGCATATAATTCAGTGAAAATAAAACCTGTCCTAATTTTGACTGCTAACAACTTTGGGGAAAATATTACTAAGAACTTTTGAACATTTCAGATCATTCAGTAAGATCACTGCATTAAATATGTGTTCATATTTCGTGTTTTTTCAATCTTCATCACTATACTGTCGATGCTCTTTGCCCAAAGAAGGCGTTTAGTACTGTGGAGCAGTTAGAAGATGCTACTTCTGACTGTCTTGGCGATTGTACTAATGCTACTCTTTTCAAGTTCTCACTGAATGTCAAATGAGGTCTTCCTAGAATCGTTTTTTATATATTTTTAACAGTTTCTTCGCTGGCGTTCAGCTATTCCCTTCTTGCATTGGACTAATTAATAAGTGGAGTAACAGTTGTTTTAACTATATTTAGGTGAGAAATGAGCAAGATACCTAAAGAAATGTATCTTAGATACAAAATACAAGATACTGGCTTATTGTGTATCAAAGATATAAGATACAATATACTTCTTAAGAAATGGGCAAGATACAAGATACATATTTAAGATACCTTTCTCGATACAAGATATTTATTTAATTATCTTAAGTTCAGAGACTAGAAATAATAAGGCAAAAAGGACTTTTAAGTCATTTAAATCAGCGATTCCCAACTTGTGGTATTATGGAACTCTTTTAGGTGGTACGCGAGAGGGTTATAAATACGCAGCTTGCTAATTGCTTATTAATTTGATAGTAATGTTTTCAAAAGTAATATTAGCTGTAGATGAATAACCCGTAACCTTTTTGACTGCGGGTTTGCATGCTATCCAATTTGCAGTCCAGGTACATTTCAGATTATTTAACGATAACGAGTAAAGCCAAAATCAAGATTTTGATTTAGTACAAATGTCGATGAATATCATTACAATAGATAAGGCTGAAAATTCAAGATTAAACAGCACAGTCCCTCCCTACGGTTTTTGGTTTGGTGGTACGTGCACTTCCTTCTTTCCTTAAATGGTGGTACTTAGAAAAGCATTGGTGGCAAAAAAGTGGTACGTCGACCTAAAATGGTTGGGAATCCTGATTTAAATCATTATTTAGTTTAAATGGTATACCTAAAATTGGTTTTGGTACGTAAACAAAAACTGTGATGATAACATAATCCTTAACGATTGACGCTTCAAAAGTCACGACGATGGGGATTGAGATTCGTGAAATGTATCTTGTACCATACCTACCATTTTAAGATACAAGAGACAGATAAAATTGTACAAAGACGCAAGATATAAGATACTTTTATATTTTTCTTCAAGATACAGATACAAGATACAATTTGTACGTAAGATGCAATATCGAAAATATAATTTCATCGCTACTGCGCCATCTCTGATTTACGTCACAAAATATATCTCTGATTTCCGTGTGCAATAATTATGCAAATCAATTACTTTATAAACACTGCAATTCTCTCTCATACATATCGAAAAACAAGAAAAATGTTGATATCACAAACACACAAAAAACAATAACTTTTCGGTGCTACTAGCGTGATTCCTACCTCGATTCGGCGGTCTACCTTTTAATTATAGCTTCTTACCTTGTTTACTAATTGCTTGTTTACATTCCAATGTCCATCGCCCTTGACGATTGGTTAGGTTTAGTCATGATATTTTCGTTAGTTTTAACGAAAATATCGTGACTAAACCTAACCAATCGTAGGTAGACCACATACTATAGTAGCACCGAAACTATTTTTTAAATAAATAAAATTGAATAATAAATAGCATTTTATATTTAGTATATTTTCATTTATACCTTGGATAGGAATCACACTCTACAGTACTGTAGTTTCGAACCAAAACGGGTAGGAATCACCCTATAGTATCGAAGTCACCGGTAGGAATCACGCTATAGTAGCACCAACTTTTCTTTATACAGTAGTTCCTTCATGTGAATATATAAAAAAATTATAGGTTGCTCTAAAAACCATTATTATATGTGCAAACAAAATATATTTCATGTTTGAAACACATTGTATGTACTTTAAATTGGTAAAATCCCACTGAATGTGATTCCCATTCTCATTCATTGTCTAAATTCTCATTGTATCAAGAGTGAGAAATCTGAGAGTAAGAATCTCAAAGGAGACATTTCTCAAATAGATCTATTCTCATTTCATGCCATTCTCATTCTCATTCACGTCTTTCCCACTTTGGTCCCGGTTAGGTTAGGCAAATTTTGTTAAATTAGGTTAGTTGAGGCTAAGTTAGGCTAATGTTAGGTTAGGTTAAGTTCAGTTAGGTTTGGAAATATTAGTCCTTCTCATTTTCCGACCTGACCACAAATGCGAATGGGGGGTGACATTCTTCTTCAAATCTGGATTTCTCATTTTGTGCATTTTCACTGCGAATGTGAATTTGAATGACAATGAGTGAGCAGTAATCTTTGATTATTTTTAAAATAAATAGCTAATTCATAACTATTTAATGTAAATAACTTCCTATAACTACGTAGGGATTCCGGTAACCTTATAGGTCTGTACTGCTGTTTAAGCTAACTAGAAACTACACTGAAACAATAATTTTAATCGCGATGAAAAACAGTCAGTCATCGACCACTCCTGATGAGTAATTTGCCATCAAAATGACGAACAATCACTCATCAGGGACTCGTAATGTTTTAGTTTAAATCAGGAATATATATATATATATATATATATATATATATCGCATAAAATCCATGCGCACGCGTAGTTTTTGTATGAAACAAATGCTTGTGGAGACAATTTTGTTATTTATATATATATATATATATATATATATATATATATATATATATATATATTAATATATATATATATATATACACACGAGGGTACTTCAATAAGTACCCGCACTTTTTATTTTAGTGATAATATAGTATATACACACATATATACTCTTAATAACGAGCCAAACTGAGATCTATAGGCTTATTTAGGCTAGCAACAGTATAGGCTTATTTAGGCTACTCGTAGCTGTCACATATCGTACGAGTAGTGAGCATGGCTGCGCCGCTTTCAATATGTACTCTGGAAGAACAGAGATCCGTGGTTCGTTTTTTGTAGGCAGAAGGTGTGAAAGGAGCTGAAATTCACACGCGTTTATGTGCTCAGTATGGGAATAATGCGTTACCACGGCGAAGTGTGTACGAGTGGATTCAAATGTTCAAGGAAGGTCGGACATGTGTGACAGATACTCAGCGCTCAGGACGACCGTCAACATCAACCAGTGGTGACAAGCAGGAAGAAGCCAGAGCCATGATTTCCGATGACAGAAGATTAACAATAAAAGAAATTGCATCTTCATTAGATATCAGTCAAAGGTCAGCCTATTCGATAGTTCATGACATTCTTGGCTTTCACAAGGTTTGTGCAAGATGGGTGCCCAAACAGTTGACAGAAGAGTACAGGCGTAATCGTATCGACGTCTGCTCTCGTCTTTTGGCGCGGTATCATAATGAAGGTGAAAACTTTATCACTGGAGATGAAACCTGGATCTATCACTATGAACCAGAAAGCAAACGACAGAGCATGCAATGGAAGCATCCAACATCTCCCGTTGCAAGGAAGTTCAAAGCACAGCCGTGGAACTACAGTAACAAGTGCATCGTATTCTGACATGCTTCGGAATGAGTAAAAGCAAGCAATTCGCACAAAACGGAGAGTGAGATTGTCGGAAGGTGTTATTCTGTTACACGACAATGCGCGCCCTCATAAAGCTGCACATACTAGAAAATGCCTTCAAGAACTTAAATTTGAAGTTCTCGACCATCCAGCCTACAGTCCAGACCTGGCACCTTCGGATTTTTACCTGTTTGGACGATGATGACCTGAAGGAGGCGGTGCATGACTGGCTACGCACACAGCCAAAAACATTTTCTGATGGCATTAGGAAGGTTGTAGATCGCTAGACTAAGTGTATTGAGAAACAGGGAGAGGAGTATGTTGAGAAGTAATGTGTTTATAATGTATCAGATGTGAAAATAAAATTGTGAAAATAAAAAGTGCGGATACTTATTGAATTACCCTCTTGTGTGTGTGTGTGTGTGTGTATATATATATATATACATATATATATATATATAAATACAGTGCGTTCGAAAAGTCTCTCCGCAGTAAAATCAAAAGGTTATGTAATAAAATCACTAAATCATGGTTAAATGAAAACATTGTAGTTTTTCAATTTCCTATGCGTTTAACATAGCACTGTGGAGAGACTTTTCGAACGCACTATATATATATATATATATATATATATATATACATTATAACTGCAAACACGCAGTATAATTAACGTAAAGAACGACGCTTTGTATAGGAGAATTATCCGCGCAAGATGAGAGCGAAAGAACGAAACAAATGAAAAAATGATGTACCCACCCGGGAATCGAACCCGGGATCTTCCGATTGCCGGTCAGATATGATAACCACTACACCACAGGCCTCACCCAAACAAATGTCGTAATTCCTCTACATACGCGCAGAAACCAATGCCCCAAAGGGGCACCTCCCGCATGCCGTAACATTAAATACATTATATATATAATATATATATATATATATATATATATATATATATATATATATATATATATATATATATATATTTTAAATGGAAGAGTGGGGTAAAACGAGATAGTAGAGTAAACCAGGGCACCCACCTTTTCAAATGGATGAAGCCAGATATCAAATTAAATTAGTTCGACAAATAGATGAAATTTTGCCAATCCACTGCATAGAAAGTTCGAATGGAAAGTTGTATTTAAAAAAAAAATAACAACAACGCCTCTATTAAAGATTTTAAAGATTTTTTATTTGTTCCTTTCAGTTCCCAATCATTTCGTAATAGTTTGCCATCCGGTCTTCATATGGTTTCTAAAGTACCTTCCACTACTCGTTCTTTTTTAAAGTGACCAACCACCGGAGCGGAACTCTAACATTGGAGTTTACAAAATTCATGTTTGGATTGCTCTAAATGTTATATTGGTGAAACCATTGACTTTAATTGTTGTCTTTATCAGCACAAATATAGCCTAAATATTGCTGATGATAACTCAGCTTTACATAAATATCGCTTACAGTGTGACCAAAAATATAAATATTAATAATTCCTATCTTCTTCGTAATGCTGATAATAGTGATAGGAGGAAATTGGTTGAGTCCTACTTGATAAAAAAAAACAACAATAATTTTAACGTAAAAAATGGTCTATTTCCTTAGATTTTTTAACCAACTTTTATTTCTCCAAAGAATCTTCTGTATCTCTCTGTATCCAAACGTTTTCAGTTGCCAGAAGCATAACGTTTCTTGAATTCTCTTCTATGTGCACTTTCTTTCACGTCAGATTTTATTCCTGCCCGAAAGAAGAAGGAAGTACATTCGAAAACTTTGCAGTTGCCTTTTAATTTAATTTTAATTCTTTTAAATTTTCTTTTGGGAATTTTACTATTTTAATGAATTTGCACGGTTATAGTATTTTCTAAATGATATATATATATATATATATATTATATATATATATATATACACCTTTGGTAACCTTTGGTTTGCTTCCGTCCGAATTGTTCATTTTGATGAAGGTCAAGCTTTTCACTCCACCTTAGACCCACAGTTTAACGTGGAATCCGAACCACGGCCCACCAGCACCCCAGCGTTTTAACCACTAGTCTACCCAGGGTACACACTTATCTACCAACCACTTTATTGTGTAGAAGGATGAAGGGTCTCAATCCCGGGGTTGATGGATTCGTAGTCAGCGACGCTAACCACTGCACCACCGAGGCGCATTTTATATATATATATATATATATATATATATTTATACACCTTTCCTTTCAACCTTTCAAATGTTCCGCGCGATGAGTCCTCATTTCACGAAGGTCAAGCTTGTCGCCCCTCCTCTAATGGTATATACAGTATATATATATATATATATATATATATATATATATATATATATATATATGTATGTATGTATGTATGTATGTATGTATGTATGTATGTATGTAAAATGGAGCCGAGTGATTTTTGCAGTGGAAACCTTAGTCTGTAGGCAAATACTTAATAATTAATCAAAGCTTCAACATTTCCTAATGTGATCTTCAATGCTAAAACCAGAGATTATACTATATATAGTTAAAACCAAATATGAAGTTAAAACGAGTTTAAATAGTGATGTTAATAATGGTACAAATTTAGGATTAAAAACCGTTATGCAACTTTATATTATAAAGTTAAAGTAACACAATTAAAACGCAATAAATATTGTAAATAAAATGTAAAAAGGAGGTTTACCTTGATTTGCTTGGATAGGTAGTAAAATTAGTGTAAGTAAATACCATTTTCAAATCATTTTGGGGAAAGGAGAATATTATGAGTAAATTAAAATACAAAATATTAAAATATAAAATTTTGAAAATATATTAAAAAAACAAAAGAAATAAATCGGGTACAAGTTATTTAATCACGGACATAACAGATAATGAGGGACGGAAATCATAGATACAACTTGCTGGAGGATGTGTTAATTTGGTTGGTTGGTAAAATTTTTTACTGAAGGATATTGAGATTATGAAAGGGGTTATGATGATTTATATCCGGTTTATATTTGAAATGAGTATTGTTTCTCAGAGGGATAGATCGTGTTTATCAGTTTTGGCAATTAGTGAAAAATTATTAGGTTTAACTGGGTGGTCTAAGCTTATTTTCTGAAATTTCTAATTTAACTATGGTAATAATAATTGACCAACTAAATTAGCCTAGGGTTATTAAGTTATATATATATATATATATATATATATATATATATATATATATATATATATATATATATATATAACCTTGGTTAACCTTGGTTTTGCTTCCGCCCGAATTGTTCATTCTGACGAAGGTCAAGCTTGTCGCTCCACCTTAGACCTACAGTTTAACGTGGAATCCGAACCACGCCCCACCAGCAGCCCAGCGTCTTAACCACTGGGTTACCCAGGGTAACCATTTATCTCCCAATCAATTTTTTTATTGTGTGAAAGGATGAACAGCTGGGTTTTGCTGCGCGCCGCCTGCCGTCACCGGGTCTCGATCCCGGGGTCGATGGATTCGTAGTCAGTCAGCGACGCTAACCAATACACCACCGAGGCGCATATATATTATATATATATATATATATATATATATATATATATATATATATATATGTTCCATGCACGGTCTGTGTTTAACATATAATTGTCTCAGGGAACCATTCTGAATTTGTGTATATATATATATATATATATATATATAGTGCTCCCGCGATCTTCCGCCACCCGATATAGCGCCAACCCCGGTTATCGCCATATTTCACCAAAGACCCGATTTCCCACCATCTTAAATTACCCCGCTGCATCGCCACCCCGTTGTCCACCACCCGCCAACCTAATTCAGTCCCGAAAGATCATTTGAGTGTATGAAAATCTCCCGCTTTTACCGCCAAATCATTTGAACAAAAATGCTGACTTCAGGCATTGTCTGACGTGATGTAGATTACATATTCGTGAAGGTTTCGTTTGTCCTTTATTGGTTTAAATCATATCTGTCAAATCGTCATCAGTACGTCAGATTAAAAGACAATTTATCCGACAAGACGATGCTAACTAGTGGAGTCCCACAAAGATATATTCTTGGTCCATTACTTCTTCTAATTCACGTCAATGATTTTCATCTTTTTACCATATTAAATTGCGTATAATACGCAGATGATACCACGCTTACTTCTTCCCATCATAACGCAGACTTTGTGATTAATGAAACGAACAGGTAATTAGAAAACGTGTACAATATAAATGGATGTGTACTAATAAACTCACTGAACGTGACAAAGTCATATCATATGATTATTACCACAAAAGAACATCAATACAAACTGTCA
Source organism: Bathynomus jamesi (assembly GCA_023014485.1). Classification (NCBI taxonomy): domain Eukaryota; kingdom Metazoa; phylum Arthropoda; class Malacostraca; order Isopoda; family Cirolanidae; genus Bathynomus; species Bathynomus jamesi. The sequence continues at coordinate 122,354 of JAJOZX010006700.1, forward strand.
AATAAAAATTGGGAATACTACTCTCGCAAGGGTGAATGAGGTTAAAGTACTTGGCATTAATTTAGATAAAAACTAAATTTCAAAAGTTATTTACAACATATCAAAAATATCGAAATTTCTCTTCATATTATTTAAGACGAAAAAGACCCTTCCTCAAAACGCACTCCTTACCCTATATTATTCCTTCATCCATTCACATTTATTATCTTGCATTAAAGCATGGGGTAACTCCAAATAATATATAAAACATCGTTTGGAAGTAATTCATAAAAAATGTCTGCGAATTCTCTCGAATAATGAGAACAGACAAAATCACGCTCCTCCAATGTTTAAAGACTAAATATTTTAAAACTAAATAACTTATACAAGTTCACTGTTGCTGTCGATATGTTCAACGCTATCAACAAGAATCGACATACATCACCCATTCAAAGCGCAATCACCCCCCCCCTCCCATCAAATATACCATCGTTATAACACCAGACTGCCCAGTGATTTTATATACAAACCTAAATATACAATAGAAACTGCGAGAAATGCACTCTCTTTCAAAGGAGTAGATGTATGGAATGCAATTCCCACGTATATCAGGCAGACTTCATCACTAAATGTATTTCGCAAACCACTAAAAAATCACTTCATTAGCTCCTACTGATATATAGTTCACTACTGCCATTTTTATCATAGTAATCAATTTTGTAATCAGCTATTTAAAATATGCTAATTTCATTAATCACCTTTAATTTCGTAATCTATTATTTTATTAATATTATTATTTTATTATTATTATTATTATTATTATTATTAAGCAGCATTTATTTTCTACTCAATATACAATAAATCATTTAATTTAAAATTCTGTAACATTTTGTAAACTTTGAATAAAATAAACAGTGCAGCTTCACAATTATTTGTAAATTGTAAAAGTACTTTATTTTATCAACAAAGGTTGTTCAATACTCAACATTTACTATTATTATTGATGCTATTATTATTATTTTTTGTTGTCACTATTACTATTACTTGCCATCTTCACTGTTTTATGTAATATTTTCTACTAAATATTAGTAGTGCACCGATTAATCGGTATCGGCACCTGGCATGCCGATTAATCGGCCATGACAGGTATTTTCCTAATATAGGTATGCCAGGTGCCGATACCGATTAATCGGTGCACCACTACTAAATAGTAAATATACAATAAATCATTTAATTTGAAATCGTGTATCATTTTGTAAGCTTTATATTGTATTTGCTTACAACTTTCACTAGTTTTGGGTAATGAACAAGGTAAAAGCCATTATTTTTGCCTAAAAAGCCCCCATGCTTTCAACGGCATATTCAGGCGAGAGTATTGTGAATCTATTAATGTAATAATACAGATCTAAAAATTGTTGAACTCTGTCACTTGTATTTTTTTTTTTTAATAAAACTTTGAAGTTTGAAGTTTCATGATGATACCAATGTTCAAGCATTTCGTATCGACTGATTTGGCAAACGCGGAAATGGGCGTTGCTTAGGGCGTCATAGAGGGTTTTCTTTACTCTGAGGGAAAAACGTATGCCGTAACAAGGAAAGGATTTCGATAAAATTCCTATTATAAAAATAGGTATTATAAAAAATTCCTATTATCAAAGGAAAAGGATTTCGATAAGGAGAGATAGAAGAAATTGTTAACGGCAAAGCGAGACTATCATCAGTAACTGATGATTTGTTTTTGGTAAAATGTAATTTTGTTTGGTATATTTGTAAAAATTAATTATATTGAAATATCTTAAATTTTAATAAAATTAATATGTACATTAACACGAGTCTTTCACTGGTTTCATTTTATTTGCATACAATAAACATGTATTTATTAATATCATATGCATGTATGTACATTGTACAGTCTGAATAAGTAATGGTAAATGGCAAATACTAAAGTTTTTCTTTTTCATGATGAAAGCCCAACGCGGGCAACGGGTCACTAGCAAAGAGGCCCCAAAATATAACTTCCCTCACCAGCCATCTACTAAGCAAATATGCTAAGCCTTTTTGCTACTGACCCGTTGCCCACGTTGGGCTTTCATCATGAAAAAGAAAAGCTTTAGTATTTGCTATTTACCCAGCGTCTTAACCACTTGGCCACCCAGGGTGATTTTTTAAACAGCTGATACTTTAAAAGTTTTATATTCTTTTTCTTAACTGGAATAAAAGTATAAAATTCTTACTGTACTTTCTTTACACATGAGGAATCAGTCTTCTAGTGCAAAATATGCTCCAGTGCAAAACGTGCGTTCAGGGGGGCCGTTCACATCGATGACATCGACGACACTTGTTCGGTCATTTTTTAACATTTCGATCCATTCGTATACTCTCCGCTGTGGCAAAACTTGACCACCATACTGTACAGATAATCTTCTGTGAATTTCAGCCCCTTTTACGCCCTCAGCCCACAAAAAACGAACGCTGCTCTCCTTTGATGCAAGTCGAAAGTGGTGCGACCATGATTACAGCTCGATTACAACTGAACAACTGAGTGTCAAGGTTTCAATCCCACGAAGCAGCGATCTGTACGCCCAGTGACTGCAGCGCCGCCAACGGTCAGCAGTGTAAACAATTCTGGAAAAAAAGACAGACAAATTGCGGATACTTTTTGACTTGCCCTCTTATATACACAATTTTAACAAAATTAGTCCTACAAATTTCCTTTCAATTTCTTTTCAATTTCCTTTCAATTTACCTCTCTACAGCATTAGACCATACTTTCACTGCAAAGAAAAATTAAAGCAAAGCCATTATTCTCTATCATTACTCGTGTAGAAGCTATAATGATCTTTCCACTGACAGCAGTATACGCCCTTATAAAATGAGACTTAATGAACATACTGGCATCTCCTCAAGAACTGGACGACCCCTAAAAACACAATGACTCCATCAACATTACGAGAACATACCCGGAGAGAATAATAATAATCAGTCAGGAGGTAGAGAGACTGGCACAGCGCTCAGGCCAGATTATAATGCGACCCATTACGCTAACTCCTGAGTTATTATTAAAGGGCACCATTGTGAGTCGAACCGCCGACTTCAGAGTCTTCACTTCGCTGATACTGAACCACGGCCACTTATAAGCCAGAGAATAATCATTGAGGAGGACCAGAAACTGAGACAGACTCAGGCCAACTAAAGCGCCCCATTCCTCTACCTCTGTATTATTATTATTATTATTATTATTATCAACATCATCGGGATTCGAACCGCGCTTCGCTTATAGGGAATTAGCCAGAGAAACCCACCCAATCTTCGGCGAAAACTTAAAAAAAATCTAGGTGCATCATTCAAGCACAACGCTACAGACCTGAAGTTATTGAAATCCCTACCCAGTTATACGAAGTCAGTCAAGTTACCAACAATCAATAATTATGAGTCAGTTATTATGGTGTTAAAATAACTAAAAAGTTTGAAATGTGTACAGTGTGTTCTAAACATGCAACAGATTATTTATATACAGGGTGTCCGAGAATTATCTGTACAATTTTTGGCTGTTATTAAAAGTCAACCATGAAGTGTAGAAATTCCAGTATTGTCCCATTTTACAGAGAATCTCATTAAGTTTTTTCTGATACCAAGTTTTGACAAGTTTTTTAGAAATTCCAGTGTGTCCGAACATTATCTGTACAATTTCATCTTTTAATAAAATTCTTGATAACACACGTAAAATTCTTAAACAAGATTATTTAGAATCTGTATTTTCAAAAGTTTCTTTTATTAAAGTAACGTTGTTACAAACATTCGATATGTGCACCATTAGTGATTCGCAAAACATCCAGTCGATACTCCAAATGTTGCCATGTACGCTGCAGCATATCCACATCAATTCGCTCAATAGCAGCTGTGATTCTTGCTTTTAAATCATCAATGTCTGTCACCCGCGTACATTTCTAAAAAACTTGTCAAAACGTGGTATCAGAAAAAACTTAATGAGATTCTCTGTAAAATGGGACAAACTGGAATTTCTACACTTTATGGTTGACTTTTAATAACAGCCAAAAATTGTACAGATAATTCTCGGACACCCTGTATATATATATATATATATATATATATATATTATATATGTGTGTGTGTGTGTATATATATATATATATATATATATATATATATATACAGGGTGTTTGAAAACTTTCTGTACAAATTGTAATGGGGGATAGGCAACACCAAGACAAACCCTTTTCGTCTATAAGTGTATGTCCGCTGACGTCACCATTCGGCGCGAGAGGGCGCCGCTGCAATTGGCTAAAAGGTGAAGTGGGCTAGACTCGCGCTTGCCGCGGGCATTCTTAAATCGGACGTAGTACGCGTAACATGTTTATTTAAAGAAGGCAGGTTTATTTAAAGAAGGTGCTGAAAGCTGCGACCGGTAGCATCAGTGCATGCCCGACAGCGTCGAAGCATTGACCGACGTACACGTCGAAAGATTCCCGGCATTTCGGGAACAGTTCCAGCGGCGACAGCGATTCTTGCTACGAGGTCTTCTTCTGAGTAAATGGGAGTCTCGTACACGAGGTTCTTCATGTGTCCCCACAGGAAGAAATCGAGGCATGTTAAATCGGGCGATCTCGGTGGCCAGGCTACGGGCCCACCCCGGCCTATCCATCGGTCCCCAAAAGTGGCGTTCAGATAATCCCGCACATCGTTGCTGGAGTGTGCTGGGGTCCCGTCGTGTTGAAACCACATTCGTCTATGAATAGCCACGGGAACATCTTCCAGCAGTTCCGGCAACGTTTCTTCAAGAAATATCCGATAAACCCGCCCGTCGAGTCGGGCAGGCAGCAGGTACGGCCCAATCAACTTGCCATGGACGATACCCGCCCAAACATTGACGGCGAACCGTTCTTGATGAGCATGCACCCGTGTAGCATGTGGATTTGCGTGCGCCCACACGTGAGAATTGTGCATGTTAAACACACCCTCAAGTGTGAAACAGGCCTCATCTGAGAACAGCACATAAGCCGGAAAATTAGGCTGCACCGCTGTCTGCTGCAGAAACCAGCGTGCGAATTCCACACGAAGAGGGTAATCCCGAGGTTGTAATGCCTGGACTCTCTGACGATGAAACGGATGTAACTGCTGCTCGTGCAACACTCTCCAGACCAGGTCGTGGTTCACACCGAGGATACGTGCAACACCTCGCGTGCTTGCGCTTGGATTGTCCTCAAATCGCCGTAGGATTTCTTCTTCCATGTCAGGAGTGCGCACGTTTCTCTCCCGACCAGTGTCATGCATGTTTGCATGGAATGTTCCAGTTTCTCGCAGTCGCCGATGCAAATGCGCAAACGTTTGGTGGTTTGGCACACGTCTGTTTGGGAAGCGCTGTCGGTACAACCTCACAGCAGCTCTTCCGTTTCCATTGGCATCCCCATACACCATATGCATGTCAGCTATCTCAGCAGTCGTGAAGCGCTCCATGTTACGCGTACTACGTCCGATTTAAGAATGCCCGCGGCAAGCGCGAGTCTAGCCCACTTCACCTTTTAGCCAATTGCAGCGGCGCCCTCTCGCGCCGAATGGTGACGTCAGCGGACATACACTTATAGACGAAAAGGGTTTGTCTTGGTGTTGCCTATCCCCCATTACAATTTGTACAGAAAGTTTTCAAACACCCTGTATATATATATATATATATGTATAATATATATATATATATATATAATATATATATATATATATACTTTATGAGCAAAATTTTATGAGGGTTTAAACGACGGTTCAGAATCGACCTGCGGTCGGCTCCTCTGCAACATCCGCCTCATTTGCGGGATTTGATGAGGGAGTGAATTGCTTTCCGATATCCTCCTGCCCTCGTAGCCAGGCACGCATGGCTGTTCAGGGACTTTGCACAGGAATCTGTCCAGCTTGTTCTTGAAGTTATTCAGATCGGTGTGCTGGAGGCTTCTCACTTCTTTTGGCAGGGCATTAAAAAGCTTTGGGCCTCGTATTCTGAGGGTATTTTCCATCCTCGTCTTCATGGCCCCCTGTCTCACCGCAACTGGGACAGTACAAAATCTGCCTTTTCTCTCATTCCATTTTGTTTCTATTTCATTCCTAAGGTTAGGGACAAAACCCTCGAGTATTTTCCTTATATATATTATTGTGTGCCGCTCGCGTCTTCTTTCCAGAGAGTAGAGTTTCAGGGATTGTAGTCGAGAGCAGTAATATTCACCTTTCGTTTCCTCTCTCTTAGACGTAAAAGTCCTTTGTATAGCTTTAATGTTCGCAATGTGTCGCTTTCTGTATGAGCTTCTGAGTACTGACCAATACTCAATTATCGGTATGACTAGACTATTCCATAATTTGAGCATGATGCTTGCTTTTCTCCTGCGGAAGCTCCTCCAGATGATTCCCATTATTTTTCTAGTCTTTGTAATTTTGATGTTATAGTGCTCTCTGAATTCTGCATCCGACGACATTATTACTCCAAGATCCCTGACTTCTGGATTTGGTGTTATCTGTTTAGCTTGCAGAGTTTTGTACCTATTATTCTGCAGCTCCTCGTTTTTAGCATATCTTAGAAGTTGGAATTTTCCTTCATTGAACTTCATATTGTCTTCTTCCCACTGGAGTAATGTTTCAATGTCATTTTGTAAATTTTCTATGTCACCTTCGTCCAATATTTCCTTGCATATCTTTGTGTCATCTGCGAAGCATGATACAATACTGTCGTTAATATCTGTATCAATATCTGCAATCATTATTATGAACAACACGGGAGCAAATACTGTACCTTGTGGGACAGAGTTCACGACTTCTGAGATTTCCCCTTTAACTCCATTTACTACCACTCTTTGTATTCTTTGAGTCAGAAAGTTAAATATTCATCTTTTTAGCTTTCCAGTAATTCCTGTATTCTTAAGTTTGTGTGCTATAATTCCATGGTCACATTTATCGAAGGCTTTAGCAAAGTCAGCATATATTGCATCTATGTTTTGTCCTCGACACAATGTTTCCAATATTTTCTCCTCGTAGTCTAATAGCTGATAGGCATGAAGCCCTAAAGCCATGTTGATCTGAGTTCTTTTCTCTTAGGTAGTAAGTAGTTTTGCCTCTAATTATACGCTCAAAGCACTTTATAAGGTGGGATGTGAGAGCTACTGGCCGATAATTCTTGGGCATTGTTCTGTTACCACCTTTAAATAAGGAAGCAACGTTCGCGTTCTTTAACAGAAGTGGAATTTGTCTTGTGTCGAGTGATTTCCTCCATAGTAAGTATAGCGGCTTAGCAATACTCTCTTTACATTTCTTCAGAAACGTGGCACTTCATGTGTCTGGCCCTGATGCCGAATTGTCTCGCATCTGTGATAGAGCCTTAATTACATCTCCTTTAATAATATTTAAACCTTCATTAATATTTAAACCTTCAATAATATTTAAACCTTCAAATATTCCTTCTGACTCTCTGAGATGCATTTTCGGACCTCTGGTTGCTAATTTCAATTGCATATTGATTAGGTTCTGTTTGGAGAAATTTGTGTGTGTCACCTTTTTATTTATTATTTCTCATTGTTATTTGTCAAATTAAATGCAAAACGTTCTCTTTTCTAGTGGCTTCACAGATTTCCTGGGTAAGAGCATAATGTTCCATAACATCTAATAGCATTATTG
>JAJOZX010006700.1:137500-147500 GCA_023014485.1 Bathynomus jamesi
TATTAAGAACAAACTTATGAAAGAATTAGAAATTATATTAATGGAATGAAATATAAGATATAATAACGAAAAAGATAAAGATAAAAATTATTAAAATTAAGAGCGATGTATATTTCAACTGCTTCCATTGTGAATATATATATATATATATATATATATATATATATATATATATATATATATATATATATATATATATATATATACACAGTGTGTATATATATATATATACAATTCATTTTAAAAGGTTGAAAATGTCATAATAATAATAATCAGGTAGTCTAACACGTATGAAATATAGAGTATTAATTTGTATATAGAAATTTTAGTATAGCATCCTGGATTTAATTATATTCTAAAGAACTTTTGTTATAAATATCAAGTTGATAATTAAGTATTATTTACGAGTTTGAGAACGTACGCATACGCTTGTTTTCAGTAAAGGGTTACATCTAAAATGGTTTTTATTGTGATGTAAAAATTTCGTATGGAGTCTCATTTAAAGAGCCATCTATGATCAGCGGTAGTCTCATTTAGAACATTCTATATAGTGACTGCCGGTCACCACCCAACTTCAGCAGACGTATGATAAAAGCGTTGAGGTTAAATCCTCTCTCCCTTTCGTCGGCTACAACAAAGCAATCTCCTCTGTCATTAACTCATACTTCCTGAATTCTCAGACCACCTCCATTGCGAACGATAAATCATCACAAAAATTAAAATTCATTACAAAAGTGCGTCATTTTAAGGAAAGATAATTGCCAAAAACCCATGCCAACTCTCAACTTTTTTTGTTTTTGTTTTCTTTTTAGGATCTCCCCATATGTGGTCTGTTGAAGGTATTACACGCTCCCGTCTGGATACTTTAAAAGTTTGTAGATGTAATTCAAAGGGCTTTTTTCTTCAAGATTTACATTTAAAATTTACTGTAAACGCTTCATGAACAATCTTTGTCTGTGTTCTGTTTGTTCACAAAAATAGCTGAAGCCCAACCCGCGGATAAGTACGGGTTTAGATTATGGAAAAACTGTCGTGCAAAGTAGTATATTATAAAACAAAAGAAGGTAATGGGTAACATATGTAGAGCAACCCTAAGGTAATACGAGTATGACTAATTGATACAGGTAAATCTATGCTGCCTTAGGAAAGAAACACAAACTTGCGGTGCAATTTGCTCCTGAAGAATCATGCACCAAAACTAACGAAAATTGCACGAAAATGAATACGGATTTGAATGTTTTTTGGACTAGGCTAACACGGTGCATTGTTGCTTTCAGTGGTGATGAACCACTTACGGAAGCATCATCAATACATTGACCCCTTATTTGCTTGGCAATGCTGTTGCGAGCTGCTCGTACCCTGAAATGGGCTTATGGGGGGAATGAAGCTCTATGTAAAAAAAAATGTTAAATTCTTCCTTCGCCCTTAAGCTAAGAATGCATTGATTTATATATATATATATATATATATATATATATATATATATATATATATATATATATATATATATATTATATATAATAAATCAATGTTAAATTCTTCCTTCGCCCTTAAGCTAAGAATGCATTGATTTATTATATATATATTACTGTATATATATATATATATATATATATATATATATATATATATATTAAAGTTGAAAACGTTGCATTTCCTAATACACTAATAATTACTATATTCTTTGCTTTACCGCCACTTCGCCAACTAACTTTTTTCCTTAATTTCCGCGATTTAACCACGAAAAATGGAAATAAAAAATGAATGAAAAAAGTAAATTATATTCTGATGTTCGTCCAAATAATAATAATATCTTCTTCATCGAATTTTCTCGGTACGGTCAAACTTGCTGACTGGGCGTGATAGATGGGAGCAAGAAAAGCCAAAAATCACCCGAAAATCTTCTAAAATAAGTTCAAAACTCTCTCAAACTGCGCCAAATTGCTCGCTTTTCTAACCCAAATCAGCTCTTGATGCTTTGCGGCGCTCCGAAGATGTCTGTCTGCTGTTATGAGGAAAAAAGAATGTAGCAAAAAGCTCTTAGATGTTCCGCTTCGATTGACAGCTAATGGATTACGGACAATATCTTTTTAGCGGTTTCTGCTGATTTTTATTGTTGAAAATTAGTTAATATAAAATATTTTTTATAATGCATATTTTACTATTATTTTTCGGTATATATTTTTATTAAAATTCCGCCGTATATAAAGACGATAATAGAGCGTTGTCATGATCAATATATATATATATATATATATATATATATATATATATATATATATATATACCTTACCTTATGAACCTTATGTTGTTTCATGTGTTGGTCTCTCTTCACACGGAGGTCAAGCTGGTGGCCCCGCCTCTTATATATATATATATATATATATATATATATATATACACTGTTTAACCAACATTTTGGACAGGCTGTATTTCATTTAGTGAGTGGTAGACAGCGTAAACTCATCTCTGTTTTAACCCAGTCAGGGTACGAGCAGCCCGAGGCACTATTATCAAATGTACAGAGGGTCAACGCACTACCGAGACTTCCGCATGTGGTTCATCATCACTGGAAGCAACAATGCTTTGTGTTTTTATGATCCAATCGAATCCATAATGTTTTCCCATCCACGTTTTGTTAATCTGTATTGCAGATATTCCTGGTTTTTAAAGGTCGGGATAATTATATATACATATATATTCATGAGTGTGTGTGTGTGTGTGTGTGTGTGTGTATATATATATGGATAAGATAGTTATGAAAAGTCTTCTGTTCGTTTGGGAAATTTTAACAAATAAAAAAATTAATTTAACTCTAACATATAATGTAAAACATCAAAGAATTTTAGGAAAATAAAAAAGTTAAAATGCAAAAGTTTTCTACATTTAATTACAACATTATTTAATACTTTCTGTGTCTCTTAGGCTTGAAGAATTAACATTTTTTATCAGTAGTTGGCTGTTTATTGATTAGAGACTGTTGGCAATTCTGAATTCTAGAATTTTCCTTGTGAATTTTCATGGAAGACGGATGACTGTACGAGCCTTTAGTAAGCAATGGGTCGTCCTGGTAAAGAGCTGTTTACAGATCTTAAGAGATCTGTTATTGCTGCACACGAATCTGGAAAGAATTATAGGAAGATAGAAGAACTTGGAATTCCATTTACAATGGTTGTTGCAGTTATAAAGAAATGGAAAGACTTTGGAATAAACAAAACTTTACCAAGGTGTGGACGACCTTGCAAGATTTCAGAACGTACACCTAGATGGATTGAAAGAATGGCTGCTGCGAATTCACGAGTGACTACAAGCAGGGCCGCCGAGAGGGCGGGGAAGCCGGGATAAATCCCCTGGGCCAGGACCTCTAGGGGGCCCGGAAAGAAGGGGGATAAAATCTAAAAATATTAATAAAGCAATTGATTAAATAACAGAGGAAATATAATTAGTGAACATACATTTTATAGAGATTATCATAGTCAAACTGAAACAGATAAAATATTATCCGCGGTCAACCAATGCCCAAGATCGACAGACAGATCTGGGAATTGTAATTGAAAGCCAGTTAGCCCGCACTTTAAACTTCATCAGAATCATTTACCACTTCACTAGAGAGAAGTCAAAGAAAGTACACTTCTAATTATAAAAATGTTGCAGTAAACAATTGTCTTGCCTGCATGGACTGGTACTGCATTTGTGAATTGTATGGTGATAGAATTAATATAATTGATCCGAAAAATAAAATGGTCATTTTCTTCTGAGTTGTTTATTCATACTGTATGTTTTGAATAGTGACTTGGACATATAATCAGTTTGCTTGTTATGTACACAAAAAACATTCATAATAAAATACTGAGTAAACAGGGGGGCCCCATATACCAAGCCTTCCCCGGGGCCCGGGGCAGCTCTCGGCCGCCCTGACTGCGGATGATATTTGCCAAACATTAAGACTGTCTGAGATCGCAGTCCATCCCTCTACTGTACGTCGTACATTGAGAAAATATGGTCTGCATGGAAAAGTTGCTCGAAGAAAATCTCTCCTACGAAAAATGCACAAAGAAGCTCTTTTAAAGTACGTCAAGGATCATCAAAATGATGGATTTGCATTCTGGAAGAAAGTTCTCTGGAGAGACGAGACCAAAATTTAATTATTTGGGAACAACGAACAACGATGTGTTTGGTGAAAATTAAATACTGTATTCAAGGAAATAAACATCCTTCCTACGGTTAAACATAGTGGTGGTATATGATAATAAAAACCCACTCTAATAGACAGAGTTTATTTCAGTATTTTATAGTGGGTTTTTATTATCATATTTTGACCTTCACGTAAAAAAAAGTGAAGTTTTTTACATTTATAGTGGTAGTAGTTTGCTACTTGGGGGAAACTTTAGTGCTTCTGGTCCAGGAAAACTTCTTGCGAATGGGTCGAAACTGGGTACTGCAACATGATAATGATCCAAAGCATAAAAGTAAGAGCACAATGAAATAGCTTCAACAAAAGAATTCCAAGCTTCTCGAGTAGTCTAGTGAAAGCCCAGATCTCAATTCAATCGAGAATTTATGATTTGATTTGAAAAAAGCTGCCCACAAGAGAAATCCTTCGAATCTGAATGAATAGCAACAATTTTCTTTAGAAGAATGAGCTAAAATTTCCACTTAAAGATGTCGAAACCTCGTAAAAAAATACCCAAAACGAATTATTGAAGTCATTCAAGCAAAAGGTGGACACACAAAGTATTAAATAATTTTGTAAGGAAATATACGAAAACTTTTGCAATTTAACATTATTTTATTTTCCTCAAATTCTTTTATGTTTTACATATGTTAGTGTTAAACTAACTTTTTTAGTTGTTAAATTTTTCCAAACGAACGGTAAACTTTTCTTAACCATCCTATCCATGGTACAAATGATAAGGACGAATGTAAACAAAATATTTCTCTGTACGACTACTTATGAGCGTCACTGTATATATATATATATATGATGAATAAAACCACGAAGGAAAGGAAACACAAAATGGTGTGTGTGTGTGTGTGTGTGTGTGTGTGTGTGTGTCCCTTTAATTGTACTTTCTACTGTCAAATACTCTTTTCCGTGTGTTTTGCAGTTAATAAGTATTTATCTATTTATTTACGTTCGTAACCTTACGATTAGGTCTTTCCCGCCTTCACCTTTGAGAGAAGAACCATAAAAAAAATTTAATTTAAAACAATAACAACCAATATTCGGAATTAAAACAACACATTAAAACCACCAAATCACAACCCTTCATTACACATATCAGATCTTCTTCCCCGAAATTAAATATTAGGAATAAAAAATGGAAAAAAATTAACGAAATCTTAAATTATTATTTGAGGATAACTGTTTCCATAATGAGAAAAGCTTCAAATCACCCGAGTATATGCCGTCATCGGGAACCCTTTAATAACGTCTGTCTTGGCTTCGTTTTCCGTGATTTGAGATCTGCTTAAAAACACCAATTAATTTATCGAATTTTTTTTATAACCAATTTTTTTTTTTTTTTTCCTTTAAAATTACTTTTTGTGGCGACACATGAAGAAAATAGTTTGGTGCAGAATAATGACCGACCTTTTCTCCATATATAATGATTATACAGCTTCGGATCGTTGCTATGGAGCATGAAATTTCGTGGGAAACTATATATATATATATATGTCTGTGTTCGGTGTATATGTATATATATATATATATAAATAGAAACGACGTAAGTATTAAGGAACGTTTCTGCACACGAGGAAGAGAAATCACGAGTAAATAAAAAATGAGGCGAACCGCCCGGGAATCGAACCCAGGGCCTTCCAATTGCCGGTTGGATTCGCTACCATTACACTACGGACCTCGATCATTCACAAATCGAAATTCTCCTACATAGGGCAGAAACCAATGCCCTGAGAGGGCCCCTGGAAGGCCCTGGGTTCGATTCCCGGGCGGTTCGCCTCATTTTTCATTTATTCGTGATTTCTCTTCCTCGTGTGCAGAAACGTTCCTTAATACTTACGTCGTTTCTATTCATTTATATACTGCGTGGTCATTGCAGTTAAATGCACATATTCACGATTTGCGAGGGTGCCCTCTCAGGGCATTGGTTTCTGCCCTATGTAGGAGAATTTCGATTTGTGAATGATCGAGGTCCGTAGTGTAATGGTAGCGCATCCAACCGGCAATTGGAAGGCCCTGGGTTCGATTCCCGGGCGGTTCGCCTCATTTTTCATTTATTCGTGATTTCTCTTCCTCGTGTGCAGAAACGTTCCTTAATACTTACGTCGTTTCTATTCATTTATATACTGCGTGGTCATTGCAGTTAAATGCATATATATATATATATATATACACCGAACACAGACATAGGAACTTCTATTACAAGAAGGAATACTAAGAATTTACGATATTGATCTACCAACTAAAGTTAAAAAAATTGTCTTTTATTATTATTATTATTATTATTATTATTATTGCTTTGTAATAAATATGTGTGTGTGTAAGATATCTCATGCGCAGTATTTTATATAGGTTTCACACTTAATGTTTACTATAAACAAATGCCATAACACTTGTACACAGAAGCATTAATCTCTTTGCATATACACACACACACAACACACATACAGTATATTTGGTTATCCCACAAAAACTGCGCCATTTTCACTTATTCAATTCTGTATCGCGACATTTACCCAATCTAAAAAACCTAATAAATTTAACCAAACCTAACCAAAGCTAGGGTAATCTAACCTAACCTAGCCTAACGTTAATTATATCTCTTTTTCGTGATAAAGATAAACCACCTCGACATTTTTAATGGCGTGATACGCACGTTCATGTCACGATAGGCTCTGCGTATATCCTAAAGATTGTCACGATTACGTAGGAAAGATAAAAATACACACAGACACACACACACACAGATACTCGCTGTTAACATTAGAACGTTGTTACAAGTACATCAGTATATTTATTTGAATAAATAGTGATCAACGAAATCTGACAGTCATGTATTTGAAAGCATATTAACTGGAGCCGATGATAATGTCAGTGGGTTACTTCGTCGCCAGTGTCATAACACCGATTCCCGTCGATCGGCGAAGTTAAACGAGACTGGATCTGGAGAGTAGTTGGATGGGAGACCGTCCCTTGCTTCCAAATTATGTAACGACGGTTCGAGTCCAACGTAAAGGTGTAGGTCCCCTTCATAATGACCTTAAATGTTGCGAGTGGATGTTAAACAGCAGCATAACTTATTTATTTGACAATATCAATCAATCTTTCTTTTAAGAAATTCGACTGAATTCTTTACGAAAAGGTAGAAACTTAACAAAAAAAAAATAACATCTTTTTAACGACAACTCAAATACGACATAATTCCACTTATGTAAATAATGAATGATTCGGAAATGTACATAAAATTCACTTAAAAAATCAACGTATTAACAATTCATGCGTTTAATGGAATTGTATCGTAAAAATGATTCGTTGAATACCAGCCTGTTATCGATATTCGTTATGTACATTTGCTTCATGCACACGTAAGAAGCTGTCATGCCAATCATCTATATACAGTATATACATATATATACAGTATACATACGCTCACGCACTGTACATATATTGATCTAAATTAAAATATATACATATATATTTATTATACGCACGATATATCGAAGTGTTAAAATATATATATATATATATATATATATATATATATATATATATATATATATATATGTATGTATGTATGTATGTATGTATGGAGGGTGGGTTTATGTTATATGAAGAGGAAAGTATGAAGGAAGGTTTTAAAATTTAAATATAAATCAATTATTGATAGCAATCACCTATCAATCTTTCTGCCGTCGGTTCGTGGTTTAAAGTCCCACATAAGTAGAGAAGGTAAACGGGGTATGAGCTTTTTATATCCATAAATAAACAGTTTATTCATTATTGAATGAAGGCTGTCTATTTTGGTTGACGTATCTTCTGACATAATAGACGCAAGAGACCGCTAAGTCAAAGGGCAGATCTGCTGTGTAAAGTCGCTCGTCGTATACAAAAAAAATATATAGGGTTGATATTTATCTAATATCTCTCTACCTTTTGATATACTTAATATTAATTACAATATGTCAATTAAGCGAGATGCTTGGTTGTGTTTATGTCAATTTTATTATCATTATTATTATTATTATTATTATTATTATTATTATTATTATTATTAGTGACTCATTTTCTGTTAATTTGAATTCAAGTTTATAACCAAATCTCTCTCTCTCTCTCTCTCTCTCTCTCTCTCTCTCTCTCTCTCTCTCTCCCTCCATAATATACCTTCTAAACCATATGCGCTGTATACAACCATCATTTGCAAATGGTAATTAGACAATGAAGCACATACAAAACCTCTTCCAATGATTTATACACAAGTTAGAATAGAAGCACCTCGGAATAAGCCTTCCTTGATGGAGATATTAGCAAAAAAAGGACCCAAAGATAATGTTACGCTTCATCTTAAATAAGTTAATTATATACTGTAAAAAAGTCTTGCCTAAAATTTTCATTGAAATACAGATTGAAGCTAAAAGGTGTATCAATTTCAGGTGTGGCTGCCGGCCAGCATTTAATTACCCTGGGGGAGCTTTTTATTTGCTTCAGACTTTTTACAGGTATATTGTTTGGCTCTATATATATATATACAGTATATATGTAAAGAACGACGCTTATGTAGAAGAACGTTCCGCACAAGATGAGGAGGGAGCACGAACAAATGAAAAATGAGTTAACCACCATTTTTCATTTGTTCGTTCTCCCTCCTCATCTTGTGCGGAACGTTCTTCTACACAAGCGTCGTTCTTTACATTAATTATACTGTGTGTTGTTTGCAGTTAAAATGTGTATATATATATATATATATATATATATATATATATATATATATATATATATATATATATATATATAGTGTGTGTGTGTGTGTGTATGTATATATATATATATATATATATTATATATATTATATATATATATATATATATATATTGTGTGTGATTGTGTGTGTGTGTGTGTGATAATTTTACTTTTAAATAAGTTGGCTAAATTTATTAATATAAGCTATTCATTAAGCAATTGGCAAAATGATTCTTCCGAGTTCATTCGTATTTTATTTCTATTTTAATAGTTTTAAAATTATTATTATTATTATTATTATTATTATTATTATTATTATTATTACTTGAGGAATACGTGAAATTAAATAAAAAATTAATTTCTCCTTTTTTCTTGTTTATCTTTGGGGTATAAATGGGTATTTATGAGTACAGTGTAAGTAAGGTTTTGAAAGCGAGATGGGTGGGTATTTGGTATATCATAAGTGGACAATGAAATGTATCATGATGATTGCCCTCTCTGTTATTCTCTGAAGGCGTGAGAACAAAATAACGAAATTAAAACTGACATTACACGAACTCTTTCTGACGAAGGTTTGGGTATACATTGCGAAGGAATCCTTTTCAAGGGGTTCTCCTTTACAAGACTCGTTAGGCGAGGAAGAACTTATTATTGTCTGTATATTTATGTGATCATTGTGATGTTGTGTCTCTTCGTCATTCATGATTACTTCCCCGAATGAGATTCTAAACTCATTGACAACGAGTTCAAAGCCTCGAGTTCAATTCCGAGTTGAGGGCATAATCACCAATAATGCATTGTTGAACCAACTGAGCCTGTATATATATATATATATTATATATATATATATATAATATATATATATATATATATATATATATATATATATATATATATATTAGTTTAAAAAGTGGGTCAATATACTTATGTTATTATCGTAGGTAAGTTATCGTTTTTCGGGAAGGAGTCAGAGAAAATGTTCATCTTTGTAGACAGTCATCAGAACGTTAATGTTAAAAAGAGCAATTTATTTAGTCTTATGAAGTTGTGACCTCAACTAGACCTTGAAAATATAAAATA
>JAJOZX010006700.1:152500-180000 GCA_023014485.1 Bathynomus jamesi
GTAAGTTCTTGAACACCACTTTTCCCGGATGGGCGCGATGTGCCAGTGTCATGGCCTCCACGATCCTCCGATATCACGCCCCTGGACGACTTCCTGTGGGAATATGTAAAGGATTATGTGTACCATACTCCTGTTGCTGACATTGACACTCTTCGTGCAAGGATTTGCGATGCCATCAACGGTGTCACGAGAGATATGCTAGCGAACGTATGGCGTGAACTCGAATTTCGCACAGAAGAAAGCGTCTTTAGCTTTACTTGTACAGAATCGGAAATTCTTACAGTCATGTTTGCTTTCGAACAGAGACTTTGATATTTTCACATATCTGAGTCATCACTCAAGGAGCTGGTCATAATTTGACCTAAATACTTAAATTCTTGTATTTCCTCTATTGGTACGCCTCTCATTTAAAACTAATATCAGCTGACTGATCAGAGGTTTAGGATGAAAATGCATAACCTTGGTTTTTATTACATTAAAAAAAATACCATGGTTCTGCGAATATAAATCGAAAATTTTTAGAAGACAATCCAGACCATTAACAGAAGGACTTATTAACACCATATCACCTTATTAAGTGAAGCAATTAAACCATCGATATACACAATAAACAATAGAGGAGAAAGCAAGGAGCCTTGCTTTACTCCGCAGAAGGAACCAAAACACTCGGATAATACATTATCCCATCTAACCGTAAAGGATTGGTTAGTATACCAAAATTTCGAAATATTTAATATATACGAAGGAACCTTCCTGTCCTCTAAATTTAAAAAAAAATATTGTGGTTCACTCTATCATATGCCTTGTGTATATTCAAGAAACAACTATAAATAGTTGAATTACTGTCGGTGTATTTAAATACAATTTGAGTCAATACATAGATACACAGATCATTTGAATGGGATCTTTAAAAACCAAACTGATTAGATGTCCATAAATAATCACTTAATCGGAGTAGCCAAAGTTCCTCTAGTAGTTTCAAGAAGTAGGAGGCGACAGCAATAGGCCTGTAATTATTGCTTGATAGAATGTCTCCATATTTATTTTTGACAAGAAGCAAGATATATACACCCTTATAAACTCTGCGGGAATATAACTATAAGCAAGCATGTCTGAGAAAAGCAATGAGATATACAAATTCTGCACGTCATTAGAATATTTTAAGCGTTTATTCGATAAGTCATCTATCCCTAAGGCAGAAGCATTCTTCAACTCTTGAAAAAGACTCATAATTTTAAGAACTTAAGTCCAAGTATTTTCCCTGGTCCTTCCACGTGCGTTTCGTTCCAACCTATATTAAGATTAGCTTCTCCCACACTATTAAGAATGTCTGAATAGTGGTTTTTCCAAAGCCTTGCAATTTCTTCCTGCTCCGATATCCCGTCAATTGTTGGTGGGAGGGTATTCTTGACACCCGTTTCCTGTTTAACAAATTTCCAAAATTTTGTATTATTATTATTATTATTATTATTATTATTATTATTATTATTATTTAAGTTAGCCTCAGAATTTTGCTGCTCGAATAGAATCTTCCTGTTTACGCCGTGTTATGGATGCTTTATATTGACCCTTGTTTATGTAAACCGGTCTTATTCTCGGTCTACCATAGGCACCATAAATCGTAAATGTCTTTTGATTCCCTCTTCAGAGGGGCAATAAAATCATTCTAGCCAGGAATAATTTTAGTACTACAGTTGTAAGATATAATCAGGGGCCTTCCTGCTTCCCTTAATATGGATACTACACCATTATAATACCTATTTATGAGTTTACAGTAAGGATCATTTGAATAAAGATTAAAACAGTCAAGATGCAAAACTTCTAAATTATTAAAGAGGTAACCTGTTCTGTCTTTATATTCTATTCTTTGTTGCATATTAACATTAGAGTAATCGACAAGATCAGTTTTACCTGTTGAGTTCTCGTTATGTCGTTTATGACATAAGTTGGTGAAATTAATTAATATTTCTAACGGTCTATAATTCATCAGAATGAAGAAATCATGTAAAGTATGAAAAGTGATAATTTGATCCTTTAGATTATTCCTAGCGAGACAATGATCAATTCATTTAGTGGTACCATTCATATCACTAACATAAGCAAAATTATCACTACATACAACTATACTTTTACATCACTTATACTTAATCTAGAGACTAGCACAGTTTACCAAATTCTACACAAAATTCCGAGTTCACATCAGCATTAAAGTCCCCCTTACCGTATTATATGAGATATTTTGTATTATCTGAGAGTGACTTAATTTTGTACAACAAATCGCTGTATTCATCTAGATTACTGCGTTATTGCGTGGTAAATAGCAGTTTACAGTTGAAATGCATTCGTTGTTCACGTGTAATTAAATTCCTGACAACCTTAGTAATATTGTCGCTTGTTAGAAATTTTATATATTTTTTCAAGTTTTTTATTATCAAGAACCTAACTTCACCAGAGGGTCCACCGTATAAAAATAACTCGTTTGATAAGTCTACTGTAAGGACGCATGATACAATACTGTAGCCATCATGAACGCAGAGAGAAAGTTTAGCTCTTGCTTGGACAACCAGTGCTCTTGCAGGAGTATCAAATCTGTACTGTCACAAATTTTACGAACATCTACAACTGAATTTCATAATGCTCTTACGTTATACGAAATTAATTTCAATATTTTACCCGCCATGAATGATAGAAAATTATTATTATTATTATTATTATTATTATTAGTTTAGTCATTATTGCTTAAGAGCCTATTATTATTACTGCTACTTTCGGCGCTCTTAACTCTCCAGTTAAAGTAAATATGTTCTTTCACAATAATGGTTTCAGGCTATCTACTCATATTATACAATAGGAGTTAAATTGTGCACTCACCCCTGTGATTACCACCCTGAATGACTTACAACATGTGTGTCTAGTATCACATTCCTCATTCGAGGGATTGATTTAAAAAAAATAGAGGTTGACTTTCTGCCCTGGCGGCATTGCCGCAGTTACCGGTTTAGGGGACCTGCTTCTCCTAGCCCATCTACTAGTAACCACCCGACTTCCGCTTCATCGTGAGTCGAGCTCTTGGGTTGGGTGGTCGTTTGAATGTTAGATGGGTGCTTTCTACCCCACCTCCATGTCTTCTTCTCGTAGTCGGAGGCGAGGGAGGAGACGCCACATCTCCAGCCCGAGAGACCTCCCTCTACTATGGGAGGAAGGGGAACTACTCACCGAGGGATGCATACTAACACCCAAGCAACCTTCTCCTGTCGCAAGCGACGGATGACGAAACGGAATCACGCCTTCATCCACGGTGGCCTGAGTGTCTCCCTTTTTTACAAGAGAAGGAAGGGGAACTACTGCCAAAGGAAGCACACTAGTGTCCAGGTGTCCTTCCCCGTTACAGGTAACGATGGGCGCGGAGGTAGGCAACACACTTCTGGCGCATAAGAACTTCCGCCAACGTTGTCTCCCTTTACAGGCAGACTTGCATCCGGACCCTCCTGGACAAGTGTCTTCTCATGCCGGAGAGGGGGGGCTACCCGCTGCTACCTCGGGATATGTTGCAAATTCCACTCCCAATTCCTCTCCGTCGAAGGAGGAGTTAGAAGTGGGGTTTACATTTCACCCACTGCTCGTCGCATACGTATTCGGTCTTGAAGCCCTGTGGATCACAAATGCGTATGATAGTCTCGCCGCACATGCTTTCATCACATCTAACTCGGAGCGAAATTATTCGAGGGATAATGCGTTTTAAAATCGCCGTTTTTACGATATTAATCAACTGCTAGTTTTTTTTAACTGTGTTATACTGCTTGAGGAGTGAAGGATGCGCAATTTTGGGGATCCATTGAGGACTATGAACAAGGTGGCGTCGAAGGTGAACCGATGGTGGTGGTAACGTGGCTGAGGATGACTCTGGTAGGGTAAACTACGACGAAGGTGGTAACGTGGCCGAACATCCAGATAGTAGCGTCAGTTAAGAATAAAATGAGATGGTAGTGTGGATAAACTCAAAACTAAGTTTAAGTGTAGACTGTCAGTTAAAACTAAGTTACAGTACCAAGTGTTAAGTACTAAATTTTAGAACTAAGGGTCAAGTGCCACTTTCACTTTAACTTTCCTTAAATTCACTATAGGTTTAACTGAGTACCACAATAAGCTCGGCCTACACCGAATACCTTATAAAAACAAGTAAATAAGTCACTGGTGAAACACAATAGAGACAACAGGGTGAAATTTATACCTTTACTGTTACGTTAAAGTCAAAATTAGTCTGAATTACGTTAATAATGTCAACATGGCCAAGGGACTAGCATGAGAAATCCTCAAGTCCTAGGGGGAATAAATTGATTAAATTTAAATATTAATTAAAATCATGATGGGAGGCCCACTTTGCCCACGGCCTACTTTAAAAACTGAATTGAACTGAATACGAATAATGAAATAAATCGATAAAATCTGAAACAAATCCGAAGCAAGTTTTGAAGCAAATGCTGAATAAAATGCTGAATCTCTGAATTGAATTCCAATTTCTAAATCGAGTTTTCTGAATCCCTTCTCCGTCTGCGCTTTGTTTTTTTATACCTGCCTCGAGAACATTTCTCCCAAGCTGTCATGTTCACAGAAAAAATAATGATGTTCATTTGATATTAAAAAAAATGAGGTCACATAGTGTAGCTCACGGGAAATAATTTTATGTTAAAGTGGAGCTAAAATAAAGTTATGATAACATTAAATAATAAGGTTAATACGACTTCAATTTCATATAACTCTGATTTAAAATTATATCTACCTGATCCCAAAATTCTCCTGGATGCAATATAGCTCTTGGTTGGGGAAACAATTTTTTTTGTATCAATGCGACATTAATATGACCGCACTCAAGTTGATTCGAAAGTCCGATCTATACGAATTAAATACGCAGTCAATATCATAGAATGCATTAAAAATCAAGTATCATCGTTAATTTTATTTCAGTCACAAGTGAACGTTATACCTATAGAGAAGAAGAAGAATAGAAAGAAAGATTAGATGTCCTCCAGCTTAAACACGCGTCATGGATTCAGGAGCAAGTTTTTTTTTTTTAAGTTGCTAGAATCTGAATGTTGTTGAGACGTGTAGATACCCTTAAAAATGATAACAGTTGCTGAATATACCAGCATTTTCATACTTCCAGGGCTACGTCATAGCCAATGTCGTAACACCGCTTCCCGTTGATCAACGAAGTTAAGTGACATTGGTTCGGATAGTAGATGGATGGAAGACCGTCCGCTACGTCCAGACTATGTAGCGACCCGTGGTTCGTTGGATCCCACGTAAAGCTGTAGGTCCCCTCCGTCATATGACCTTAGATGTTGCGAAGGAGGTTAAACAAAACCAATAATTTATTATTTATTTCATACTTCCAGTGAGACCACACGAGATTACCCATCAATTGGACAATCGGTCTTCTACACATTTGTGGTGTAGGTAAAAATGCAAATTCTTTCTTTTAAGGCAAATATTAAAATTCCTTTAAGACGAAATATATTTTCTTTTATGAAGGGTAACTAATTTATATAGAGTCAGATCGATTTAAAGTATGAATAACGTTTTCAAGTACGTTTATTTATTTACTTTAAAATATATATATTTATTTGCTTATTTCTTTATTTATTATATATTTAGCTTCTATGAATCGAAATACTAATTAAACGATTTGTTTATCACTGTGAAACTTCTAATATGTATTAAAATATATTCTTCAAATTATGCTTTCCCACGATCGAGAAAACTCTTTTTGAGTGGTTACTTCTTGATAAGTAGGTTTTATTTATTTTTATTAAATATTATTATCATTATTATTATTATTATTATTATTATTATTACTACTACTACTATTAATTATATATATATATATATATATATATTGAATAAAACCACGAAGGAAAGGAAACACAGAATGGTGCTCAAGCGCTTTCGTCTAATCACGTGTTACTTTCGTGAAATAATTTTCATATATACATATATATATATATATATATATATAGTTTTACATGGACAAATTTTCTGATTTGTAACAAAATTTACTTTACGTTTAATTTATGACTAATTTATAAAAATTCTCCATTTTTTATTCGCAACAGGAGCACTGACACGTCTACATCATGCACAGAAATTACCGGAACTCTATGGAAATTAGTCACGCAAAAGGTGACGTCACACCTCTATTAATAATGTCTTTTAATGTATTCTCGCCTTTGGCGCTTCCTCTACGAAGTGGGAGGCGAACATTGCACAGGTATTTAGCGACTCGCGACATAGTTAGCAGCAAGTCAAATTTCATATGATCTACTTTGTACCACACAAAGCACAGGAAGGAATATATATATATATATATATATATATATATATATATATATATATATATATATATATATATATATATTAATTTTATCATATATTATTCGGTATAAAATATGTTTGTTTATTTCTGTACTTTCCATGCAATATACTGTGTATATACAGTATATACAGTGTGTGTGTGTGTGTATATATATATATATATATATATATATATATATATATATATATATATATAATATATATTAAAAGAGGTTTTTATTTTTCGATGGATATAAATTTCTCATTAATTGATAAGTTTAGTGAGGTATGTGGGCATGATAATTTTTATAGAGTCGAATGCGGGTTCTATACCCAACGAATAATAAATGTAACCGATTTTTTTAGGGACATCTCAATGAGGGTATTCAATATTTATTTGAAAATGGCTCAAAAGGGTGGGTAAAAAAATAAAGATAGGGGAAGTTTTTATTAAAAAATTCGCTATTATTATTATTATTATTATTACTATTAGTAGTAGTAGTAGTAGTAGTAGTAGTAGTATTACTATTATTATTATTACCTTAATGAAAATTATCAGATATTTTAAGGGAGACTAAGGTCCAGTGAAAATGTCGCTGGCAAGATTGTATCGTTATGGACGACTTCCTTATGTTTAATTAGCCCTTTCCTCGCGTAACATCCATCATTTCAGTCGATCTCACGAAAGACGTCGTCTCTATACAATAAAAGGGTTAATGTTAAAGACCATCTCGGTACACGATTAAAGAACTAAACTGTACTGATTCGGTAGTCGGTAATGAAAGACATACGGTGTAATGGTATAATCTTTGATGGATTACCTATAACGGATGGATTACCTATATATCGGAACAGAATTTCCTCCTTTAAACGCCACTTACATACGGTAAATTTATTTATATTTATTTAATTCTTTAGTGCTTCGTAGTTTCCTCAAATTGCGAATAACAGTTCGGTGTCAGGCATATTCTAAACACTGTCCGCCGTGTCTACTTTAGAACCGAGAATAAAAAACCAGGACTAAATCTACTCTGTGAAAAATTAAGTATTTTAAGAGTACAGTGATAGTAAGTCGAAAGTAGATGGAGAGTAGATGAAGTAGATGAAGCGGTTATCTCGTTAGCGGGCCTTGTCCTCTGAAACTAAGTGAAAAATACACAAGTACACTCCCAGGAATTATAAAAACTTTGCACTCTACTGTCAATGGACCTTCGGCCTTCGGAGTAAGACTTTATATTTAGAGTATGTTTTATCCTCTTTCTGCTCTCGGTTCTAAAATAGACAGATAGGACAGTTTTTAGAGAGCACAACGTAATAATAAAATGTCCCTCTGTACACTCCTTAACTAAAGATTTAACCTTAGATGGCCAGTGTGGGATCGCGCATATACATATATATAGCGACTAGTGTCGGATCTACGTAACTCCCTAATGAAAATTACATTTATAAGTTGAATTAAACAATTTATTATTACTAAACAATAATAAAAAATAACTTGAGTACAACAAAAGACATCATTTCCAGAAAAACAAATATACTTTCATTGTAAAAGGCCACGATGGCTCTCTACGGTTAAAGATTAAAATAAATAACTTGGTGTACATAATTTCAAGATAATTTATAGTAAAGTTTCAACTATGCTAAAGAAGAAGAACAAGAAAAACAACAACAACCATATGCGTCAAAGGCACCACCAACAACAACAAAAAACAACAACAACAACAACAACAAACAAGCATTTTAACAACGTTCGGAGTTAAAAAAAAATAGTAAAAAACCATGTAAAGAAAATTAATCCTCGATTCTTGGCACTGATAATTGCCGCTTCCGTTTGACCCAAATTAATTGAACTCGTTGTCATTGACACTCGGTCCGAGTCTTTGCTTTCGATAATTGCTTCCATCAGCTGTTACGTGAGACTCTAAATAATGCCGAAACGGCTTCCGAGGCGATGCCTGGCCCCCCTATTCAGTCCCTTAATTGAATCAAAATCGGGGCCGAGGAAGAACTATGCGAAGCTTAATCAGTTTTAAAAGAAGGTTCTCGGGACCGATCGAGTTATATGGATATGATATAGCCTCACTTTTGTTATATACGAATCCTTCGAGAACAAATGAAAGGACGTTTTTATATATATGTACAGTATATGAGAGAGAGAGAGAGAGAGAGAGAGAGAGAGAGAGAGAGAGAGAGAGAGAGAGAGAGAATTTTGCTTAAAACCACATTCATATATACACAATATTTAGAGATATAGAACCGCAGTTAGTTTAGACTATACACACACACACACACACACCACACCACAAAGTGCATATTTCTCGAAAATCATCGAGATTCGTCGCCCATTTCTCCTCACACGAATTACGCTAATGTTCCTTAAAGAAATTCCAGTAAAATACACAGAAAAGTAAACTATTTATACTCGATGACGAAACATCACAGCAACAATGAACGAGCAGCGTCTATATACAGTATGACCGTATCATCATCAACCAAACAACGTTTAACTTATGAATCGTTAATAGGGAGGATATCGCTAGTTTAATATAAGAGGAACCTCATGTCATATAGTTTGAGTCTCTTAAATAAGGCTTTAATATCGAATTATGGAATTGAAAGAATCGATATAATGTTTGGTCCTTTGTTGTCAATGGATATGCATTTTCGGAAATTATAGTAACTATCTATAGACTAAATATATTGTGTATATGTATATATATATACACACGCCCTTGGTCCCCTCCTTGCATAAAAGAAATGTATGAATCTATTTACTTATTTTTTATGTATATGTGTACTTATCTTATGTGTGCAGGTGCGTATATTTGTCTCATTTATTCATATATACGAACGGAAGAAAGAGCACAAATGGTATCAGAGATCATAATTGACAATGTATATTAGACTGATCTGTTTTTGTGTCACGGTACTATTTAGTGCGCAAAAGAAGGGGCGACACACTATTTGTATTCACCTCTATGTGTTCCGTAATATAACTCGTTATACTGATTAAACACAACTTAAATTGCCGTATCCCCGTCTGTGGGGGAGTTTGTCTTTTTGTAGAAACTATCAATGTAATCTTAATTTAATGAGTATGAGTAAACTGCTATTGTAGTAATATATATATATATATATATATATGGGATTGAACATAGAATGGTCGCCTGTGTGTATATATATATATATTATATGGGATTGAACACAGAATGGTCGCCTGTATATATATATATATATATATCTATGTGTGTGTGTGTGACTCCATTTCCAATTCACCCATACTTACTAAATTAAAATTACATTTTGATAATTTCTACGAAAAGACAAACTTCCCTACGGACGGTGATATAGCAATTTAAATTACTTTTAATCAGTATATCGAGTTATACTCTAGAATATATGGCGAATACAAGCACTGTGTTGCCCCCTTTGGATATGAATCCAAATATTTGCAAAAGTTTCCATGATTCATTAATCCTTTCTTGCGCACCTCCAGAGAGGTTCTTAATGAAGGAGGGAGACAGCCCCAAACTGAGTGATTTCAGACTTGATTGATTTCGGTGGTTGAATATTAATGTAGGAAGTCTGAGAGAACATACAGTATCTCTCGTATCCGCTTCGTTTAGGTTATATTTTCCCGAAGACAACTGCAAGAACATTGATAGAAATTCGGAAAAAGTCATCAGTATAAGTCTTATTAGCATATAATATTAGTGAGTCACAGCCTTTATACACGTATGAGAAGATAGATTTTGATGCTACGATGGTGTAAGGTATCTTTTTATTACGCATTTGCTTAATAAAATATACGTTAAAATAGACCTTAAAAGTGGCTTTGTACGATTTGAGATTAATTTAGGTTTATTTGTCTTTAAGTTTAATTTGTGGAAAATGAAGGAAGAAGATGAGAAAATGATCGACCAAAGTAAATAATGTAAAAAGAAAAAGAAAAAAGAAAATCATTCGCGGGTAAGTAAATTGAAAAGAAAGATAAATAACTAGAGAGAGAGAGAGAGAGAGAGAGAGAGAGAGAGAGAGAGAGAGAGAGAGAGAGAGAGAGAGAAAATAAAGAAATGAGAAGGAAAGAGAAACAAGTCAGAATTGGCTGTCACAATATAGAAATTCGTTAATCAAATAATTAATTAAAATCCGCACCGACTTGGGGCATCTCTGTCTGCATCTGACTGGAAATCATTCTATCGGAGCCAAGATGAATGATGCTGCGTCGTGTTTCGCGAATTTTGGACCGAATGTTCCGCACGTACTAGCGTTCCGGCTCTCAAAATCCTGTACCGGCGAATCCGGTGCGAAGGCCAGTTAAAGAAAAAACAAAAAAAAACGCCCCACACGCGAATGGAAAAGGGAAATTGAAGTGACTTATTTGCTTATTCTTTTCCATTTATTTATAAATAGCCTACCTTTTTTCCTTTCCATATATATATATATATTATATATATATATATATATATTGTTCTTAACGTATAATCCGATAAAATTACTACCGAGCTGAATTTAAGTTAACTACCTTAATAAACTCCTTCACCCCCCTATATTTCTAGATCATCTTCATATAAGACTAAACCCTTTACAGCCCCCTCTTCCCCCACACCAAAAAAATCCTTCTCTTCATTTGGCGAAATCGTCTCTCCGGGTTCGGCCTTTCAACGCATCATTGACACTTCGCCAGTTCAATTAATGTTCCCGATTTTTTTATTAATGAAAATGGAGGGAGAAAATCCTCCGAATCGCGACCAGTAATTAAAAAAAAATATTGGTATTAGAAGAACGTTATTCGGCCTTACAAGAAGTCCGTTCGAGCGAGAATCCCCACCCCCCCCTTCAGTTTTGGATCGGAGGAGCAAAAAGGTTTAGAAACAACAAACACAATGGTAATACTTGAACATTTCTGTTTTTGTTCTTCTCTACGATACACCAATTCTTTCGTACCATTGTGTTTGTTTTTTCAGGTTAATATTTATTTCTTTCATTTATTAGGTCGATAGTGTGTGTGTGTGTGTGTGTGTGTGGAATAAATGGATAATTTTTAAAATAGGTTCTCTATGTATTATGCATGATGCTCTCTCTCTCTCTCTCTCGTCTCTCTCTCTCTCTCTCTCTCTCTCTCTCTCAACCGTCGAAGCACTGTGCAAAAGTTGAAAAGATGTTCTTAAAAAATAGTGGGTTATATTAAAAGACAGTTCCAATTTAGAAACAAAAAAATTTTAATGTCTCTTTACGATTCACTAGTTAGACCTCAACTCGAGTTTGAGTACAGCTTTCGTCTCCGTCCCTTAGGAAGGATATAGAAAGGTTGGAAAGGGTACAAGCGAGGGTCACAAAATTGATCCCTTCAATGAGACTGCAGAACTACCACCGAAGATTAGAACGCTTAAATCTGTTTACCTTTGAGACGAGGAAGTTGCGCTGTCGGCTTATTCAAGTTTTCAAGATGCTCAATGGAATAGACAGGGTAGATTGCAGTAAATTATTCTCATTTAATACCAATCCGACAAGAAATAATAGCTTTAAATTGGAACAAAAAACATTTATTACCTCCATCTGTGGTAATTTCTTCTCCAAAAAAAATAGTTCATATTTGGAACCAACTTCCCCCGGAGGTTGTTTCAAGCCAAAGGTGGTCATAGTTCTGAATACACTCAGGGTTTAAGATTGTCCTCACATATAATATAATTTAAGAAAATAGTATTATAATGTAACCCTTCGGGAGTGTGTTTAAACACTTCCTCTTACACTTAATTCTCCCCCCCACTTTAGAGACGCGTCTCTGGCTGATTATGCCCCATATAGCATGATCACCCATCATACGATCTCTGTGTGTATGGCGTAATTGGAGAGCTAGCTTATATATTCTCGTTATTCCTGTAAAATTTTCTTGGCTACTTTTCCAGGGTCAAAGTATTTTTCAACCTTTTTCCGTACCCGTCTCTGGCGGAGAGGAAGCTGAGGGTGGGGAGAGCGCCTTACGCTTTTCTATCTCGTTTTCTACTACTGCTAGAATAGTTAAACAATGAACATTTAATAGCGGGAATCTCACCGAATGGACCGAAAGGTCTTTGAGGCTTCCTCTCGTTCTCGTAACTCCTTGTAACATATTTTTTAATAGATCTAAAGATAAATCTTGCGTTCGTCTTTCTGAAAATTGGATTTCTGTTCTGTACTTTGCTCTATCATCGAATTACTCCGGTGGGTACAGAGAGAAACTTAGTTACAACACCAAATAGTATGATAAACAATTCGGTAACAATTCTAAATCAATTAAGTCTTAATCAATTAAATTTGTTTTTAGAAAAATAAACTTAAGAATTCTAAACCATTAGAATGGTTGTCAAATAGTTCATCATCCAGTTTGGTAACAAAGTTTTTTTCCTGCGTACACTTACATTCCAACTTAGTATTATGTACACTCTAAAAACTGTCCGCTGAGTGTACTTTAGACCCGAAAGTTTAATAAAAAAAAACCTAGGACGAAACATACTCTGAAAAAATAGAGCACTTTTGGAGTATTTTGTCAGTAGGTGGAAAGCCGATCGAAAGTAGATCCCGCGATACTCTTCTTGACGAGTGGTGTCCTTTGAATCTAAATAAAAAATACAAAACGTACACGTACAAAGATTAAAGAAAGCTTTTCACTTTACTCTCAGTGTACTTTGGGTTTACCGAGTGTAATCTTTACATACTCTACATTCGGATTATGTTTAATTCTCTTTTACTGTTATTTCTAAAATACACACAGCGGACAGTTTTTAGAGTGTCGTGTCGTTTCTCTGGAATATTTTGAGGTAATTTAAATATTTTAAATAAAGCCATACAATGATATATATATATATATATATACATTCAACTGCAAAGAACACGCAGTATAAATAACGTAAAGAACGACGCTTGTATAGGATATTCCGCGCAAGACGAGAGAGAGAA
Organism: Bathynomus jamesi; assembly: GCA_023014485.1. NCBI lineage: Eukaryota > Metazoa > Arthropoda > Malacostraca > Isopoda > Cirolanidae > Bathynomus > Bathynomus jamesi. The sequence continues at coordinate 165,791 of JAJOZX010006700.1, forward strand.
AACGGAACAAATGAAAAAATGAAGTAACCACCTGGGAATCGAACCCGGGATCTTCCGATTGCCGGTCAGACGCGATACCATTACACCATGGACTTCACTCGTCCAATGCCGTAATTCTTCTACATACTCGCAGAAACCAATGCCCCAAGGGGGCACCTCCCGCATGCCGTAACATTATATACATTCAACTGCAAAGAACACGCAGTATAAATAACGTAAAGAACGACGCTTGTCTAGGAGATATTCCGCGCAAGACGAGAGAGAGAAAACGGAACAAATGAAAAAATGAAGTAAACCTGGGAATCGAACCGGGATCTTCCGATTGCCGGTCAGACGCGATACCATTACACCATGGACTTCACTCGTCCAAATGCCGTAATTCTTCTACATACTCGCAGAAACCAATGCCCCAAGGGGGCACCTCCCGCATGCCGTAACATTATATATATATATATATATATTGGAATGTATCTCTTTATTTGAAATATTTAAATTACCTCAAAATATTCCAGAGAAACTACATCTCTTTCTCTCTCTCTATATATATATATATATATATATATATATATATATTTTTTTTTTTTTTTTTATTTTAATTTCCCATTCATTTTTAATTTTAATTTCCCATTCATGAAATATAAAAGGATAGGAAAAAATATATGTATACACCAGGACAAGGGGGGCACACGAGAAGACCAGGAGCAGGTAAAAATGCTACTAGCTTTAGCTGATGAATTTATGTTAACGCAAGAAATAACAGAAAACACAAGAAAAAACAACTGCCTAGATTTGGTATTCACAAACAACAGGCAGATCATGCCTATCACAACTAATGGAACACTACAACAACATTATTGATTCACTTGAAAGTAATGAAAACTATGATGTACTATACACAGACTTTGCTAAAGCGTTCGACAAATGTGACCACGGAATCATAATACATAAACTGAAATATATGGGAATAACAGGAAAAGTAGGGAAATGGATATATAATATCCTTAGTGAGCGGAGGCAAGTCGTTACAGTACAAGGAGTATCGTCATCAGAATCAGAGGTCCTCAGCTCGGCACCACAAGGAACAGTATTAGCTCCACTACTCTTCATAATCATGCTAACTGACATAGATGAGGACGTTACCAGAGACAGCACAGTAACATCCTTTGCGGATGACACAAAGATCAGTAGAAAAATAAGAAACCCAGAAGACATAGGATCTCTACAAACCGACATAAACAAAATCTACAAGTGGACTGAAGACAACAATATGAAGTTTAACACCGAGAAATTTCAGCTATTACGGTACGGAAAAGAGAAGACCTAAAGTCCAAGGAATATTATACCCCAAATGGACAGGAAATTCAGAGAAATTCCAGAGCAAAAGATTTAGGGGTTGTAATGACAGATGATGCGAAATTTGAAACACAAAATAAGATAGCAGTAAACAGAGCAAAGAGAATAACGGGTCAGATATTGAGAACCTTTAAACGAAGGGATAGGAATGTAATGATTCCTCTACTGAAAACCCTGACAATACCCAAATTGGAATACTGCTCGGTCCTAACATCCCCATATAAAAAAGAAGACATTAGACAGCTGGAGGGGATCCAAAGAAGCTTCACAGCCAAGATCAATGGGTGCAAAGAACTAAATTACTGGGAAAGGTTACGAGAACTAGACCTATATTCACTGGAAAGGAGAAGAGAGAGATACACCATTATTTACACTTGGAAAATAATGGAGAAACTAGTCCCTAATCTTACTCTGAATCCCATAACTCCCCAAACAACGGTGGAAGTAGAAGCGGTAGACTGTGTCGTATTCCCAAATTGAAGGCGAGACAGGGAACATCCTTAACCCTGAAAGAAAATAGTTTTTGTAGTGAGAGGACCAAAACTGTTTAATCAGTTGCCCAAAGACCTAAGAAACACGAAGGGAGTTGCAGTGGAAATCTTCAAAAGAAGACTAGACGCCTGGCTCAGAACAATCCCCGATGAGCCGGGCGTACCTGGCTATGTGAGGTGGAGAGCGCAAGAATCCAACTCACTACTTCACCAGGCCAACTCGAGAGGAGGGGCGACAAGCTTGACCTTCGCGAAATGAGAAGTCATCGCGCGGAACCTTTGTAAGGTGACTAACACACGAAACAACATAAGGTAAGGTAAGGTAAGGTGTGTATATATATATCAGCGTGTTGGGGTTGTTAGAAATGAAACAAAACGTAAGTCATTTTGTCCTTCTTCCTTCGATAGCTTCAGGAGCTCTAAATGTCTGGAGAAAGGTCATTAATATTCTTTATAAAGAGATCATAGAATACCTCAAAGAGCTTCTTAATAATTCCATAGGAAATGAATCAAAAGATCCTATAACGAAGTGAGCAATCAACACTTAAATGTTTAAAAGAGTTTAAAACTTAATCTTTTCGTGGTGTAAAAAAGACCCGGGCAGCGAGAGTACTCAGTATTACGGAGAATGACGCATATATTAATGCATCCTGTTTCCTATCCTGGTATCGCATAGAGAGTTATTAGCCTGCTCATCTCATGGATTCATACGTTCCATCATTAGTTTAAAAATTGGTACATTAATGCATATATACAAGTCACACTTGTACAATCTTAAATTGTGGCATATAGGGTTTCTTTACCGGGATCCCGGGATCCCGGGATCCGGGATCCCGGTAGATTTTTAGCTAATTTAAATTTCCCGGGAAATTCTCCCTGTCCCGGGAAATCCCGGGATATTGCAATCACTCTTTCTGAAGAAATTCAAACTGAAGATGACGAACATAATGACAACATAGATAGATGAAGATGGAGAAGATTTCAATCATAGTATTGATTTTGAAAGTGTTTGTTGTGAGCGCTTTGATGAGGATCCGTTCGAGATAGATATTTCATTTGGATCGCACGACACTGTAGGTAAAGAAATCAACGTGTCTCAATCATCAATAAAGTCAGAAAAATAGCAAAAAAAATTCGCAAATCACCTTTAAAGAATAACATCTTACAAGGATATGTTCAACAGGAACAAGGAAAAAGTTTGCATCTATTGCTGGATTCCAAAACCAGATGGAATAGTCTTTTAGCCATGCTGGAGCGATTTATCAAAATAAGGTCATCCGTATCGAAAGCTCTCATCGACTGCAATAAAGATATGGACAATTTTGACCTTGACAAACAAGAAGTTACTGTAATTCGTGACATTGTGGCATCGCTGGAGCCATTAAAAGTTGGAGCAGAAAAGCTGGGCAACAGAGAATCGACTTTACTTTCATCAGAAGGTGTTTTTTTCTTTCATTTTGAACGAACTAAATCAACTAAACACACCTTTTTCAAAAAAACTAAAGGAGTCGTTCATTCGACGCATAACAGAGAGAAGAAATGAGAACTTGACTGGCCTCATACAATACCTCAATAGTGGAAAGAATTATAAAAAGGTCGCAACTTTCGCAAGTGACAGAAGTTTGCCAGCCTTACCAACCAAGTCTATGTTAATTTCATCAGCAAGCAGATGTTAGATCGCCTTTTTGGAGTACCTGCTGATTCTACCTCTAGTGAGACAGATGAAGATAATGATGTGCAAGAATCAGCTGTCCCTCAGTCATCTTCGATGACTCTAGCTGAAAGGCTTGATGCAGCTATTAAAGCAGCCGAGGTAGAGAAATCAAGAACACTAGACAGCAAAGCAAGCGCTGCAAAGCACCTTAAAAAGGAACTAGAGATCTTCGAGGCTACGGGCGAAAAAACGCAGAACATCTCTCTTCTCTTGAATGCATTAAAGACGATTCCACCCACGTCAATAGAATCGGAAAGGGCATTCTCAGCAGCAGGACTTTTCGTGACTAAAATGAGAACAAGATTGAGTGATCGAAGTATTGACCATCTTTGTTTTTGAAATCGTACTATAAAAATTCACAGTGTAATTTTTTTGGTTGAATTCATTGAAGTTCTTTGCAATTTGAAGGTAATTTTATTTTTTCTTTAAATTTTCTAAGCAATTCAAAGGCAATTTTTTTCGTTGTATTCATTAAGTTTTCAATGAAACGGAGCAATTTTTTATTTGTGAAAATTTTCTATGTAATTCAAAAGTATTTTTTTTAATACATATTTTTCACAGCATATTATTTTATTTTGCCCATCATGGAGATTGCAGAACTTATTAAATGACTATAAAAAAAAAATAAAAAATAATTATACCCCCTCTTTTCTAGTTAATTTATTTTATAATATATTTTAAATATAATTAATTATATCCCGGGATTTCCCGGGATCCCGGGAAGGGAATCATTTTTATCCCGGAATCCCGGGATAAGCAAAAGGCCGGGAAATGAGAAACCCTAGTGGCATATATATATATATATATATATATGTTTGCCTTTGGTTTGCCTTTGGTTAGCTTCCGCCCGAATTGTTCATTCTGACGAAGGTCAAGCTTTTCACTCCACCTTAGACCTACAGTTTAACGTGGAATCAGAACCACGCCCCATCAGCAGCCCAGCGTCTTAACCACTAGGCCACCCATTTATCTACCAACCAGTTTCTTTATTGTGTGGAAGGATGAACAGCTGGGTTTTGCTGCGCGCAGGCTGCCGTCACCGGGTTTCGAACCCGGGCCGATGGATTCGTAGTCAGCGACGCTAACCACTACACCACCGAGGCGCATATATTATATATATATATATATATATATAGGGTGTCCCATTAGTCTGGACATGTCATATTTGGTACACGCTTAAATTGGTGGTTGTGTGTGTGTGCGTATATATATATATACAGGGTGTCCCAAAAGACCTCCGCCTTTTCCTCACGAGTTTAACTCACTTCCATATTAGCCATTACGTGTTATTCTACATGCAGCAAAAAAAAGGTCCCAAAACAAGATATTAAACTGAACATTTGTTTTCGTTCTAAGTTATTACTTTCGTAAGTGTAATGTAAAATAAATTTTCCTATGAAAACGGACTTATGGGACACCCTGTGTGTGTGTATATATATATGATACACAGACCGTGCATGGAACAAGGAACTCTTCTGGGAAAATTAAATCCACTATAGTCCGTATTGAGGTTCTAAATGTAGCGGGGCTAGGCTGCTTTAAACCCTAGATCCTGTCCCAAAGCTGGATCATATTTGCTTTGCAGATAGCTGGTGAGGGAAGCTATATTTCTGGGACCTCTTTGCGAGTGACCCGTTGCCCACGTCGGGCTAACATCATGAAAATGAAAAAACTATAGTGTTTGTCATTTACCATTACTTATAGTCTTATACGGACGATGGTGGATTTAATTTTCCCAGAAGAGTTCCTTGTTCCATGCACGGTCTGTGTGTATCATAAAAAACCTCATGGAACCATTCTGAGTTCATTCCCAGGTTTCTGCGAGTATGTAGAAGAATTACGGCATTTGGAAGAGTGAGGTCCATGGTGTAAAGGTATCGCGTCTGACCGGCAATCGGAAGATCCCGGGTTCGTTTCCCAGGTGGTTACCTCATTTTTTCATTTGTTTCGTTCTCTCTCACTCGTCTTGCGCGGAATATCTCCTATACAAGCGTCGTTCTTTACGTTATTTATACTGCGTGTTCTTTGCAGTTGAATGTATATAATGTTACGGCATGCGGGAGGTGCCCCCTTGGGGCATTGGTTTCTGCGAGTATGTAGAAGAATTACGGCATTTGGAAGAGTGAGGTCCATGGTGTAATGGTATATATATATATATATATATAAATCCTCTAGAGTAGCCTACTGGCAGACAATTTGACTATTAAACTGAAGGTCCTGGGTTCGAGTTTCAGTTCGACAATTAAAGTGCTCTTCTGTCTTTTCCTAGTCTGGTATTGGTTTGGATCGTTGGAAAAACTGTAGGTCCGTTACATGACCTTAGCTGGTACGAAGGAAACTAACTAACCACAATCATTACTGTTCTTATTAGACTTAAATATAGTTTTAAGAAACTGCTAATATGTTCTAACGTATAATCCTGCAAATATTTAGATTTATTTACTAAATTTATACGTGTGTGTGTGTGTGTGTGTGTGTGTATCATTTCACACTTATATACAGGGTGTTCCTAAATGATCTTTCCTATTTCCAGTAATTTACATAGGAAATAAGAAAGATAATTTAGGAACAGTGTGTGTGTGTGTGTGTGTGTGGATATATATATTATATATGCAAAGAACCAGAGGGAAAAGGAAACACGTAGTTCGAGCGCTTTCGTGATATATTCACATCTTCAGGGACAAGAGAGAAATAGAGGGAGAAATTTCTCTCTTGTCCCTGAAGATGTCAATATATCACGAAAGAGCTCGAACTTCGTGTTTCCTTTTCCTTTTCCCTGTGGTTCTTTGCTTATATATATATATATAATACAGTATATATTACGAATGTTGCAATGTTTGTAACGTCTGAGAGAAAAGAAAATTTCCCTAAGATGTTACAAATATGGCAAAGAATATAACGACCAGGACGAGTGTACATTTTGGTTGAATTTAGAGCTTTGTCCTTTTTAAGCCTGATTTTGGTTCTTTGTAAAGTTCTGTTCAGATAATCTAAGTCCTTTCTATAAAGTCCTTCATTATAACGACTAAAATTTTTGCTAAGTTTCGTGACATTGCGCGACTTTAACAGTGTATATAATAATTATACACATATTTTCTTGTTCCTCCAAATTGACTGTCGACTAAACAGCATTTATGATCATATAATGAATTCGGTGTTGGACAGTCACTAGATGAATGAATTTAAGTATATATATATCTCGGAAAAAAGTCCTTCAACATAAAAGACAGAACATATTTAAAGGTTATTTCAGCAATAAATTGCAGGAAATAATTGTTCTTAAATACAGAAATCTTCTTAAATATATCCTGTTGTACGATTTTATTTTCATATTAAACTAAACCAGTGAAATGGGGAATTGGGTTCTCTGATGTTTCTCTGATGTTTCTCTGATGTTTCAAGTCCTCAGACATTCACTGGAATAAACCGAGAATGTCCGCTACTATATACCGTTATTGCTTAATATATATATATATATGAATAGAAACGACATAAGTATTAAGGAACGTTTCTGCACACGAGGAGGAGAGATAACGAAATAATGAAACGTTCCTTAATACTTATGTCGTTTCTATTCATTTATATACTGCGCGGTCATTGCAGTTATTTGCATATATATATATATATATATATATATATATATAATGATGGGTTGTCTGATTCCTCCAATATTTTCAAAATAAGTTGATCAACGGTATAAGAGTGAATAGTAATGGGTGAATCCCTAAGTTTATACCGATAATATAAAGGTAAAAATAGTAAATAGCCAGGAAGCTCATTTCCTCACGATGTGTGGTGAATGTGCCCCAAAGGTCACTTTTAGGCCGAGCATTAACAAATTAAGCGGCCAACTCAACCCAACCCACAAGCCAGCAGGCTGGAGCAAACCAGAGCCTCACCGTTCAGAGTCCGCCACCGTAACCAATGAGCTACCGGACGCGCGCCGATAATATAAATATGGAAGTACATCATACTCTTTATTCGTAAAACGTAGCTCGTGTAATTCAGCAAAGATTATATGATTCCAGCTTAAACAGTTTCAACAACAGAATATGAACGCTATAAATCAGAGGATGTTTCATTGCAATTGGTATTAACAGTATATTGATCTATAAGTAACAGTTGTTATATAAGGAACGAATACCGATATCTCTCTTCTTAGTCAAATTGGGAATTTCGAATTACGCACACTGTAGAAAGTACAACACAATTCAATCTGAACTGTGAACAACTACGGGTAAGCTGTGAATCAAAAAATACTGAAAAAACATTGAACAAACTTCAAAATATAATGTTCAGGTTCAGGCACCCAACTATAAATGTTCGGCTTTCCAAATGTTTGTCACTATAATTTACCAGTTTGAGGGAAAATAATAAACAAACTCGTAGTGCAGCTTAAGAATTTCTTATTTAATCTCTAATATACCCTCCTGAAAAATTATGGCCAAAATCGCGTAAAGTCATTCAAATATACAAAAATCTGTCTTTATGTCCAATCAAAAACAATCAGTTTAGAATGATAGATATTTTATAAAGATCTTACTTCACTTTGTGAATATTTCACCTTTATTTATATATATATATATATTATATATATATATATATATATATATATATATATATATATATATATTATATAATATATATAATATATATATATATATATATATATATATATATATTTGGCGCGTGTATTCAGGAATCGTGTTCATGCAGCTAAGGATCAATTAGCGCCCTTTAATATTAAAATATAAAAAAAAGATCATAAACCAAATTGCGAAAAAAATTCGCATGGGAAAAAGTCCTCTCGAAGCGAAATTAAAAAGGAAATAGCTTTTTTATGTAAATAAAATTGAATTACATCGAAATATTGATCCCAACATTAAAACTTGATCGGGGAAAAAGTGAAGATAAAAACACGGTTTTCTATCTTATAATTATTTCATCTACTAAGTTTAGATACGGGAATTGATTATTATCATTATTATTATTATTATTATTATTATTATTATTATTATTATATATTATTATTTCTGTTATTTGGTTTATAGATACTGTAGAACCAGTGACTATCCTTTTCCTTCAGATGACGTAGCGACCCGCGGTTCGGATCCTAAGTAAAGTTGTAGGTTCCCTGCTCGTTACGAACGAAGTTAAACAACTCTAAAACATTATCATCATTATCATGTTACTGTAGAACAGACGTATTATTACTGTATTAACATAAAGGAAGTTCACTATTATTTCTAGTAAAAATTATTAAAACCGATATTACCCATTTTCATATGATTTTTTTAGTACAATGGTCACGCGATTATCAGCAATTCATTCAAGCGTGAATCGATTAACTGTGATTAACTAATTATGACCGTTGTGCACTTATCCGTGATTATGACACCGAGTTCACCGTGATTTACTAATTATGACTGTTGTACACTTATCCGTTATCATGACAACGAGTTAACCGTGATTTGGTGTGATATTATATCCGTGGATCGCCTTCGCAAGCTCACCACAACGCGGTTCAGTCAGTCTCTCCGAGCTTCATAAAGTATGCATAAGCGCTTTCGCATATGTTCACGTTTTGTGGTGAGTACAAACTACTTAATTGTACCTATATTATACTGTAATAAAATAATGTGTGTGGTGGCGGGGGATGTGGAAGGTCAGTCAGTGGTGACAGGCACCGGCTGCACCTTTCACCCACCGGTATACTGACTTAACTGTGAGATCGGGTTATCCGTGATGACGGATCGCCTCTCAATCACGGATAAATGAATGAGTAATATATATATATATATATATATATTAAAAACACAGTGACCGTGTAAAAAATTAAGTAAAACAATTAAAATCCCCAATGGTTAAAACGATAAAACACTAAAAACGGCGAAGCTTTTCAAGAGAGTCTTCCCTCTTCATTCGGGCGGTGAGCAGAACCTAAAAGTAAGAGCAAAACTTGAGAATAATATATATATATATAGGCCACATACAGTGTATATATATATATATATAATATATATATATATATTATATATATATATATATATATGCTCTTGATTAGTGGTTCTTAACCTTCTTAGGTTGCGACCCAAGTTCTGGTCGCGGGGCGAACTTGGCGACCCATGCCTTTGAACAGTTCCCTCGTAATAGATAATAAAATAAATAATTAATGGTAAAATAATTAGAGATAACATAAATAAATGGTAAATGATAATTTAATGACCCAATCAAAATGGCTTGGCGACCCAGTTATGGGTCGTGACCCAGGGGTTAAGAATCACTGTTCTTGATGGATCCTGCGCCTTGACCCATAAATCAGGAGTGTCTGCAATGCGAGTCAACGACACAAGCAAAGAAATGAATCTGAAGTCGACAACTCATTTCATTATGATAAATTAGCGCATCGCTCCTTTCACTGGTGATGAACCACGTACGGAAGCCTCTGTAGTACGTTGACCCTTGCAGATGATGCTGCGCGCTGCTCGTATCTAAATGGGTAAAGAACAGTGAATCCTTGGGTTTGTATCTATGACTCGATCCATTAGCACTGTGTGAAAATGTGATATTATATATATATATATATAATATATATATATATATATACTTATGTGTGTGTGGTGTGTGTGTTGTGTGTGTGTGTGTGTGTGTGTGTGTGTGTGTGGTCTGTATAATTTAGTTGTAACGCATCCTTATATATAATTATTCTGTATTATTAAGTTATTTTATTTATTATTATTATTATTATTATTATTATTATTATATTATATTATTATTATTTTAACTGAATCAATTAGAACTCTTTATTGATAAAAATAAATACAATAATAGACTTATTACAATATTACAATGATTTCAATATTGGAGATACAATTATTAATCGCATTATTGATACTTACTTATTTTTTTTTTATTTGCCCAATTGCGCTTTTCGCCAAAATTTAAGTTTCGCTTTTTTCAATTTCGCTCATTATCATTTTGTTTCATTGGATCATTAAAAGGTCTTTTTAAAAGTAATATGTACGCACAATATGTACATTCGCCGCGTGTGTACTATAGCAGTTTTTCTATAATTAAACACGTGAAATGAATGAATGATGCAAACCCAAAGGAAAAAGAAAAATGATTTCAAGGTCTTTCGTGTATTCAGTAGTACACCTCGTCAGGGAATGATGAGGTGTACTGCTGAATACATGAAAGACCTTGGAATCATTTTTCTTTTTCCTTGTGGATTTGCATTTTATAAAATATATATATATATATATATAATTATATATATATATATATATAAATTATTTCACGAAAGTAACACGTGAGTAATATTTATGATGAAAATAACCATGAAGGAAAAAAGAAAACACAGAATGGTGCTCAAGCGCTTTCGTCTAATGCCGTCTAGTGTTCCTGAGGATGTCATTAGACGAAAGCGCTTGAGTACCATTCTCTGTTTTCTTTTTTTGCTCGTGGTTATTTTCATCCTATAATTTAAATGTAAAAAAATAGAATAAAATTATTGTTTAAGCCTGAAAGAATACAAATACAAAACCTTGGTTGGTTAACCTTGGGTTTGCTTTCTCCCGAATTGTTCTGTCTGACAAAAATCAAACTTGTTCTCCACCTTAGACCTACAACTTAACGTAGAATCCGAACCACGGACCATCACTGGTGGTCAGAAATTACAAAGTCCTCGCCCGGACTCGATCTCACGACCTTGGATTAGCAGCAGTAGCCCAGCGTCTTCACCAGTAGGCTATCCAGGATACCCAGAATCCTCATTTATCCACCAACCAATTTTTATTGTATGGAAGGGTGAACGGCTCGGTTTGCCGCTCACCGACTGCCGTCACCGGGAATCGAACCCAGGGCCGGTGGATTCGTAGTCAGCGATGCTAACTAACAACTACACCACCGAGACGCCTTAGAAAGTGCGCCAAGCACCAACTAAATTTTATCTTAGTTTTCCTAATTGAAATTTTATAATTGTTGAAATTTTATAATTGGCCATCTTCTCCCGCAAGGATGGGATGGGGCAAGAGAGTTGAGTTAACTGCACTTTTTCATGGAAAAAAAAATCTACGTTCCTTAAATTTCAGTTAAGTTTTGTTTTTGCGGTAATTATTATTAGTGGCTGTTCACTTTTTTGGTAAGGTTATTACTTATTACTTATATTACTTATTACCTACTTATTAATTACTTATTATTTATTAATTAATTATTAATTATTACTTACTTATTACTTATTAATTACTTATAATTTATTACGTATTAATTAATTACTATTTATTAATTACTTATAATTTATTACTTATTAATTATTTATTAATTATTAATTGCTTATTATTCATTAATTATTAATTACTTATTAATTACTTATTAATTAACTACTTATTAATTATTTATTATTAATTATTACTAATATTACTTATATTACTTGTTTGTAATTATTCTTCGGAATAAAAAACATTTCAAGTTCCATTTCTTGAATCACGTTATTTACCCTAATTATCAAATATTTGGTATTCGGTTAAAACATATTAAAAACACTCGGCCAATTGCCGAATATCCTCATTTTTTACCGAATACTGAATATTTGCTACACCCCTAATATAATATAGATAAATACCTGGTAGGATTTCCTACGTCGATTCTTCATTGTAAGGAGGTTAGCTAGACTCGTGGCTCTTCTCTCTCTCTCTCCTCTCTCTCTCTCTCTCTCTCTCTCTCCATATATATAATATATATATATATATAACTAAATTGAGTTGCCGCAACTTTATATTATTAAATAATGACTAAAGTTTGGCAATGTAATATTGCATAGAATTCTCATCGGTTTGTTAATTAATAACTTTATTCATTTGAGAGGAACTCTCGATTTGGAATCGTGATTCTCAGGAATGGAACTCAGATTGGAATTGGGAATTTATGGGAATGGAAGTGTTCTGCAGGTCTGCATCAGAGGCTGCAACGCCGGTCATCCAAGTGTCAACAACAACTGTTGAGGCCCCTTCTCTCTCTCTCTCTCTCTCTCTCTCTCTCTCTCTCCTCTCTCTCTCTCTCTCTCTCTGTATTAACATCAATCAATATTATTGTATTTTTCTATTTTATATATACATATATTAGCGTAAGATTGTGAGACTAGTGATTTCATGAAATCCCTGAAATTTTCTGTAATTCCGCGGAATTACTGTTTCACTTAGAGACTTCAGGAAGTTACTAACATAACATAACCTGAAGTCCCTGAGTGAAATCACTAGTTTCACAATCTTACTGAAAATTTCAGGGATTTCAGGGAATCACTAGTTTCACACTCTTACTGTAATATATATATATATATATATATCGGGTCGGCAAAAAAAATACGGAAGACCTCAAACTTTGGCTGTAAAATCCAGTTATGGTCAGATTTCAATATTTTTTTCACGCCCCACAACTAAGTAAATTTCCTATATACTGTAGTGAGCGGATTTCATAGAAAACTAATGAAAATTACGGATTTATTGAACATTTCTTTATGCCACTGAAAATTCTCCATTTACAGTACTACTGCATTGTATGTGCAGATAAAAAGTTACAAAGTACTCACTCACATATGGTGCTACCTTGATGTTAAAAAAACTACTCGATATGTTTACCACGAACTTCTACAACCTTTTTCAGTCTAGGACGGAACTCATCTATGACTTTATTGATTTGTTCTTGTGGTAGCTCATCCCATTTTTCCAGAAGAAGCTGTCGTAAATGAGCGATATTATTTCTTATTTTGACCTGATAAATTCTCCGTGACAAATTTTCCCAAAGGCCGTAATCGACAGGATTTAAATCAGGACTGTTTGGTGGCCAAATTTAATACCGCTACCTGGTTTTCTTTTGATATCTCCTGTTTTATCGATTTTCTTGAGAAGCTTGTCCAAACCTCCTGCAGTTGGCTTACGTTAATTAAAATCGCTTTAATTATCAACTTGAACCTATGATTAGCAAGATTTTTCTGGAATATTCGCCATAAATCCAATTTCTCAGCTAAAATGCTAAAAGATGGCATACAAACCATAAAAGTACCTAGTACTAACATACTAAAATTTCATGATTCTATGTACCGTACTTGCCGAGATATGAGGGATTTAAAAGGTCTCCCTTTTTTTTGCCGACCCGATATACTATATATATATATATATATATATATATACTTGTTCTATCTACATTTTATTTCCCGTTCTACTTATTTTATCGGGCTGGTATTTTCGCTTTTTAATTATTAATAATAATATTTATAATCCTTGTTCTGTTGTTTCTTGACATGGTTTTCCTATAATTTTTTTTAAATTTCTAAATTAATTTTCAATTTTTAGGTTAATTCCTCATTCTCTTGAATTATATATATATATAACCTTTGGTTCACTTCCGCCCGAATTGTTCATTCTGACGAAGGTCAAGCTTTTCACTCCACCTTAGACCTACTGTTTAACGTGGAATCCGAACCACGCACCACCAGCAGCCCAGCATCTTAACCACTAGGCTACTCAGGGTACCATTTATCTACCAACCACTTTCTTTAGTGTGTGGAAGGATGAGCAGCTGGGTTTTGCTGCGCGCCACCTGCCGTCACTAGGTCTCGATCCCGGGGCCGATGGATTCGTAGTCAGCGACACTAA
>JAJOZX010006700.1:185000-187500 GCA_023014485.1 Bathynomus jamesi
ATTTTTACGTATACCATTTAAAAAAATATTTATTTTTTATGGGTAACTAAAATGTTTTAAAAAATTCAAATATTATCATAGCTGGAATTAAGTGTAATACCCAAATTATCAGTATTTCGTAAGAATTTTTAGTTCATGATAATGTTACTAATAATAAGAATAATAAGAATAATCATAATAATAATAATAATAATAATAATGATAATGATGATAATAATAAACTTAACAATACACAACAGTAAACTAAGCCTTGAAAATACATAAAATTACTTGCGATATTTTTTTACGATTTTCTTACAATCAACAAAACATGGTATCTTTATCTTTTTTTTCTTTTTTGAGAAGTAACATATATATAATGCCCTTAAAAGCATTTCATTCCAATTAAATCTAAATATTTTGTTCTCAAATGAGATAACTTAATTATTTTACATTTATACAAGTGTTTATTCCCTTATTACACGTATATTGTTGTTAATATATATAAAGGAAGTCAGCATAGAATATAATATATATATGTAATAATAATAATAATATTTTCCAGCCCTCCGTGTTATATGAATTACAAAGAAATTGGCACACTCTAATTAGAAATTAACCTTGTGTACCATTGCTATTTACTTCTCCGCCCAATAATTATTAAAGAGATCACAAAAGCAGTAAAAGACCTTTTGGTTATAATAGACTAGATAATATATATATATATATACATATACATATATATATATATATATATTATATATATATATATAAATACTAATTTTAAAAAGAAATGTTTCATTAACTTGCACTGTTTCGTGTTTTTGTTTTTTGTTTTTTTATTATTATCAGAGTTGGTTTATCCATTTGCTATTATATTCACAAGACTAGATGAATCAAAATATAGGTAGTTCTGAACTCTGATGTATTATTATAAGGTATATAGCTCACTTTGTATATAAAGAAATAGCGGAAATTATCGTTTGTATACGATGTGAAATCTGGTTTCAATATTGACATTCGATATAGGGGCTTAGCAGAATAGAACTATTTAGAATTTTTCTTTTTTTTTTAAATGCTTATTAGTAAGTAAGTTCATATATATATATATACGATAATTGTATGTATATATATATATATATATATCTTTTAGTCACTGTTTCGTTCATATGATTTTTTTATCACTTAGTAATTATTACATAAATAAAAAGAATCATTCATGAATGCTTCTGGGTATGAAGATGGTATGTCAGGTAACCTTCCACGATAAAGAAAAATTGAGGACATTAGTTTGTAATAATAATAGTAGTAGTAGTAGTAGTAGTTGTAGTTCCAACTTGTTGTTGTTTTTTTTTTCATTTATCAAATACCATCAAGAACTAATATAATTACGCCTATTGGGAAATAGATGAAAACTATATTATATAAATATTTACAAAGCTGAGATATATTTAACAATAAACACTGTCACGAATAATATAACAGAAATTAAAACTATATTTTAGGAATTGGATTAACATTGTGAAATTGATGGCTCACAATAAGCCTTTTGTGAACTGTTGTTATCGGCGCATTTGGATTAACTTCAGCCTTTAAAAAGTCAGACTGAATCATCACGCGTCTTCAATGTCACTCTTCACTCGGTGTTGCTGTTCTTCTGTTACGTCACTTTGGTATTCATCACCACCATTTACTTCAACACTTTCTGGTTTAGGGATGGTAGTGACGTCAGTATCCTCCTCCTCCTCCTCCTCCTCCTCCTCCTCCTCCTCTTGAACAGAATCCTCACCCTTTATCGTTACAGGACATGCCGCAACTTCAATGTCAGATGGACAAGTTCTGTCGTCTACATCTGGTGTAGAGCCTCCTTCAAGCATCGATCTTCGAGCTTCCTCAACGGATGTAGGTTCAATTAATACGGTTTCTTGTTCACTATTTTCCCTATAATCATCAGTTTGCATAACGCAAACTCCGTTTATAATAACTTCCCTTTCTTTTTCCCCAGTTCCTACCGCCCACGAAGGATTAACCCACTGAGGAGCTGCTGGTTTTCTTCTTGAGGAAGGTCTTGCTACGGGAGAAGACGAACCATGGCCATCCTGATCATCGACAAAATCTTCCCCGTCTGACCGATTCCCGTTGGGACTCATTCCTCCAGACATATTTGAATCGTCATCGATGAAAGAAGCGTTTGAATCATCGCCTTCGTGTTCATTTTTCATCGACAAATCTAATCCTCCAGATGAATATCTGTCTGAATGAGACCCACTAAAATTCGCCATAGAGAACGGTGGTAAAGGAGAAAAGAATCCTGGGCGAATACTGGTGGGTAAGCCAGGCCCTAATCCTGGAAGGGTTGGAGGCAGTCCCTTTTCATTACGCAATTCCATCAGCCGTTGAGAAAGCATTATTCGGAAGTGGAGAGGATCGAAAGAACTTTGTGCCGACGGATTAGGTAGGTCTCGTGGGGGTGATGACATTCCTCCGTCAGGGCTTCCTGGATGTTGCTTTAGCCTCATTC
>JAJOZX010006700.1:192500-210000 GCA_023014485.1 Bathynomus jamesi
ATTTTCTAAATTTATTACTCGTAATAAACAGAGTTAAATTCAATGAAAAACACAAATAAGTTTAAATACTAAAGAATATCTTAAAACAGAGTGAGGTATTTCGACAACAGACTTTATACATACTTCGAGTCAATATAATGATATATATATATATATATATATATATATATATATATATATATATATATATATATATATATATATATATATATATATATATATATATATGTGTGTGTAAATATATATATATATATATATATAAAATATAATATACAGTATATTATTTATATATATATATATTATACTTTTGGTTTGGTTGCGTTAGCTTCCGCCCGAATTGTTCATTCTGACGAACGTCAAGCTTTTCACTCCACCTTAGACCTACAGTTTAACGTGGAATCCGAACCACGCCCCACCAGCAGCCCAGGGTCTTAATCACTATGCTACCCAGGGTATCCATTTACCTACCAACCACATTCTTTGTGTGGAAGGATGAACAGCTGGGTTTTGCTGCGCGCCGGCTGCCGTCACCGGTCTCGAACCCGGGCCGATGGATTGCGTAGTCACCGGACGCTAACCACTACACCACCGAGGCGCATATATATATATATATATGAAAATTATTTCACGAAAGTAACACGTGAAAAATATTTATGATGAATAAAACCACGAAGGAAAGGAAACACAAAATGGTGCTCAAGCGCTTTCGTCTAATGACATCCTCAGTGTTCCTGAGGATGTCATTAGACGAAAGCGCTTGAGCACCATTTTGTGTTTCCTTTCCTTCGTGGTTTTATTCATCATATATATATATATATATATCGTAAAGAACGACGCTTGTAGTGGTTATCATATCTGACCGGCAATCGGAAGATCCCGGGTTCGATTCCCGGGTGGTTACCTCATTTTTTTCATTTGTTTGTTCTCCTTCCTCATCTTGCGCGGCATGTTCTCCTATACAAGCGTCGTTCTTTACGTTAATTATACTGCGTGTTCTTTGCAGTTGAAATGTGTATATATATATATATATATATGCATATAACTGCAATGACCGCGCAGTATATAAATGAATAGAAACGACATAAGTGTTAAGGAACGTTTCTGCACACGAGGAGGAGAGATAACGAATAATGAAAAATGAGGCGAACCGCCCGGGAATCGAACCCAGGGCCTTCCAATTGCCGGTCGGACGCTCTACCATTATGCTACGGACCTCACTCAATCACAAATCGAAATTCTCCCACATAGGGCAGAAACCAATACCCTGAGAGGGCACCCTCGCAAATCGTGAATATGCGCATATAACTGCAATGACCGCGCAGTATATAAATGAATAGAAACGACATAAGTGTTAAGGAACGTTTCTGCACACGAGGAGGAGAGATAACGAATAATGAAAAATGAGGCGAACCGCCCGGGAATCGAACCCAGGGCCTTATCGTTATCTCTCCTCCTCGTGTGCAGAAACGTTCCTTAACACTTATGTCGTTTCTATTCATTTATATACTGCGCGGTCATTGCAGTTATATGCGCATATTCACGATTTGCGAGGGTGCCCTCTCAGGGTATTGGTTTCTGCCCTATGTGGGAGAATTTCGATTTGTGATTGAGTGAGGTCCGTAGCATAATGGTAGAGCGTCCGACCGGCAATTGGAAGGCCCTGGGTTCGATTCCCGGGCGGTTCGCCTCATTTTTCATTATTCGTTATCTCTCCTCCTCGTGTGCAGAAACGTTCCTTAACACTTATGTCGTTTCTATTCATTTATATACTGCGCGGTCATTGCAGTTATATGCGCATATTCACGATTTGCGAGGGTGCCCTCTCAGGTATTGGTTTCTGCCCTATGTGGGAGAATTTCGATTTGTGATTGAGTGAGGTCCGTAGCATAATGGTAGAGCGTCCGACCGGCAATTGGAAGGCCCTGGGTTCGATTCCCGGGCGGTTCGCCTCATTTTTCATTATTCGTTATCTCTCCTCCTCGTGTGCAGAAACGTTCCTTAACACTTATGTCGTTTCTATTCATATATATATATATATATGTATAGAAACGACGTAAGTATAGAGGAGTGTTCTGCACACGAGGAAGAGAAATAACAAACAAATGAAAAATAAGGCACCCGCCCGGGAATCGATGCCTTGAGAGGGCACCCTCGCAAATCGTGAATATGTACATTTAACTGCAATGACCGCGCAGTATATTAACGTATAGAAACGACGTAAATATAGAGGAGTGTTCTGCACACGGTCATTGCAGTTATATATATATATATATATATATATATATATATATATACTGCGTTCGCACTTATTAAGCAGATTACATTTTCTCCAATGTTTCAAAAGTTTTCCCCCGATTTCAATGAAATTTGTAGCAAATAATCACTATATATAGCAGCATTGATGGTATTCATTTCGATAAAATATTTTGATAATTAAAATAATTATCTCATTTTATTGAAAAATATGTAAAATATTGTGTTCCGAATTATTAAGCAAGTATTCTATTTACGGATCTAAATGGTGAAAATGGGTAAGAAGAAGGATTTAACATTAACTGAGAAAAGAAAAATAGTCAAGTTACTCGCTGAAAATATAAAATCTATTGAAATTGCGAAGCAGTTTGGCAGAGCTTATCGAACTGTAAACAAGTTTGTAGCGGAGGGTACCAAACTGAGGCAGCGAAGTGATAAAGGAGCTATAAGAAAAGTGACAAGGCGGCAGATATCTGTAATCAAGCGCAAATTGCAAAGCATCCATTGTCCTCAAGTAAAGAGGTTTTTGAGCAGGCTGGCATACGTAATGTACCAAGAACATCTCGATGTGGAATCCTCCAAACAATTGGCAAGACGCGTAAACCTACGATTCAGTCACCATTAACACCCAGGTACAAGAAGCAGCGTTTTGAATGGGCGCGTCAGTACGTGAAAACAGATTTTAATACTGTATTGTTAACCGACGAATGAAGAGCAACCCTTGAGGAATCTAATGGTTGGTCAAGAAGATGGATTGCTAAGGGTCAATCTCTACCATGGAATGAGGTTTTCTTTTAGAAAGTTTGCGTAAGACTGGGCATTCATTTTTACACCATCAAGCACTCTGTATGGGACAGCTACTTCATTGCCTATCAATCCTGCCCAAAACATGACACTACCTCCACCTTGTTGGCGTCTTAATCTCGATGGTAGAAATTGGCTCTCAGCAATCCATCTTCTTGACCAAACATCAAGTCCCTCAAGGGTTGCTTTTCATTCATCGGTGAACAATACAGTATTAAAATCTGTTTTCACGTACTGACGAGCCCATTCAACACGCTGCTTCTTGTACCTGGGTGTTAATGGTGACTGAATCGTAGGTTTACGCGTCTTGCCAATTGTTTGGAGGATTCCACATCGAGATGTTCTTGGTACATTACGTATGCCAGCCTGCTCAAAAACCTCTTTACTTGAGGACAATGGATGCTTTGCAATTTGCGCTTGATTACAGATATCTGCCGCCTTGTCACTTTTCTTATAGCTCCTTTATCACTTCGCTGCCTCAGTTTGGTACCCTCCGCTACAAACTTGCTTACAGTTCGATAAGCTCTGCCAAACTGCTTCGCAATTTCAATAGATTTTATATTTTCAGCGAGAAACTTAACTATTTTCTTTTCTCAGTTAATGTTAAATCCTTCTTCTTACCCATTTTCACCATTTAGATCCGTAAATAGAATACTTGCTTAATAATTCGGAACATAATATTTTACATATTTTTTAATAAAATGAGATAATTATTTTAATTATCAAAATATTTTATCGAAATGAATACCATCAATGCTGCTATATATCGTGATTATTTGCTACAAATTTCATTGAAATCAGGGAAAAACTTTTGAAAACATTGGAGAAAATGTAATCTGCTTAATAAGTGCGAACGCAGTGTGTGTATATAATATATATATATATATATATCTTCTACCATCTGGGCACTTTTATATAAATTTAATAAGTTAAAAAATTAAATAAAAAAAGAGATACCCAAAGTATTGGCATTGGGAAGACTACAATTTTTTTTTTCTTGTAAATAAAATCTTGTGCCAACTTATTAATTTACCATGCCCAGCATCGATTCATTAGGAGTGGATTAAATTAAAATCAATAAAGTGCCAATTCCTGTCATCTTTAGTGCCATTTTCATATATGCCCCGAAAAATATATAAGTAATAAATATATCTTAACTTTATTTATGAAGTTAATCGTTTTGGAGTAATTTGATAGGTTAAATTTAGTATCGCGGAGATATATCGTACATAAACCAAGTAATTTATGATATACCAAATTCGACTTTATGGGCTTTGGTATAAACTTATAGGGTAGGTATTTATCTATCTACTTAACGTAAGTTATCAGTAACTTACGTTAAATAGATATATTTTAATTATATTATACTATATATATATATATATCATGGAAAACCATATATACCATGCAGCGTAAAAGAAGATACCCTATTTTATATACATATACTAATGTATATATGTATATATTATAATAGGCAATATATATATATATATATAGGTGAGTCAAAAGTCCTGCCTCAAAAATAACTATACAATAAATACCTTTGAGGCAGGACTTTTGACTCACCCTGTATATTATAATATATCTATAATTTATAAGAAAATAGTCCGTACCTTCTTTACGGTATCTTCAGTGCTCATAGTCGAGAATTGATGAGAAGTCTGTTAAATGAGTGGCGTCAGTATAAAGTGTTTATATACATATACATATATACTAGTATATACTTCTTTTATATATATATATACAGAGAGATTCATATATGATTGCCGGAATTGTATAAGTTAGTTATTTGGCGTTATATATGGTACTGTAGACACCTTATTTTGAAGTTCCAGCGTGCATATATAATTTTTGGGGGTTTAAGCTTATAATTTCACACACACACACACACACACACACACACACGCGCGCGCGCGCGCGCGCACGCACACACGTGCACGCACACACACGCGCACGCACACACACGGCACGCACACACACACACGCGCACGCGCACACACACACACTCGCATATATATATATAATTATATATATATATATTTCTTACTAATTTAAATTAACCTAACCTAAACTAACCCAACGAAATGTCAGTCTATTGTATGGAAGTGTCGAAAATTTGGTCTGCCAAATGCATGGGTAGAAATGTCCCATTTGAGGATGCTGTAACAAGTCTGTAGAAGTGACTTCTTTCTCTCGCTTTCAGTTGAATTTGAGTCATGTATTAAAGATGTAAATTAACAAATTTCCCAAACATTTATCACATTCTTACCTTCAGTTTATGCATAGTTTATTATTTTAATTCAAGTTATTACCGTAGTTACTTAAGTTTCAGATAATATATATATATTGAGAGAGAGAGAGAGAGAGAGAGAGAGAGAGAGAGAGAGAGATATGACTTAATTTCAATAGGACATATAAGAATTTTTCTCACCTTCTTAACAATATCTTCGGTGTTCATGGAGGAATACTGGTCGAACTGCTGTTGAGTGATCGGAGGTAAAACTGCTTTCATGGGCTTCTGGTTCATGGGGATACCCCCCGACATGGGTGGCCCTGTCACGAGGGAATTGGTAATGGAGGCCATCCTTTGGAGGGGAGATGCGGTGGCGGCGGCAGGATCATCCAGTCCACTACCATTACTGCTGCTGTTACTACTAGTACTACTGATGGAGGCGATGCTGCTGATGGGAGTGACCAGACTCGTGAGAGGAGAAGCTGTACTCATTGGGGCCACACCTACAAAGGAGGGTCACAGGGGTTGGTTAGATACACAGCGTGGTTGGTGAGCAGTGTCAGTACAGCAAATGAAGGTTTGTCACCTTTAAATAAGAATAAGAGAGAAATGGAATAAATAAAATAAAGGAATAAATAAATGAGTAAATAAATAAAGATTTTGCGCATTGCGAGTAACTTCAAATACTGAAAGGCTTCGCAAAACGTAAACATAATTTTTAACGACCATTCTTTAGACAAACTCAACGGTTGACTCCTTAAAAATAGGACGTATAATCGCTTATTTCTTGGCGTTTGAGTTCACTGACAGAAGCGAAGTGTCGTCCGCATTGAGCCGCCTTCTATTTACTTAGGAATTACACTTTATCAGTAGAGAAACACGACTAATTAGTTTTATTACACTTAAATATTTGCTTAAACACTTCGGTTTCAGAACCTAAACTCTTTCACACACCACACACACACACACACACACACATATATATATATATGCAGTTTCTCCCCTGCCAATAAACTTTATCATCATTATCATTCGGTTTCGTTTCTGTACAAGTGAAGCCAAAGACACTCTCTTTCGTACTTTCTGCAGTAATATATATGGTCAGCAACTCTGGGTGAATTATAAAAAAGGTTCTGGCAGAACCCTAAATTTGCTGTACAACAGGTCTTTTAGACTTTTGCATAAATTACCCCCGAGATGCTCAGCTTCGCAAATGTTTGCTACCCGCAATGTCCCGAGCTTCCCGGAGGTAACAAGACGCGCTCAACACAGTCTAATGCAAAAAATTAAAAAATCAACCAACCCGATCATCCGAGCTATCCATGAGTCCTGCCATTTATCCTCTAAGCTATGGACTTCTTGGTACGAAAACGTCTGTCTGTAGCTCCACTTAACTTCGACAGTGCAGTATTATTTCTAATCAACTGTATATATTTCTATCCTTAGTATATGAACTGTCATTGTATTAATAATATTTGTCATATGGACTATAGTCTGCCCATAAACCTTTTCATTTTCATTTTCATTTTCATTCATATATACAGGGTGGGCGGAAAGTAGCTCCCTATTTTGGATTGGTAAAAAAACACGTATATTATCCATTTATTTCAGAAGAAATAATATGAAAAGGTAGGCATACATAGTAGGTTTTCTCTAAAATTCAATGTGGGCTCCAACTCTTTCCACCAGCTTCTGGAGCCGCCCAGGAATGGCGTCCACTGACTTTAGCAGGAACTCCGGCGGGATGGAGGACATGACTTCCCGAATTCGGTCCTCCAGTTCTTCCAATGTCCTCGGTTTGGTGTGGTAGACTTCTTCCTTTACCCACCCCCAAAGAAAGAAGTCGCACGATGTCAAGTCGGGGCTCCTGGCTGGCCATTGATGTGGACCACGACGACCCATCCAACGCCCAGGGAAGTGGGCATCCAGCCACTCACGGACAACAATGGCCAGCCAGGAGCCCCGACTTGACACCGTGCGACTTCTTTCTTTGGGGGTGGGTAAAGGAAGAAGTCTACCGCACCAAACCGAGGACATTGGAAGAACTGGAGGACCGAATTCGGGAAGTCATGTCCTCCATCCCGCCGGAGTTCCTGCTAAAGTCAGTGGACGCCATTCCTGGGCGGCTCCAGAAGCTGGTGGAAAGAGTTGGAGCCCACATTGAATTTTAGAGAAAACCTACCATGTATGCCTACCTTTTCATATTATTTCTTCTGAAATAAATGGATAATATACGTATTTTTTTACCAATCCAAAATAGGGAGCTACTTTCCGCCCACCCTGTATATATACACACTGTAGATATAAGTACACTTTCTCCATTACTATTATAAGATATTTTGAACAAGTGTTGAGACCGAACAGCAAACAAAGGGCATCAAATGAATGTGTAATGTGAGTCCAACTTAGATAGATCCAATAGAGAGACACACCCTAATATGAGTCTGTTCTAACAGCTTAGAGATGGTATCGTTAACAAGCCAATTGGGATACTTAACTTCAGTTAAATTTTTTCTCGTTAAATTGTATAAGTTAACATTTTTTTTTTTTTTTTAGGAATCTCTGAGAAACATTAAACTTTAGATCAAATTATGCTATTTTTTATTTACTTTATATGCAATTTTCTTAATAATAATAATAATAATAATAATAATAATACAGTTAATTAAATTAATGTTTTTATGTTCGCATATCTATAATAATTATAATAATTATACATCATGTACAGCTCATTATTATATGTATGTGCATGTATGTATATATGTGTGTGTGTGTGTAAATGAAAAACTACGCCATTAGTTTCGTGTACACAAAACAACTGTCATCCGATTTTCTTTAATATGATGCATGGACACACACACCACACATATATATATATATATATATATATATATATATATATTTATAACACAATCAATGTAATAAAAACGTTTCAAAGCTTTAAAATTTCTTATTAAAAACAGGTAAAAACAGGTACAAAGGAAACTTCAAAGTAACTTTTCTATTAATTACGTCTCATCTTCATGATTAAATTAAATCTTAAAAGAAATTACTAAAAATTGAATGAAAAACAAAAAATTTAAAAATGGCATAAAAAATTTCCACCATTTGAAAATTAAAACGTAATAATTTATAGTTAAAATAAAGCATATAACAATTTTAAACATAACAATTGTATTTAAAAATAACAGTGAATTGAAGCACATACTTTTACAGTTTATAAAATTACAGTTTATAAAATTATACACACACACACACACACAACCACACACACACATATATATATATATATATATATATATATATATATATATATATATATTTATAAAGAGAGAGAGAGAGAGAGAGAGAGAGAGAGAGAGAGAGAGAGAGAGAGAGAGAGAGAGAGAGAGAGAGTGGGGGCGGAATTATATATTTTTGTTCATATATCATTTATATCATTTACGTCTATTCCCGTCACAGAGAATTTCAATTTATTTATACTATTGTAAATTAAGAACTATGTGCAGCATTGTAGAAACAGAAAAATTTAACCATTATAACCTACTGATAAATTACCTGTAATTAAAATTTATTAGTTCATATATATATATATATATATGTTACATCAAAATTACATAAATTACATAAATATTTACATAAAAATATTTTTTGCAATACCTTTCAATTGCACCTTCGTTCGCAATTCATTAATTTTAGTTTTTTTAAATTTATTTATGAAGAAACAAGAGTAGATAATACAATCACCAAATTTATACACCGTAAATTTTGTATAAACACTGTGTGTGTGTGTGTGTGTGTGTGTGTGTGTGTGTGTTTATTAAAGCAAAATTCGAAATAAAGCTTCGTTATCTATAGCAAAGCTTGTCTTGGAGGTCATCAATTGTGCAGTTTTATCTTGGTGTCACTCCGATGTAGTAATCAGTTTAAATAATTTACATTAAAGAACAGATAAAAAATATATTATTTCGTCTCAAAATTGCGCTTAAAAAAAAAGGGTGTAATTCTTCATAATAATGTGAGTTTTGTACGCTTTTAAAGATAAAAATTTCTATAATGATAGCTGGCAACAAATTGTAAGTGACTACGATATATATATATGTGTGTGTGTGTGTGTGTGTGTGTGTGTGTGAGTGTAACGAAAGTGTGTGTATATATATATGTATATATATGAAAAGTACAAACTGAATGAAATAGATTAAAGTTTTGTGTTAAAAAAAGTTTTAAAAAAAGTATGACAGATGGACATCTAAAACATATTATAGCCGCAAGGGTAAAGTATGAATACCAAGAAAGGAAATAAGTATGATCTCTAATCCTACTATATATTTCTTTCTACATTTTACCCTAACACCATATTCGAAAGATTCTTCGTTGAAGGCTAAAAAATGAGCATCTAGGCATTAATTTTCATGATTTCTCTCCATATCCGATTGACGACAATGCAGAAATGATATTAAAGGATTGCAACTTGATATTGAATGATTGCCGAGCGGTAGTGTAATGAATAGCAGACGGGATTCTGATAGACATGCGGCGAAGAGGGCATACGATATCACTGGCCGAGCGTATATAACGTATATTGGTGACCGCGGATTGCGAAGTTCTGCGAAAGACGTTTGGATATACACTCGTTCTTTTTTTTCTACTTCGTAGAAATCAGTTTTTGAAATGTTATAATATTTGTGTGTATACACGGTTGACCTCGCAAAGCGTTATTTTCTTGTCTATATTCTGAATGAAGTGTAACACAATATTAGACTATTTTCGGATTAAATTGAGGCGAAGTTTTTTGGTGTCAATCCGTAATTAGAGAGGACACGGGGATTTTAAGTATAAAGTAAATTAGATGTTCCTACGCTCGGCCCTTTGTTAAAATTACGATGGAGTATTTTGACTCATCGCGAATGACGTCACAGAAACGATCAATTGAGAAGCAAATTAAAAAAATTTTAAGCTTCAACGGAACACGAAGCAAACTCACTCGTTTCAGGCTTCATTCGTTGAACGCCGAATGGTGATCCCACACTCGGAAGCCGAGTTGAGTTTCCGTCTTCTTCTTCCTCCCCGTTCCTATGGTCTCGTTTGGGCATGGACAGATCTTGGGCACCGTTATGCCCACCGGCTCCCAAAGACATACCCATCGAGATTGGAGGGGTATTACCTACTCCAACCCCCATTCCCGGTGGGCCTCCAATTCCTAAACCTGAATTTAAAAAAATGTTTGTGGTAGTCATGAAAAGCAAGCGAGAAGCAAAAAAACAACAACATATAGGTTTGGAAATCAGTTTTTGTTCACCCAAAATTAAACCTTCTAAATTTAGAACTTGTAACTTCTTTTTGAAGGAGCATTTTATGAGAAGTTTTTCCTTCTTTTGGGTATCAAAGTTTTTTGTCAGATGTTATGATAGCTTCTTTTAACGATAATTAATTTCTTTAGAAAGAAGAAATGACCGTCAAAACTTCTTTTTGGAGTGATTTAAAACAATAGAAGATAATAGGTGCTACTCTAGTATGCGGTCTACCGTTAAGTTTCTACTGTAGTATGCGGTCTACCGTTCAAAATATTTGAAAGGAATTGAAAATGAATTGAAAGGAATTATAATTTAATTTACACAGTTAAGGAATTATTAAAGAAGTTAAACATACTACTACCGCATACTTAACGGTAGACCGCATACTACACTACGCCCTTGATGATTGGTTAGGTTAAGTCGTGATATTTTCGTTAGTTTTAACGAAAATATCACGACTTAACCTAACCAATCGTCAAGGGCGTACAATTAACCTACTAATAAAATAATAAGAAGATAAGAAACTATAATTAAAGGGTAGACCGCCGAATCGTAGGTAGACCGCATACTACAGTAGCACCAGATAATATTTCTACGTATAGAAGGTTGCGGGAAGTCTTTGTTTGCTGGGATTGTAGCGTTGTGGTATCGCCTGCGGCTTATACTCAAGAGGTCCCGGGTTCGAATCCTGGTGAGGTTAATGTTGACATTATGCACAGTCGTGCATAATCACGTATGAAATGCCACTCATACTGTCTTAATTGGACTTATTTCGTTTGAATACAAGTTTAATGAGCTTTTAAATAATTTCATTTACCTGCCGCTCCGAGTCCAATTCCAGTGACAGCTGCCCCTTGAATCTTACTCAATTCCTGATGGTAAGCATCGAGAGCCATTTTCATTTCCTCTTGGCCTCTGTTGAAGAGAAAAGACTGCCCCAGGAAAGGGAACAGGAGACCGGGGTACTGGGAATCTCTGGGTATAGGTAACGGAGGCTCTTGATGGTGACTTCGAGACATAAATTTCACTAGTTCCTCCTGATAGAGACGAGCAACTTTGTCCTGAGGCATATCTTCGCCTTCCTTCCGTACCCTGAGACGTCCCTCTCGAGATAAGGGACTAGAATGAAAATAATTTGAGATAATCAGAGCCTCTGTTGCAATAAAAAGGAGGGAGTTGTCACCGATAATTGTTAATTTATATTTGTACTTGATCACATGCAACTAATTTAGATTTAATTTTAGTATTTATCTTCCTATTTTTTATTACACACACACACACACACACACACACACACACACACACTATTAAAGACATAATACAAAGAAGAAAGGCATGTTTATAGAACTGTACCTGGGCGAATGAATAGAACTTGCAGGGGACTTTGAATCCGTACTTCTGGAATCTTGATCGACGTTAACGCCAGAAGTAGAAATTGGTGGTTGTTGCTGAGATTGCTGGGACTGTTGCTGTTGTTGTTGTTGCTGTTGATGTTGATGTTGCTGTGGTTGCGGGAGAGGGCCCAATCCAGTATTACTAGGAACAGAAACGGTCGTCATTGCCCTGGAGGCTTCGCTCAGAATGTGTTGAATCCTTTCTTCCGTAACTGATTCCTCTCCAGCGCGAAGTCCGGCATCTTTATGTGAACCTATTTTGCGAGTGTTGATCGAAACAATTTGTTAATTCAATAAATAACTTTATTAGGAAAAATGTACTCCATAACTCCTTCGGAAAGGGAATGTTGCCATTAAAATAACGGTTTTTTAGCCACATTTTTACGATACTTAACATTACGGAAATCTTGAGTTTTAAAAAAGGGGGAGAGCGAGCGTGTGGGTGTGTTTTGGGGGTTGTTTAACCTCCTTCGTTACGTCAAAGAGCGTATGAGATCTACAGCTTTACGTGGAATCGGAACCACGGGTCGCTACATCATCTAGACGCGGTGGATGGTCACCCATCCAGCTACTAACCAGACCCAACGTCGCTTAACTTCGCTGATCGACGGGAAGTGATGTCACGACATATCCCCGAAGGAGGCCGGGAGAGAAAAAGAATAAACATGATTTTAATAAGCAACTCTTAAAAAACAGACCTTTTCTCTATATATATATATATATATAGATATAATTTAATGCAATTATAATTTAATGCAACTATAATTATAAATAATTATAAAGATAATTAATAACATCTGAAAGTTATCTATTCATAGAAGTGCATTTCAGTTTAGGAGACTAAAACGTCAGTGAAATATATATATATATATATATCTCCGACATCTAATAACAACGTTTATATTTCCCAAACACCAGATAAATATCAAATATCAATATACGACGCAATAATGTCCAAATAAATATAATATTATTTACGGTTATTATTTATATATATATATATATATATATATATATATATATATATATATATATATATATATATATATATATAATACTCTAATATATATTAATTTGGGAAAATATGCACTTTCAAATGTGATAAATGTAAACTTTTTAAAATAAATTGATAAAAATTATAACCAAAAATATAAATCTCACACACACACACACACACACACACACACACACACGACTAGTATATACATATATACTGTATAATGTTTCACACCAGCAAAGACCCTAGAATCCACTTTTATATATATATATATATATATATATATATATATATATATAATATATATATATATATATATATATAGTTGCATGTAAATTATAGTAGACCGTGAAGAGGTAATCCATAATAGGATTTATTACAAGTTGTATGCCTTACACGAATAAATCAATAAGCAAAGAAAAATATCGTAATAAAACAATTCCTCATAAAACTCGTAATTAATGTAATTGAAGGATTCCCCCATAATCCACAGGGTAGACAAGGGCGATAAATCAGGTAAAGGAAATCTTCAATGGCTGGCATTAAGTACAAAGTATAATCCTCTGGAATCTAATGACGTATTTGCTGGACTATTGCCAGATGCACATATTGATCATCAGCCGTGTTGATTGTTACCTTACGATGTGTGACCGCTCATATCAGGCTCGCGTGAGCGGGGCAAAGACATAAATGAAAGAAAAGGCGGTCGCGCCTACAAACGCCTTATACACGGACATCGACGAAGAGGTCACACACGAGGGGTTACCCTTGTGTGTGTGTGTACAAACACACACACACACACACGCACATATATATATATATATATATATATATATATATATATATGATGCACACCCACAAGGAAAAGTGTTTAATTGGGTTTAATTGTGAAATTCATCCCATATATATATATATATATATATATATATATATATATATATATATATATATATAATTCTATTTACATTGTGTATTACCCAAGATATAAAAAATACCCTCGCAATAAAACCATTCGTAAGCTTTATATTCCATAAACTCTCTCAACGCAACTATCGTTTATAGCTCGTCCATGCATATGTTCCTATCTATCTCTGAATGTAACCGATAACTCCAGGCGAAGTTCAAGATGTTGACAATCAGCTAACATGTGGCAATATCAGGGAAGAGAATTTCGGACGCAAACTATACGTCTCTCTTCCATCCATTGTCTTCAATATGAAGGAACTTTAATGAATTGCACACAATGTGAATATAAGGAAATAAAAGAGATTAATATACGCGCCTCATAAAAAATATTCATTTTGTATATTTATAACCAAAATGGTTTTGTGTTTATATATACAGGGTGGCGCAAAAGTCGCGCATCATAGGCATTTTCAGTGTTGACTATAATATATTATTTTTTTTCTTTTAGGTAGGGGATAGCTGCGAAATTAACAATAGACGAGAGGGTGAGCTTGGTTTTAATGTATAGAATACCAGGTACAACAAATCGATGAATCTGTACCGATTCATCGATTCCCTACATTAAAACCAAGCTCACCCTCTCGTCTATTGTTAATTTCGCAGCCATCCCCTACTAAAAGAAAAAAAATAATATATTATAATCAACACTGAAAATTCCTATGATGCGCGACTTTTGCACCATCCTCTATATATATATATATATATATATATATATATATATATATATATTATATATATGTGTGTGTGTGTGTGTGTGTGTGGGTATACATATATTTGTTTACAACCGCCTATAGTATAGGCGAAAGCACAATGTTAAAGCTATCATTCGTCCACTATTTATAGCATACTTAGCTAAATATGTAAATGACCCTGTGATAAAATAACACACGTGTTTAGAAGTGTAAACACTCCGTTTAAAAAAAAATAACTAAAGAATCCTTCTCGAATATAAAGTTTAAATTTGAGTCTACGAAATAAGACATATAAGGGGAAAAATAGCTGAAATAAATACAAACGAGCTATTTGGCTATCGGACTGTGGTAGGTCCAGTGATTTGATGGTTTTTCGTGATCACCACTCGACTCGAATCTCTCAGAATTAGAAAGAATTGGGGATTCTTTGAGGGTGGGGTTGTTGTCTGACTCTCAAATGAGTGATAATACTCGAGCAAAATTATTCTTTAAATCGTGAAAAGTTTCTTAGAATGAA
Source organism: Bathynomus jamesi (assembly GCA_023014485.1). Classification (NCBI taxonomy): domain Eukaryota; kingdom Metazoa; phylum Arthropoda; class Malacostraca; order Isopoda; family Cirolanidae; genus Bathynomus; species Bathynomus jamesi. Next base: position 207,651 of record JAJOZX010006700.1, read on the forward strand.
TTTGAACCATTTTTATGTGGATTTCCTTCGATAAAAAGAAAATGTTATCAGTCGCTGAGTTTTAAATTAGAGAAATTGTTTATTTTATGGCCTCTTCTGATTTCTAAATAACATCATTATATATATATATATATATATATCTATATATATATATAATATATATATATATATATATATATATATATATATATAACGTAAAGAACGACGCTTGTATAGAAGACGTACCACGCAAGATGAGGAGGGATAACGAACAAATGAAAAAATGAGGTAACCACCCGGGAATCGAACCCGGGATCTCCCGATTGCTGGTCAGATATGATAACCATTACACCATGGGCCTCACTCGATCAGAAGTCGTAATTCTCCTACATACGCGCAGAAACCAATGCCCCGAGGGGGGCACCTCCCGCATGCCGCACATGCAGTTGAAAATGTATATATTATATATATTGCATTATTTATTAGGAATTTATGTATATACTCAAAATGAGCATCAAAGCAGTAGTGCCACATTACATCCATTATGCCAAAAGGCGAAGAAAGGAGAGGACCTCCTTGAATGAACTCTTATCGACATGTAAGACGTATATTATTTAATTGCCCAAAGATCTTCGTGTTTGCTCACTAATACCAAATTCCGTCTTAGAATACTGTAATCAACGTCTTCGGAGCGCTGAAGAAAAGCACTTCTGGATGTGAACCCTCCTAATTCATATTAGATATTCCTTCGTATGGCCGCGGCCTGCATTCCTTACTCCCGCGTTATTTATTGTGACTGCTTTCCAGTTGAGCTGTCTTGAAATTTGATTGCATTAGTGACTGGATTTGGGAAACCCTCCAGGCCTCCGAAAGAAGCATTGGGAACTTAGATGTCTGGAATACTGGAAGACTTTAGAAGGATGAAAGTGAGAGAAGGCTCTGCTCTCCTGCTTTCTGTTCTCTGTCATATTAAAGGGTTAAGGTCTCGCAGTATTAAGACTGGCTTTATAAATGATATATGTAAGAATTTGCGAGTTTCGCTTCTTTGTACCTGAGCCAACAGTCAGTGCGTGTAATCTTCACTAAATTGCTAAATGAAGTGTTTACCCTCATAGTTTAGACACGGAATTCTGTCTTTAAACGTAATAATAATAACATTAAATACAAAGTATTAGAGAGAAAATACACTATTTACCTTCAAATTCTGAATGCGTTGGAAAGATGGTGAAATACGTTCTAAAAATAATGTAAATATTATATGTATAACTAAAAATTATATATATACACGTCATGTTCAGTTTATAAATTTAACGAATTCATCAGATGTCATCATGTGTAGTATATTTTTATTATTTAATATACATATATATATATTAGCGAAACCCTTTGAAATATCTTCCATTCTTCAAAAATAGAAGAAAGGTGAGTGAATATCCAACGGCCTGGAACTCCAATTCCAGGTGCCAACGAAGGTCTCCAGAGCTCGTGTTTTGTGTCACATTATCTTCGCTGCCAACCTCGCAGAGACGCTGAAAACTCGATAGTGAAGAAAAAAAAAGAAAAAAGAAAACCAGAAGTTGAGCACGACGGGTTTTCTTATGAGAAAACCTTCCTTCATTTTAATAAATGGTTGTGTACGGCAAATGGAAATAGCTGAGGTTCACGTATACAGCAGTTATCTAGAAGAAATTTTTCTCATTCTTTCTGAATTTTAAGTGGAAGCGAACCGAAATGAGGGAAAATCTTATGAAGCCAAATCATTCCACGAGTTTAAATTGCAAAACTTGATTGCAAAATTGTTTGAATATAATACCGAGTTCCACATTGTTTTTTTTTTTTTTTTCTATAATTCTAACAATGAAGTCAGGAAGTTTTTACATAAAATCATTGAATGTCGGGTTCTGTGTATATACATACCAAATTTATGTATATACATTATATTATTTATGACCCAAAAACGTAAATGTAGTGAGAAAATCGTCACCAGCATATATATTGCCTCATCATCTCGCAGACAATGTCCTAATTACTAAAAAGGGCTAACGATCAATTATTATTGAAGAAATCGCCAAGTTTCGAGACTCGTTCTCATTTCAGAAGAATACAATTAATTTGGTCCTCTCGAGAACGCTTCCATCTACATTATTTCTCATGACTCGAGAGTTTTCGGAAGAAGCTTATAATATACATTTAATATTTTGCTTTCATTTACTTAACTCTTTGGAGCAATTTTTAATTTAGTCGCTAATTGTATCCCGCAAATTACATTTATTATACGCCTGGAGGACATCTTGATGCGCCATCTTACATCCTTTCGTACTTTTGCTGTACAATCAGCCCTTAAAAAGTACATTTTTCTTCTTGAAAATCT
>JAJOZX010006700.1:215000-227500 GCA_023014485.1 Bathynomus jamesi
TAAAATTTCCACTTAAAGATGTCGAAACCTCGTAGAAAAATACCCGAAACGAATCCTTGAAGTCATTCAAGGAAAAAGTGGACACACAAAGTATTAAATAATTTTGTAAGTAAATGTACGAAAACTTTTGCATTTTAACTTTTTTATATTTTCCTCAAATTCTCTGATGTTTTACATTATACGTTAATGTTAAACTAACTTTTTTATTTGTTAAACTTTTCAAAACGAAAGGTAAACTTTTCATCACTACCCTGTACATGGTACAAAAGATGAAGACGAATATAATTGCAATATTTCTCTGTACGAATACTTATGAGCGCCATTCTATATAAAGATGAGACTGTACGATTGATTACTGCATAAAGTAAAAGAATAGCCAATATTTCTTAACTTAACTGAATTTAACCTAACATAACCTAATATTAGCCTAACCTAACATTAACCTAACCTAAGCTGGACCAAAGTACGAAAGACGTGGATGAGAATAAGTATGACCTAAAATAAAAATAGATCAATTTGAGAATTGTCTCCTTTGAGATTCTCACTCTTGGGCGCAGAATGAAATAACAATGACACATGAGTAGGACCAGACATGTAACAGTTACATATATTACAGTCAATGTCTAAAATTAGGCAATTTGTAAACTGACTGAAATTTTAGGCAATTTGTTAAATGCTCGATTTAGTTAATACCTAATTAAACCTAACCTAGCCCTGATTTTTAGGCAACATATTGAGAAATACCAGTAGACATTGGGCATGCATATGCAGCATTACCAGAAAGGTTAAGTTAGGTTAGTTTAGGTTTTGTGTTTATCACCAATTTGACACATTGCCCGAATTTCAGTGAATTTATAAATTGCCTAATTTTACAAATTGACTGTAACATATATAACTTTTCAACAATACTGGTAATTAATTATGCATATATAAAGCTCATTCAGATGTTTATTGTATGATATTAGTGTGCACATTCAGTTAAATTCGTTTAAACTCTCTCTCTCTCTCTCTCTCTCTCTCTCTCTCTCAATAAATGTGATTTAATTTTTTCATACGAACAAGACACCCCTAACATCACACATGCATATATATATATATATACAGGGTGGGCCGTAAGTTTCCATACATAGGAAAAATAAACATTTTTTTATGGACAACCATTTTTATTTATATAATATGCTCTACATGGTTGCCATTGTTTTGAAAACACATTTCAATACGTGTTCCCCACTGTTGATGAACACGCATTAGCACAGTTGACGTTATGCTTGTAATGGCGTTGGTGATACGTTCCTTTAGATGATTTATGTCTCGTATCTTTTCCTGATACACCATGGCCTTCAAGTGCCCCCAAAGATAGAAATCAAGGGGGGTGAGATCTGGGGATCTGGGAGGCCACTCCACAGGACCACGCAGACCAATCCAAGCATCCGGAAACTGCTGATCCAAATACCGACGCACGTGAAGACCATAATTTAAATTTTCCTATGTATGGAAACTTACGGCCCACCCTGTATATATATATATATATATATATATATATATATATATATATATATATATATATATATATATATATATATATATATATATATATATAAATAAAACTTTTATGAAATATAACGCAGTGAATTATTAAATAGATTCTGAAATAAAAATAATGTATAAATAATTCTGAATCAATACTTTTATTAATATTCGGAATCCCCTTCATGTCATTCCTCAATTCTGCTCAAGCTTAAAATAAAACAGTTTACCCTCAATATGCAACATTCCTTTTGAATTTGGGCGTGTAAACGATTGAAGTATTCCGTTATTTTCCTCTTATATTACGTGTGTAACCTTACATTCCTTATGTGTTTGATGGGGGTATATATATATATAAGGATAAAATTTATCTGTTTTATCAGTCCTTTACGAATCGTACATCTTTTGATGACAGTATAATACCATATGTATACCATATATATCGTATAATATTGTATATCACGAGTTATAGCACGATATGTATACCACATAATATATATATATATATATATATATATATATATATATATATAATATATATATATATATATATTATATATATATATATATATATATATATATATATCGCATAATAAGTTATATTATGCATTATTAAACAATTTGTATGTATACAGATTGTATAATGTTTTATGATATACATCATACGATAAGTATGCTATACTTTTCTTGTTCAAATATATTGTAATACGATGTGTGTGTGTGGTGTGTGTGTGTGTGTGTGTGTGTGTGTGTGTGTGTGTATATATATATATATATATATATATATATATATATATATATATATATATATATAATATTTTATATATATATATATATACACATAAAATCAAATGCAACACCGCTTCTGTATACAATAAATAAACTATCGTATACACTATAAATATCGCATATATAGAAAAGTACCATTTTATTACACCTTAGAAACACGATTCAAAGTTTCCTTCTAAAATACCTCCATTTCCCGCACTGGGTCGGGTAGGCACAATGCTTATGACGAATTCTAAAGTTTTTGCTCACACTTGTCAATGGAAACTGGAGGATGATCATTTTTCTGTCTAAACAATGCCATATCCGTAAAAATGACTCGCATTTCACATGTAAGAAACTCTGTTAATTTAGAGTGTATACACACACACACACACACACACACATACACACATCTCCGCATGAGGTGGTACTGACTTTTAAATTCATATATCTAAAATCTAATTAACCAAGCCTAATTTAACCTAACCTAACCTAAGTGTCATCGAACCGAGAAGGGCGTGATAAGTATTTCAGGCGCAACTGAAGGCTCGAAGGGTATTTTTTCTTAATTTATTAAATAGTGAGGTACTCGTTAATCTAATCTAATTTAACCTAATGAAACTTTAACTAACCTAACCTAGCGAGGAATAAAATGACTTTTTTCTGAAACAAAAAGTTTCTAGACTTTTTATATAAATTGCTTAATATTCCGAGGTACCAAAACTGTTACCTCACAAAAAAATTACCCCACCACATCTGTTAATTGTCGCACACTCGACCTCGTTTATGTCCAGTTCCCTACGCACGCGCGCGAGCGCGCGCACACACACACACACACATTCTATGTGTGTGTGTGTGTGTGTGTGTGTGTATATATATATATGCGAATAAAACTTTATTAAATTTTATGCCAATATCCCCGTTCCATACATATATATATATATACACACGTGGCGTTACCTAACAACGTTATCTACTCGCTTAAGCATCACTTTGTATATTGAATAACACATGTTACGCAAACCTCGCTCGCTCATTCGCATCTATCTACCCTTCGTCAACTATATATATATATATATATATATATTATATATATATATATATATTGTGTGTGTGTGTGTGTGTGTTTCCCTTCAGCGATTCTCAGGTCCCCGCATTCGGCGTCCATTCATTTGAATCTGGCTTCATTTAGCCAATAACACTTGTAAATTTGTATTAACTGGGATGGAAGGGGGAAGAGATCCAAGCATCGTGTTGGAACTGATGTGATTTTTGTCCTCTTCCGCGACTGTGTCCCTCACTCTCTATATTGGTTGCAGGTTCGAAGCACCATGAATAATGCATTCCATTTATAGGTAAAGTATATAAATTCATAGCTCTACTTTTATACTCGAATCCAATTAATATATATATATATATATATATATATATAATATATATATATATATATATATACAGGGTGGGCGGAAAGTAGCTCCCTATTTTGGATTGGTAAAAAAATACGTATATTATCCATTTATTTCAGAAGAAATAATATGAAAAGGTAGGCATACATGGTAGGTTTTCTCTAAAATTCAATGTGGGCTCCAACTCTTTCCACCAGCTTCTGGAGCCGCCCAGGAATGGCGTCCACTGACTTTAGCAGGAACTCCGGCGGGATGGAGGACATGACTTCCCGAATTCGGTCCTCCAGTTCTTCCAATGTCCTCGGTTTGGTGCGGTAGACTTCTTCCTTTACCCACCCCCAAAGAAAGAAGTCGCACGGTGTCAAGTCGGGGCTCCTGGCTGGCCATTGATGTGGACCACGACGACCCATCCAACGCCCAGGGAAGTGGGCATCCAGCCACTCACGGACAACAGAGCGAAGTGCGGAGGGGCGCCATCTTGCATAAATATCAGATCGTCGATGTTCTCCCATGTAAAAGAAGAAGTCTACCGCACCAAACCGAGGACATTGGAAGAACTGGAGGACCGAATTCGGGAAGTCATGTCCTCCATTCCGCCGGAGTTCCTGCTAAAGTCAGTGGACGCCATTCCTGGGCGGCTCCAGAAGCTGGTGGAAAGAGTTGGAGCCCACATTGAATTTTAGAGAAAACCTACCATGTATGCCTACCTTTTCATATTATTTCTTCTGAAATAAATGGATAATATACGTATTTTTTTACCAATCCAAAATAGGGAGCTACTTTCCGCCCACCCTGTATATATATATATATATATATATATATATATATAATAGAGACTGAAACCAAACCTATAATACTGAAACATATTCCAGAGAGAGAGGAAAGAAAACGTAGCAAGCTCGAGAGGAAAATCAGGACACTATTCAGGCAACGAAGACAAACCGTAAAACATCACAGATGCAGAACTGATGCAAAGAGACTCAAACAACTAGAGAAGAAACTTGGCGAAATAGAGATGGACCTAAAGCAAACGTTCATACATAAGACAAACGAGGAGGGAAACAAGGTAGCAGAAAACATAAAAAATAACCCAAAATACTTCTACACGTTTACGAAAAGTAAAATGCAGTGTAAGGAAAGTATTGGTCCGTTGATAGACGGGGAGGCCGAATACATAAATGACCCGAAAGAAATAAGCGAACTCTTTAGGGAACAATTTAACTCTGTGTTTAGCACCCCTAACTCCGAGATGGAAGTGGAAAACCCAGACGAATTTTTCGACACAGATACAGATCAACCAAGAACAAATTCCGGCACAAACCTATTAATGGACTTCGAGTTCACGGAAAGAGATGTAATTACGGCCTTATCACAGATGCGAGAAAATTCAGCGGCAGGGCCAGACACATGGAGTGCCACGTTTCTGAAGAAATGCGAAGAGAGTATTGCCAAACTGCTATACTTACTATGGACGAAATCACTCAACACACGACAAACTCCACTCCCCTTAAAGAACGCGAACATTGCCCAACTATTTAAAGGTGGTAACAGAGCAATGCCCATGAATTATCGGCCAGTGGCTCTCACCTCACAACTTATAAAGTGTTTTGAACGTATAATTAGAGGCAAAACTACCTACTACCTACAAGAAAAAGCTTATACAACCGAAATCAACATGGCTTTAGGGCTGGAAGATCATGTCTATCACAGCTACTAGACCACCAGGAGAAAATTTTGGAAACATTGTGTCGATGACAAAACATAAATGTAATATATACGGACTTTGCTAAAGCCTTCGATAAATGTGACCATGGAATTATAGCACATAAACTTAAGAATAGAGGAATTACTGGAAAACTAGGAAGGTGGCTATTTAATTTCTTAACGCAAAGAACACAAAGAGTAGTGGTAAACGGAGTTAAATCGGAAGTCTCGGAAGTCGTGAGCTCTATCCCACAAGGGACGGTATTAGCTCCCTTGCTGTTCATAATAATGATTGCAGATATTGATGCAGATATTAAGGACAGTATTGTATCATGCTTCGCAGATGACACAAAGATATGTAAGGAAATACTGAACGAAGGTGACATAAGAAAATTACAAAATGACATTGAAACATTATTCCAGTGGACAGAAGACAACAATATGAATTTCAACGAAGAAAGATTCCAACTTCTAAGATATGGTAATAACAAGGAGTTACAGAAGAAAGGGTACAAAACTATGCAAGCCAAACTGGTAACACCAAATCTACAAGTCAGGGATCTTGGAGTAATAATGTCGTCGGATGCAGAATTCAGAGAGCACTATAACATCAAAATTACAACGGCTATAAAAATAATGGGGATCATCTGGAGGAGCTTCCGCAGCAGAAAAACAAACATCATGCTCAAATTATGGAAGAGTCTAGTCCTACCAATAATTGAGTATTGCTCAGTACTCACAACCCCATACAGAAAATGAGACATTGCGAACATTGAAGCTATACAAAGGACTTTTATGTCTAAGATAGAGGAAACGGAAGGTGAAGACTACTGGTCTCGACTACAATCCCTGGAACTCTACTCTCTCGAAAGAAGGCGTGAGCGGTACACAATAATATACATACGGAAAATACTTGAGGGCTCTGTCCCTAACCTTAGAAATGAAATAGAAACAAACTGGAATAAGTAAAGAAGCAGATTCTGTACGGTCCCAGCTGCGGTGGGACAAGGGGCCATGAAAACAAGGATGGAAAATACCCTCAGAATACGAGGCCCAAAGCTTTTCAATGTCCTTCCAAAAGAAGTGAAGAATCTCCAGCACACCGACCTGATTAACTTCAAGAACCAGCTGGACAGATTTCTGTGCAAAGTCCCTGACCAGCCATGCGTGGCTGGCTACGAGGGCAGGAGGAGATCAGAGAGCAATTCCCTCCTTCACGAAATCCCGCAAATGAGGCGGGATGCTGTTGTTTAACCGTCGTTCAAACTCACCTAAAGTAACCTAAAGTAATATATATATATATATATATATATATACAGGGTGTCAGAGAATTATCTGTACAATTTTTGGCTGTTATTAAAAGTCAACCATGAAGTGTAGAAATTCCAGTGTTGTCCCATTTTACAGAGAATCTCATTAAGTTTTTTTCTGATACCACGTTTTGACAAGTTTTTTAGAAATGTACGCGGGTGACAGACATTGATTATAAAAGCAAGAATCACAGCTGCTATTGAGCGAATTGATGTGGATATGCTGCAGCGTACATGGCAACATTTGGAGTATCGATTGATTTTTGCGAATCACTAATGGTGCACATATCGAATGTTTGAAACAACGTTACTTTAATAAAAGAAACTTTTGAAAATACAGATTCTAAATAATCTTGTTTAAGAATTTTACGTGTGTTATCAAGAATTTTATTAAAAGATGAAATTGTACAGATAATGTTCGGACACACTGGAATTTCTAAAAAACTTGTCAAAACTTGGTATCAGAAAAAACGTAATGAGATTCTCTGTAAAATGGGACAACACTGGAATTTCTACACTTCATGGTTGACTTCTACTAACAGCCAAAAATTGTACAGATAATTCTCGGACACCCTGTATATACCTTTGGTAACCTTTGGTTAGCTTCCGCCCAAATTGTTCATTCTGACGAAGGTCAATCTTTTCACTCCACCTTAGACATACAGTTTAACGTGGAATCCGAACCACGCCCCATCAGCAGCCCAGCGTCTTAACCACTTTTTCATATATATATATATTAATATATATATATATATGAGATGAATTTCACATTTAAACACCTGAAATGAATGAATGATTCAATCCACAAGGAAAAAGAAAAAAATATGTGTGTAGAACAGCAAATAATTCTGATGCATTGTTTAACCATATGTATAGATGTAATCGCAGTATCAAGTGGGATAGTTCTAAAGCGCTCGCTGAAAACATATATAATCGAAAGGAATATTCTAGAATGTGCATTTATCCATTTTAAAAATAATTTCAATAACAGTGCAGGAATGTATAAAATTGAGAATATCCTGTTAAAATACCTTTTGCCTTTAATTAATCTGCTAATCTTTTTATTTTTCTGTCCCGTTGTACATATGTATATATTTTCGTCATCTCGCCTTTTCCCTTCATTCCCTGACGAGGTGTACTTCTGAATACACGAAAGGCCTTGGAATCATTTTTCTTTTCCTTGTGCGTTTGCATTATATATATATATATCTATATATATATATATATATATATATATTATATATATACAAACAACCACAGGGAAAGGAAAAAAGAAACACAAAATCCGAGCGCTTTCGTGATATATTCACATCTTCAGGGAAAAACAAATATATCACGAAAACGCTCGGATTTCGTGTTTCTTTTTTCCTTTTCCCTGTGGTTGTTTGCTTATTAATAAGATCACGTGTTATTCTGTGATTTTACTGCATATATATATATATATATATGTGTGTGTGTGTGTGTGTGTGTGTGTGTGTGTGTGTGTGTGTGTGTTTGCAAATACATTTCTTACGAGCACAAAATTAACCACAATTGGTCGGAAGGTATTATCCTAACTGCAGACGATTGTTCTCGAGTAAATCTGTTCACAAGCTCAATTTTACAATTTATTTTAATTTACATCACAATTTTCTAATATTAAATTATCGTTATTTTTACTTAAGGGAATGAACGTTTATGAAACCATTTACAATTTATAGTTTTTAATTATCAATATATATATATATATATATATATATATATATAATATATATTATATATATATATATATATATACAGAGAGAGAGAGAGAGAGAGAGAGAGAGAGAGAAGATTATTCCGCAAAAGGAAGAGAGTAGAGGCGAAGATAGCCAACTGCGGAGATAATGCCAGGAAAGTAATACGAGAAAAACTGGAGGGTATCGATAGGGAAATACAAACCCTGATTAAGGACCATACAGAGAGGGAAGAGGAAAAGGCGGTAGAAGCAATAAAGGAAAATCCAAAATGCTTCTATAGCTATGAGAAAAGGAAAACAAAAACGCGCGCCGGTATTGGGCCCTGAAGGAAGAGAATTAATGAACTAACCGACGATCTAAAAGAAATATCTGAAACATTGAGAGCCCAGCATGAATCAGTTTTCAGTACCCCAAAAAGTGACGAAGCGATACCTGACATAGATGCATTCTTTGAAGAGAAATTGCGAGGAGACTGTATAACAGACTTTGATTTTACCCCAGAAGATGTAGCGAGAGTTATAGGAGAAATGAAACCACATTCAGCTGCAGGCCCGGACAAATGGAAAGCATTATTGATTAAAAACTGTAAAAATGAAATAGCTACACCTTTATACTGGAGAAGATCCCTAGACATTGGGGAATTACCGAGCATCTTGAAAAGAGCAAACATAATAGGTATTTGAAAGAATAGTTAGAGAGAAAATTTATGATTTCTTGGAGACACTGGAAAGATTCAACGAAAATGAGCACGGATTCCGATCAGGTGGATCATGCCTATCACAACTAATAGAACACTGTAACAATATCCTAGATGTACTGAAAGGCAATGACAACTACGATGTCATATACACGGATTTTGCTGAAGCTTTCGACAAATGTGAACACGGTATAAAATCACATAAAATGAAATATATAGGAATAACAGGCAAAGTGGGAAAATGGATCTACAACTTCCTCAGAGTACGTCTACAAGTCGTCAAAATTCAAGGTATATCATCATCATCAGACTCGGAAGTACGCAGCTCAGTACCACAAGATACAGTACTGGCCCCACTCCTGTTCATTATCATGCTAACAGACATAGACAGCGGAGTAAACAGCAACAGTATAGTAACATCCTTTGCGGACGATACAAAAGATCAGCAGAAAAATCAGCGATGTAAATAAAGTGGAGTCCTTGCAGAGGGATACGAACAAAATATACAAATGGTCAGAAGACAACAACATGACATTTAACACAGAAATTTCAGCTCTTGAGATATAGTAGAAAAGAACTTAGACTGCATATTATGCTCCAGAGAGAGAGGAAATTCAGAGAAGCACGAAAGCGATCGATCTGGGGGTAATAATGACCGATGATGCGAAATTCGAAACACAAAATCAGATAGCGATAAATAAAGCAAAAAGAGTCGCGGGACAGGCACTAAGAACGTTCAAATGAAGGAACAAGTCAGTAATGATTCCCCTGCTAAAAACACTGATTATACCAAAACTTGAGTACTGTTCAAAGGAAGAAACTAATAGACTAGAAGAAGCTCAGAGACATTTCACAGCAAAGATTGATAGCTGCAAAGAGCTCAACTACTAGGAAAGACTACGTAAACTAAATTTGTACTCCCTGGAAAGAAGAAGAGAGAGGTACACCATAATCTACATATGGAAAATTATCGAAAAACTGGTACCAAACTTAAAACTAAACCCAATTACCATTCAAACAACACTGGAAAATAGGAAAGGCAGGATGTGCAGTGTTCCCAAATTAAAGGCCCGACAAGGGACCTCCTCAACACTGAAGGAAAATAGCTTGGTTGTCAGGGGGCCAAGACTTTTTTAACCAGCTTCCAAAGAACCTTAGAAACGTTACAGGAGTCAAAGTTGAAGTCTTCAAGAGAAGACTAGATGCCTGGCTCAGGACGGTACCAGATGAGCCGGGTGTACCTGGCTATGTATGGTGGAGAGCGCAAGAAAGCAATTCGCTCCTCCACCAAGCCAGACCCAGAGGCGGGGCCACCAGCTTGACCTTCGTGTGAAGAGAGACCAATGCACGGAACAGCAACGAGGTTAACGAGGTAGTGTCCCAGAAGTCCTGCCACAAAAGCTAATATTATGTTGTATATTATGGCAAGACTTTTGGGACACCCTGTGTATATATACAGTATTCACTCAGTTATTCGTAATTGAAGGGCGGTCTATGATTACGGATAACTCGATTTCACGGTAAATTCAGTGTACCTCGCCGGTAAGTGGGTGGTGCTACTTCTGCCCGCCACCACTGATTGGCCTCCCTCCTCGCACGCCACCACACTATTATTCTATTATAATATAATATACAATTGAGCAGTTTGTAATCACAACAAGACGTGAAGATATGTAAAGACACAAGCGTACATGTATAGATTTGTATACTCTATAAAGCGCTGAGACACTGACTGAGACGCATTGTGCTGGGCTTGCGGAAGGCGATCCACGGATGTAAACGCCACGCAAAATCATGGTTAACTCATTGTTATGATCATAGATAAGTGCAGAATGGTTACAATTAGTATATCACGGTTAATTCGATTCACGTTTGAGTGAATCCCAGATAATCTCGTGAATAATAAACTATATATATATATATATATATATATATATATATATATATATATATTATATATATATACTTATTAGGTAAATGTGAAATTGTTGTGTATAGAATTTGGTTTGAAGAAGGGAAAGTAATATCATGTCTGACAAGTGAAATATATTTAATACTGTATAATATATTCAATATAATAATGAAATATATAATATATTTAAGTAATTTCACTTTGATAGACGTCTAACAGACACTAAATTTATGCTAAATTAATATAATTCGAATAAATATTCAATAATAATATTAATAATATTATAATAATAATAATAATAATAATAATAATTATTATTATTATTATTATTATTATTTCGTTTCAAATCATATATACCTTTATAACTTTTCCTTCCGCCCGAAAGTCAAGTTTCTTTCCCCACCTTAGACCTACGGTTTAACGTGGAATCCGAACCACGATCGACCATGAGTGGTCAAAAATTACAAAGTCCTCGCCCGAACTCGATCTCACGATTTCCCGATCGGCAGCCCAACGTCCAAAACACTTGGCTACCCAGGGTACCCATTCATCTATTAACCAGGTTTTCTTTTTCATTGGAAAGATAAATAGCTGAGTCAAGTGAGCGCCGCTCGCCATCGCTGGCCGCGAATGAAACCCAGACTGGTGGATTCGTAGTCAGCGATGTTAACCATAACACCACCATATACAGGGTGTAACGTAAGTTTTCATGACGTGGCAATGACGTATCAGGGTGTCGTTCATGGAATAACTGACATGCCTTTCTCTGACTTCTACCCAAGCATCATGTAGCAAACAAATTTCGACTTTCTACTCATCTGTATGGTCACCCATATCGTCCATTATCTGACCTCTAATAACAAATTATTATCAACCCAAAATACCCATGAGAACGGAATTTCTGTATACCCCTTTATATATATATATATATATATATATATATATATATATATATATATATATATATATATATATTATTAGTAGAAGAAATGCATCCGTTGAAGTTAAGTACTTGAATACGATTATTTCTAGTCGCTATTCGGGTAATGAGTCACGATTTTGCCGAACTTGTATTGAAAAAAATCTGACATTTTTCAGCGATAAATTTTAACATTTTCTTTTTTTCTTCTTCTTCTTCTTACAAACTATTGTCGAGCGGAAAAATATAAAATTTAATGATAAAACTTTTATGCTATAGTTCTCCTGTTAATATATATATATATATATATATTATATATATATATATATATATACACACACACACACAAATATATTTTAAAGAGTAGTTGAAGAATTCCCTCAATTAATAATTGAGAAAGTAAAAAGGATTCCCTATATTTTATCAACAATTTAAGCTCGGAGTCATTTAATCGCGTGTCGGAACGCTAAGTTGGGAAAAAATAATTGATGGCTGTATTGATTTGTAGTTTGGGGACCGCCTTTTGGAGGGTGTCCGAG
>JAJOZX010006700.1:230000-245000 GCA_023014485.1 Bathynomus jamesi
AATAAATGATGCACACCCACCACAAGAAAAATTGCATATATATATATATATATATATATATAATATACTGTGTATATTGCGTAAAGAACGACGCTTGTATGCGTGTGGACTTTTAACGCAATGTTTTTAGAGCCAAAACGTGTATTTGTGATGCCAAGCGCTGAAGACTAAATAAACTGAAGGTGGGAAGGATAAACTATTCTCACGAAAGAGAGAGAGAAGCAACAACCTGAAGGAGGCTCAGAAGTGAAAAGAATAATATTAGTTCGACACACTCTCTTTCCCTCTCCAACGTCAAGATTGGTTAAGTAACCGTAATGATCCTCCACTTTTTTGAGAAAAGCTTATTATATTTTCAATGTATTATACCGTGAGGGATAATCGTATACAATAATGAATGCTCCAATACAGCATAAATGCACATTAACGCAATTGATCTCTGCACGCACACACACATACATATATATGTATATATATATATATATATATATAACTCATACCCTGCATATACGTACCAGATAAATAGATATATAGAAAATCCATGTGTGTGTGTATATATATACTAACGTAATGTGCCCACTTGAGAACTACATGTGTACCACTTAGACCTCTATTGAGAAAAAAGGGAATTGAGAAATTCGTTAAAACAGAAAAGGGCTTCATTATCGCTGATCAAATTTAAGGGTTACACTGTTTATTTTAGCAACTCGAGACATCTCACACAGAAGAGAGCCTTAATTCCTGTATTGATATTGCATCTTGGCGTATATTTAGTCGTTTTAAGATAAGGAAGTATTTTGGTAACGTAAAAATACGATCTACGAAATTAATACAAAAGACACCATCTTTGATATTAAAAATTTATTTACATTTTTTTAAAGAATTTTCGATTTTTGACTTGTTTTAAATTTGTATTTAATATATTTAATACTAAAAGACTCTTTAAATTGTATTAAAATTAAAGTTAAGTACGAGTGTAGGTAAATTATTTATTATACAAAGGGTTGACAAAAATGAATAGACGCTCATTGTCCTCGAAAACAAATGGCGAAGTTTATCAATGGAATGCCAGAACGCGTGTCAGCTTTAAATGATAATTTGAAGGGGAAAGTAACACAATTCTAAATACATTGATTCAATAAATCCGTTATTATTTATTGACTTTTATTATTACATAAAAAGCTAAGGAAAAAAAAGGTGGTGTCAATATACTTTTGTCAACTCTCTTTATAGTGTAATTCAGTGATTCCTAACCTGCGGTACGCCGAGCTATTTTAGGTGGTACGCGAAAGGGTTTTAATATGCAGGTTGCTAATTCATAATTACTTTAATGATAATGTATTTAAAAAATAATTATAGTTGTAGATGAATAACTCGCGACCTTTCCGACCGTAGTATTCGGAACAGCACGGCGGTACGTCGACGAACCCTTGCTGTAACTAATACAGTTCATGCTTCTCCACACACACACACACACACATATATATATATACATTATTGAGTAAGAAAAAGAATCTATATTCATGCAAACAGATCGTAACACAGAAGTCGCTACAGCATAAGATTAATCGATAAGCCTGGAATAATGATAGTAACGGGCGTTCTACTCGTATTTCTACATAATGCAATAAAGGAACAGAGAAAATGCCTCGTACAAAAAACAATAAACAATAACATAGACAAAACAATTGAATAAGAAGGAGACAATGACTGCTATGAACGAGCGAATTAATGTCTCATTGATCGAAGGGTATAAGATCCAGCGCTCTGATATAACTATTCAATAGATCCATTCATGCAGATAAAAAAAAGGTGGTACAACTATATCGATTCGTTTGGTATTTTAGATTCTTAATTAAAGTTTTTTGTGAGTGGTTCTCGTCTACTCCTATATGGTGATTTCCCCTCTAACCACTCCCCTCTAGTTTTTAATCACTAAAATTGATTCAAAATCGGTGATGGGATTGATGGACTAGAACTTGCGGTTCGATGGGGTTCGCAGTCCCGAAGGTGGCGGGAGTGGGATAATAGGAATGGGCCATAATGAAAGTAAACAGTTGAGGTGTAATGGGTGAAAAGCAATTTGAAGATATTGCTCCACATAATTGATGAGGGCTTATAATAGCATAAATTATTATTTTTACGCTATTTATATCATTACTGTGTCCCCACCAATTGTTTATTATTCATTTATTTATTTAATTATTGTTCTATTTATACACGTACAGTTTGGGAAAAAAGTTCACCTAGAAACATGACATTTCTAAACTCTATAAGAATTACTAATGAATTATTAATTGTTAATATTCTATATTACGTCTTTCTTTGAATATTTTAGTTTTGGTGACTAATAAATTTTTTAAGAACAAAGACCCAGTCATTATACTGATTAGTAATTTTTTATGTTCTTTAGAAACTTCATATTTCTTGGCGAACTTTTTTCCCAGACTGAACAATGAACGTACAGTGGATGTAAAAAAAGTATATAAAAATGGACCAGTAAGTGATTTCCTGTATATATATAACATAGAACTGCCATTTGCGAACAAATTTTATGCTTCATTGGAAGAATGGGTGTTGTTTCATAGATCTTTTTAGATAAGGCACAACATAAAGATTATTTACAGTAATTTAAAATGGGGGAAAATGGAATGGAATTAAATACAAAATACAGTGAATCTGGATATTAACTGATGTACAAGCTAAAAAAAAAAAAAAACCCTGGACATATAGTTGTATATTACATATATTCATATATATACGTATCGGCATTCCTAAACACCTTTTGGGGCACGAAAGAACGGTGCCAAAAGCGAGGACAAAACTCAAAAGTGAAAGTCACCGATAAATATGTAAACAAAGTAAGAAGAATTGTAATGGCTGGAAAAGTGTTTCTCCGAGAAATCTTCGCTACACTTACGTGTTTCCGCGCACTTTTATGATGATAAAAGAAGTTTCGTCTACACCCATATACACTCACTCATTTATCGAATTACGTTACATCAACGAAGGTTTCGCTTCATTCCAAGCCCCAACCTCATCTCGCCGTGTCAACTTTCCTCCGACAGTCAACTACTCTCGTTGATCACCGATCTTTACTCGACATTCGATATTCACTGTCTTCACGGTCGACGTCAATGAAGGCTTGCGTTTCGACGGAACACTCGAGGGTACCATTCCTCGTATGCTCGTGTCTCCAAGTAACACTTGAAGTCCGTCCCATTGACGCCGAAGATGCTCCAGCTTCCATCTTCTACATCTCCGTTCAACGAGAATATTCAATCGCCATTCAACATTTTGTACAACCTTTTCATATTACCGTTATCTAAATTTGTTTGTCATATACCGTATATTGGGGCGTATAAGTCTACGGTCCAGATTAGTCGATCCCCTAACTTTCAATTTCAGATTTAGATTTTAGCCTGTTCTGGGTGTTTAAGTCCACCACCAACTTGCCAGCATAAAAAAGTAAAACTTTGTAAAAATCTTGGAAAAATTAGTTATCAAATCCTTCATAATCATCATCATAATCATCATCTGACATCATAAGTTCATTATATACATCCTGAGATACATTTGCGAGTGCTTTGTCATATAGATCCAATTCAGATGTTGACCAAAAGCGAGCTAATGCGGGACTGAGGACCTATGACAGGTAAACCTGTCTTTAAATACGAGCTAAAATGGAAAATGGACGGTTAATTTTTTAGAATGGGCCTATAAGTCGACTCCCTACTTTAGGGCATAATTTTAAGCTTAAAATACCGACTTATACGCCCCAATATACGGTAATTGATAACAAAGCGGTTATATATATATATATATATATATATATATATATATATGCAAAGACAAGGAAACCATTGCCTTTGCATATATATATATATATATATATATATATATATATATATATATATGTTTCAGTCAATGTCTAAAAGCAGGCAATTTTTAAATTGACTGAAATTTTAGGCAATGTGTCAAATTGATAATATACACAAAACCTAACCTAACCTAATGAATTTTTAGGCAGCATATTGGGAAATACCAGAGTGGGCATGCATACGCAGCATTACCAGAAAGGTTAGGTTAGGTTAGGTTTTGTGTGTACCATCAATTTGACACATTGACTAAAATTTCAGTCAATTTACAAACTGCCTGATTTTAGACATTTACTGTAACATACTGTGTTATATATATATTATATATATATATATATATACTTCAGCTAAAATTATACAGACATTCTTTTCTATGGGATATAATCTATGTATATGAAATACCTCGACAGTGTACAAGAATTTTGCATTTTCCTTTAAATATTTTAATCTTTTGGTGACCGTAAAAAAAAATTTAAAAATAAAAATTCCGCTCATTATCAATTACTAATTTTTCTATGCTTTAAAGAAATTTTGTTTCTCGGCGAACTTTTTTACCGAAACTGTGCGTATGGAAGGACGTGACGTGGGTGGGAAATTGAACGCGAGTTTAGCCCCCATTTTAGTGAAAAATGCGTTGAAAGTGTTTAGAATACCATTGCGTTTGTAATGGGTTCATTATCAATTATTTGGTTTTTGGGTATGAGGGGTTTTACTTGTTTTTTACTAATCGCTTTGTTAATACGCCTCGGTGGTGTAGTGGTTAGCGTCGCTGACTACGAATCTATCGGCCCCTGGATCGAGACCCGGTGACGGCAGGCGGCGCGCGGCAGAACCCAGCTGTTCATCCTTCCACACAATAAAGAAATTGATTGGTAGATAAATGTGTACCCTGGGTATCCTAGTGGTCAAGACGCTCGGCTGTTGGTGGGGCGTAGTCTAAGGTGGAGTGACAAGTTTGACCTTCGTCAGAATGAACAATTCGGGCGGAAGCCAAACCAAGTTAAACCAAGGTTAATGGGGTTTCAATATTATATGAGATCGCCCTTGTATTCTTCAAGTTTATATTTACAGTAATCAGATTTTGCTTTGAGCATTAATGAATTAAGTTTGTTTCGATAGTGGGTGTGTAATTCCTTAGGAAGTAAACCTTCCTTCACATACTTGCATATTTTATGGTTTTGTTTAATGGATGCTTTTAGACCTTGGGGTCAACCACGAGTTGTTTATTCTAACAGTAGGAATGATGAAGCAGGGTAATAATAATAATAATAATAATAATAATAATAATAATAATAATAAATTAAAATACTCAAGATGAAGTTTTCAATCTAATCACGAAAGCAGTAAAAGGAGATAATCAAAACACGAAAATTTCATCTAAGACATTAAATTCACATCTAATTTATAAGTTATTCAAATTTTTGCAAAGAATATATATATATATATTTGTGTGTGTGTGTGTGTGTGTGTGTGTGTGTGTGTGTGTGCCAGGGAGACAAAATAAAGAAACATCATTATTATACATAAGAACCCTAAACCATAATACATTATTTGCAATAATATTTCAGATATTACGTCAGTCTTAATACCGAATGATTCAGAACCGCTGTTCAAAATCTTTGCTGATACGAAGTTCTCCAAAATTTAACCTTTTAATTTTTTAGCATCGGAAAGAAGTGAATAAAACCGAACCAAATAAGAAGGTAAAATTTTAAAAATACCTAAAAATCACTAAAAAAATCACTAAAAAATCACTAAAACCTGGATGAACAGTAAAAACTAAAAACAGATATTGAAGAAAGTCATTTTCATTAAGTTTAGGTGAAATACGGTCATAAATTTAATAATTAGACATTTAGTATTTTTTCATGACCTTGTTGGGTGTTTCTTAATATTGAAGGTTCTACCTGGCTCCATACGGAGAAGAGTGCGTTTGAATATCATCGTACTTTTAATTATGTATTTGGGTCGATTTTAATGGGAAAATAATCAGAGTTTATGATTATGTTTTTCTGATATAATTATAAGGAGTTGAGTGACCTGCCACAAGGAGAGTGCATGGTTCTTACGCAGTTGTCATGATGTCTTTCTTTGCATCTCTCTCTCTCTCTCTCTCTCTCTCTCTCTCTCTCTCTCTCTCTCTCTCTCTCTCTCTCTCTCTCTCTCTCTCTCTCTCTCTCTCTCTTTTGGAGAACTTCGTATCAGCAAAGATTTTGAACAGCGGTTCTGAATCATTCGGTATTAAGACTGACGTAATATCTGAAATATTGAAAACTGGCTGAGGAATAGGCGGCAGAGGGTTGTAATTAAAGGGGCTAGTTCGGGTTGGGCCTCGGTCACTAGTGGGGTTCCTCAGGGTTCCGTTTTGGGGCCACTGTTGTTTATCATTTACATAAATGATATCGACGGTGGCATCGTCAGTCGGATCGCGAAATTCGCTGATGATACCAAGCTTGGGGCCAATGTTGGGACGCCCGAAGCGATCGAGGAACTGCGTGCGGACCTAGGTAGGATAGGAGAGTGGTCCGAAAAATGGCAAATGCCGTTTAACTTGGGTAAATGCAAAGTGATGCACATTGGCTACGCCAATCCCAAGTCGGACTACTCGATGTTGGGTAGTAATATCGAGGTGACTGATTTAGAAAAGGACTTGGGTGTGCTAATTAGCAGCGACCTTAAGTTTACAAAACAGTGTGTAGAGGTGGAAAAGAAAGCCCAGAAACTATTGGGTTATATCAGGAGGCAATTTCAGTTTCGGAACAAGGAGATTGTGCTCTCACTGTACAATTCCCTTGTTCGGCCGCACCTGGAGTATGCTGTGCAGTTCTGGTCGCCCACCCTCAGGAAAGATATTGAGAGGCTGGAGCGAGTGCAGGCGAGGGCCACAAAGTTAATCCCTTCCGTTAGACATATGGGCTACAATCGACGGTTACGCGCCCTGAACTTGTTTTCGCTTGAAACTCGGAGGCTGCGCGGTCAACTGATCGAGGTTTTCAAGCTCTTACGCGGGTTCAACGATGTCGATTTTAGAAGTATGTTTAGTTTAAATGATAACCCAACTCGCAACAATGGTTGGAAGTTGGATTTGAAACGGTTTAGGACTAGTGTGTGTGGGAATTACTTTACGTATAAGATCTGTGACACATGGAACAGGTTACCTTCGGAAGTTGTGAACAGTTCCTCTGTGGATCAGTTCAAGAAAAGGGTAGGCGAAATCTTGCACACTATTTGAGTGTGTAAATACATTTAGGACCTCAGTCTGCGGAAATTTCTTTTCCTATAAAATAGTTAATATCTGGAACCAACTTCCCTCAGAGGTTGTTTCCAGTCAAAGTGTAAATCTGTTTAAAAATAGGCTAGACAAAGTACTGAACACACTCATAGTTTAAGATTAAAACCTCAGAAAACTCTGCAGGAGTTCGTTTGCTCGGTGTCTCTGTGAGCAAGCTAAATATAGAGCTATTTATATATTCTCCACTTTCCTGTAAAATTTCCTTGGCTACTTTTCCAGGTTCAAGGTATTTTCTTCAACCTTTTTCCGTACCTGCCTCTGGCAGGGAGGGAGCGGAGGGTGGGGAGAGAGCCTTCTACTTTTCTATCCAGTTTTCTACTACTGCTAGGATAGTTGAAAGAAAAATAAACTTTTACAAAATTTTCCCTGGCACCCGTTGCCATTGGTACCTCCTCGGTATGGGCCGCAAGGCCTTTTGAGGTACTTCTTTTCCTTGTAACTCCTTGTAACTCTCTTTCTCTCTCTCTCTCTCTCTCTCTCTCTCTCTCTCCCCTTGTCTATATATTTAATCATTGATGCATTCATATTTAAATGGAAGTATGAAGAGTTAAACACCTTTTTACATAGCACCATTCCGCCCATACGCCCATTTCAGGATACGAACAGCTAGCAGCTGCACTGCCAAGCAAATAGGGGGTCAAAGTACTGACAAGGCTTTCGTACGCGGTTCATCACCACTGAAAGCAACAATGCTCTGTGTTAGTCTAATCTAAAGAACGTCCATATCCGTATTGAATTGATTAAAATTTTCGTTAGTTTGTATTGCAGACACTCACAGTTATCATCAGTTCTGGTGCATGATTCTTCAGGAGCAAAATGCACCATATATATATATATATATATATATATATATATATATATATACACCTTTCAACCCTTTCAAATGTTCCGTGCGATGATTCCCATTTCACGAAGGTCAAGCTTGTCGCCCCCTCCTCTCGATAAATATATATATGTGTGTGTGTGTGTGTGTGTGTGTGTGTGTGTGTGTGTGTGTGTGTGTATACATATAACAAAAGTTTAATCACAAATATTCTTAAATATAAAAAATCGTATTTGATAATCCCCTTTTAAATGACTGAACGTATTTGCTGTGGATAATTGCTACATACCCAATCATTCGCTTCGTTAAAAATCAACGCATTCAAAAAACAAGTGAATTAAAAATAAAAATTCATTCAATCAGGGCAAAACCAACCTAAATACTCCCGTCCTGAGGGTGCACGATACCCCCTGGTCAGTTTGAATCAATTCATCAAAGATTTGCTTCACTTAGATCAACATTCAATTTCCGGCTAACCATCAAAAAAGGCAAAAAAAAATGGTAAAAAAAAAGTATTTCCATCAGGGCTGGATTTTTTCCAATCACGTAAAATGTGACCCTTCCAAATGTAAACAAAGCGAGGTCAGAATGGCTATTAGAAGGATTCTTGTGATTGGTCAATCGGTGCATTTTAAATGAGAGCTCTTCTCTGATTGGTTATCATGGCTACTTCAAACAAGTGATACAGTCTAATAATTCTAGATTCAATATTTTATCTACAAGTCCTGTTCTGTTTACTGACTGACTGTTTTGCTTTTCAGCAACGCATATCTACAGCGAGATTTTGTATTTGCTTATAATATATACTTTAACATCCAATTTATTTAAACGTGTATTGCAAAACTTTGAAGAGAAATAAGAAAAGAGAAAAAATTATTGGCAAATAATTGTTAATAAATATACAGTTTTGAGATTTTTATTTATCGGAGACTTTCCTCCAGCGGTCAACCAATCATGAGCAATTTTGCCATAAAATAATAAAAAGATTTTTAAAAAGGAATAACAGATTTTTATATTCTGAATAGAATTCCAGGTTAATTGCATATGTATATATATACTGTATATATATATATTATAAACTTTGATGTTATATATGTTTGCAGAGAAATGGTAAATAATATACTTAAATAACATTAGTTTCATAGATTCTATGGATATGCCATTACAGCGCGCGCTCACACACACCACACACACACACACACACACACACACACACAGAATAAATCGTACAATGTTCTTAAATAACATTCATTTACCTTAAATATAATGTAGGTAAGGTTTTTATGTTAAAATTCAATGTCTTTTTAGAAAAGTGCTTCAAGGCGTAGTTTAGTATTTAGTAGAATTTAGGAATTTCTTTTCATTTTTTTCTTTATAACTTGTAACTTCATGTTCATAATTGCAATGGTTGCCAAATTTCATTGTCTCTATGATTTATGGTATTTTAAAACACGGGTAATTGGTTATATATTGGATTTATAACACACACACACACACTCACATGCACATACACATACACACGCATATATATTATATGTACACACACACGCACACACACACACACATATATATATATATATATATATATATATATATTGTTTATGTAACAACTATTTTGTAGACATGAAAAAGGCGCAGACAAGGCCTAAAAAACTATAAAAAAGCGTATATTTAAAAGACTTTTTATGCCTTATAGCCGTTTTGGGGATATGAAAAAGACAAACACGTTGTAATAAGGAAATACATTGACTAAAAACTATTTTAAAAATCAGACAAAATTTCAATATACATCAACGACACCTGTTACCTCAGTTTCACACTTTGTGAAAGTGAATTGTAAACAATATTTCCCTATTTGACGGTTGTTAAGCCTTACGCCATTTGGATAAATTGTTCGAGTATAAATCTATTTGGTGTTTATAAGAATATTTATTATGTGTTTAGAGATGTATTTGTTTTAAGAGGAAGAGATGTCTTTTGAACGAGTGTACATATTTGGTATATGTTTTGAGAAAGAGTTATTGCGGCTTGCTTGCTCTTTCTATCCAACTTATATATATATATATATATATATATATATATATATATGGGATAATTTTCCTTGACGAGTTATTTTAAATATACGCAAGGTTTTGGATCGTCATATTTTTTCCGTGTGGGTGTGTATGTGTAATAATATATATATATATGAAACAAAGTACATACAGCTCTAAAGAGGAAAATAAACGTATGCAAATATATCAAGAGAGAAGAAAGGAAATTAGCTGGAACAGTAACAAGAACAGTAATTAAAAACTGTTCCAAAATTACCAATCGCAAAATCAAACAAAAGAGACAGAAATAATTGAATGATTAATCAAGACAATGAAGTGAGCTGGAATCATTCTCACATACGTACGAAAGACAAAAAGGAGGCAAAATTCTTTGAGAGAGAATTCTATTTTGTCTTCCTAATTAAATTTGTCTCTTACCTGATAAATAATTCAATTAATTAATGAACACAGAACTAGTTAATTGGTACGCAAAAAGAATGGTATATATATATATATATATATATATATATATATATATATATATATAAAGAGAGAGAGAGAGAGAGCTATGTCAAAAATAATGGACACATTTTTAAAACTATTGAGTAACTTTAAACAAAATTCGTGTCAATGTGGCTCCGAACCATTTAGCAGTTCAAATTACTCACAGACATTACTTTAATACTTTTCAAAATAAGAGTAAAAAAAAAAGTCTTTATTTTTAAAAGTATCGAAATTTATTTTTCACCAATTTGAGTTAAAATAACTTAATATATTATGTTGATCATAGTTGCTTCAAGAGTAGGCAAAAATGCAATGTACATTGATCAATAATATATTTAAAAGGTTCAGTTATTATCTTGTTGATTTCCTCTTTGATCTTCGTATTGCAAAAATGCACTCAAGTTTTATCTGAATGGAGCTGACTATGTGCTTCTGAGGTAGTGCAGGACATGCTTCTTTCAACGTTTGTAGCAAATCTTAAAATGTTGAAATATCGTGACATAGTTATGTTGCACGCGCAGTATGGGTTGCAGCGCCGTCCTCCATAAAAATGCTACTCTGTGGAAACATCTTGCTCTTGGCAAAAGCGGGAAGAAGATCGTCCCAAAGAATTTTAACATATGGAGCTGACGTCACCATTTCGGCGTAGCTTCCATTTCTAGCGCAAAGCGAACGTAGTATCACAGGCAAAGCATCCAGCATTTTCCATGGCCGGGCAATCGTGTGACATAAGCCCACTAAAGTATGTGTGGCATCTTCTTGATGCGCCCCCACCCCCCAAAAAAAAAACACTTCAAAGTAAGCTCTGTTACGAGTGCCAAAAAAGGCATGATCCGCAATACCTCAAAAGTCCATAGCTAACTAAACTCATTCAAATGATACCTGAATGCATCACTGCTACGCAAAAGGCAAATACGAAATCAACAACCTTTCCTAATAAATTATTGGCAGTAATGTACACACACACACACACACACACACATATATATATATATATATATATATATATATATACACACTCGTATATTTATTTATTTATTTAATTATTTATTCATTTGTTTCTTTATTTATTTGCACGCGTGTTCCATCATCATAATTTACCCATAGAGAACATAACTTTCATCTAATTACTCTGTTTGGAGTCTCACTTAGCCGTAAAATGAATAAATGAAAAAAAGTTACACACTAATAAAAAAATTTTGGTACTTCATTGCTCACAACATGTTCGAACCTGTTTTACGACCGTTGCAGATAACGAAAACTTGCGTTAATTTGTATCACGCGCGCAAATAACAGAACAGGTCGTTCGCTGTCTTAATGTACAATATATATATATATATATATATATATATATATATATATATATATATATAATGTGGGAAGTGGTACGAGGATAGGCTTAAGGAGTTAAAACTGACTACACTCGAGACTAGGAGGTTGAGGGGTGATCTAATCCAGGTTTTTAAAATTACGAATGGGTTCGATAACGTTAATAGAGAGAGCTTTTTCGAACTAGCACAATACAGGGTGTCCCATAAGTCCGGCATCATAGGAAAAATAATAAAAAAAAGGCAAAACAAAAGCTTTTATTTACAGAACGTGCTCAATATGTCCACCATTGTTTTCAATACACAAATTCAGACGTGGTACCCAGTCAGCAAGCACACGGTGAATGATGTCAGGAGTAATGGTGTTACATGACCCAATAATGCGCTGCCGCAAATGTTCAACACTCCTAATTTTCTCTGCGTATACCAGCGCTTTCAAGTGGCCCCAGAGATAAAAATCTAGTAGCGTGAGATTCGGGCTTCTAGCTGGCCATTCCACAGGCCCTCGACGTCCTATCCAATGACCAGGGAATTGCTGGTACAGGTATTCCCTTACTCGGGTGCTGTAATGTGCAGGAGCGCCGTCTTGCTGGAACCATGTTGGGAAATTTCCTTCTTCGTTCAAGACACTGGGAAATGCTTCTTCCTTGAGCATACGTAGGTAGGTGCCTCCAGTGATATGTTCATCGAAAAAGAGGGGGCCTATGATGCGATCCTTCCAAATGCCACATTATACCATCACCCGAGATGCACCTTGTTCCTTTGAAGAGGTATACCAGTGAGGGTTGTTTTGAGACCAGTAGCGGGTGTTCTGTCGGTTTACCTCATCATTTCCATAAAACACAGCCTCGTCACTGAACAGAATGGTGGACGGGAAATTGGCATCCCGAGCATAAGAAAAATATGAATTATGGTTTGTAGAAATAGAAAAATGAATTTCTCCTATGATGCCGGACTTATGGGACACCCCGTATAGTAGAACTGGAAATAACGGGTGTAAGCTGACAAGTAGAAGGTTCGAGACAGCAATCACCAAAAACTTTTTAACGCATAAATAGGTGGAATAGTTTGCCGGTAGAAATAATTAGTAACACGTCTATAAACATGTTTAAAATTCGATTCGATGCATATGTTGATAGATTAGATATAGTTTAAGGTAGTAAAATTAAGGTTTTTGTGGTTCGGAACCCACGTAAAATTGTAGGTCCCCTCCGCCACCACGGAAGGCATGCGCAATACACAATTACAAACACGGTTAAGTAGACCGTGTTTGTAATTGTCTGAAACATTATAACATTATATCATTATACAGTATATTATATATATATATATATATATATATATATATATATATATATATATATAACCCAGCCCCTTTTGGATTTGAGATTATTTATTAATAAATAAATAAATAAATAAATAATAAATAATTAAAGATTAATAAATAATCATGATAAATAATAATTACTAAACAATTTGAAATCCTTATGAGGCCCGGACTTTAGCAACACCCTATATATATATATATATATATAGATGAATAAAACCACCCTGAGGATGTCATTAGACGAAAGCGCTTGAGCACCATTCTGTGTTTCCTTTCCTTCGTGGTTTTATTCATCATAAATATTTTTCACGTGTTACTGTCGTGAAATAATTTTCATATATATATATATATATATAAAAATATATATGATGCAAAACCACAGGGAAAAAGAAAAATGATTCCAAGGCCTTTGGTGTATTCAGAAGTACACCTCGTCATCCCCTTGACGAGGTGTACTTCTGAATACACGAAAGACCTTGGAATCATCTTTCTTTTTCCCTGTGGGTTTGCATCATTCATTCATTTCACGTGTTTAATTGCGAAATTTATCCCATATATATATATATATATATATATATATATATATATATATATATATATATATATATATATTTTTTTTTTGTTAATGGTTTTATGCACAGATGAGTGAATGGGGTTATTTTTGGTGTCTTGTTTGTGCTTCAGTTATCAAAGAGTGACGTTTATGCAAAAGACAGAAGAAGTCATTCTATTCTCATTCCCATTTTCAGAAACTGAAACTCTCCTTTGTTACGATAAATCTTCGCTTTTTTCCCTTCAACTTTTCAATTTTAAAAAGAATATTATTTATAATTATACGTATTTAAATTCGAAACTATGGCGAAATATGTAAGCAAAATCTGGCAAGTATAACAGTTTGCGATTCCGAGAGAGATATATATATATATATATATAATATAGATATATATATATATATATATATATATATATAATATATAAATTAACATTTATATATATAGTTGAAAATAATTTTCTCAATGACGAAATGAAACGTTTCCTATAAATGTCATTTTGTCTTTTCTTCTCTTTGGACATTTCATTTTTTTATCACTCTGTTTTTTTTTTTTTTCATTTTCTTTTTCAACTCATTTTTAGCATTTTTTCAACATTTTTTTTTTTCATTTCATCGATCACTTCAAGTTTCGTAAAAATTAATTTGAAAATGGGAAATGTGATTTGTAGATATTGGGGTTCTTTGAAGTTACAGGGACTTACTATGAACGCTTACAATGTGTGGTAAGAAAGCTAACATATATATATATATATATATATATATATATATATATATATATATATATAGAAAATGTCAATTAAGCTTGTTACTCTTTATGCTGATTAACATGTGGTCAAAAGGCAAAGAACGATTTGAAAGTGCAACTACTGCGGATCTGAATGTGGATCTGAACTGTGGTTCAGTTTGTGTAGAGCAAGCTCCCTCTTGGGCACGGATTGGACAAAAAATAAATGCTGCTGCATAATCCCAAGAAGGCGACAAACTTCAAGAGCGTGTTATAATTTATGAATCTTACGCATATATATATATATATATATATATATATATATACGTATATATATATACACAGCGTGTCCCAAAGAAATGTATACCCACTTTGTTCGATAATACCAGCTATGAGGATAATAAATATATTACTTTTTATATGTTTTTTAATAAAGAATTTTCTCCTGAATCTAAATATGTAATTATTTTTATTAAAAATTGAAGAACAAAAACGTTACAGATGTTTAAATTATAATTATTATTTTCGAGACTTCATG
>JAJOZX010006700.1:250000-253782 GCA_023014485.1 Bathynomus jamesi
TTCATGAGGGTATGTATCTTGCCTCTGGTCAAAAAAAAGTATGGAGACATTTTGTCCAGCAATAATTACAGGCCTATTGCTGTCGCTTCCTGCTTCTCGAAACTACTCCGATTAAATGATTACCTATGGACATTAATCAGTTTGGTTTTGAAAGGTTCCACTCAACTGACCTGTGTATCTACGGGGCTCCAATAAACCTTAGCACCCCTGCCCATGGCCTAAACCATTAGAGGTACAGTAAAACTAAACATACCTTACAAAAGAGAATTTAATCCTGCATTTAATGAGAAACAATTAAAACTTGGCGTTCCCGCCATTGGCTTCCAAGACAGCCTGAATTCGCTTTGGGTAGCTTGCCAAAAGTGACGTGAATAAATCTTGATCGTTACGCAAATTTGCTAAAAACAGTTTCAATGTGTTGCGTCATTATATCCTTCGAAAATCGATTTGCTGCAGGTTCTTGAAACAAGAGACATTCAACCTTGTCCTTTATAACTGACCCAATGTGTTCACAGACGTTCAGGTCAGGAGAATTTCCTGGCCATTCTTCATTTCCAAAGAAATCGATCTCATGGTTCCGCAACAACTGTTGAGTGGCTAATGCCTTAAAGCAGGGGCCCTTATCGTGCAGAAGTGTGACCTGATCGACATCCATAGCATTGTTTGGGTTTCTTAGAAAAGGAATAACATGCTGGGATAGAATAATATCACGAAAATACTGTCCATCCCAACTCTGACCATTTGGCTTCAGCACCCACATGAGCTTCTTTGCAGTGAACAAAACAAACACACCAACACAGTCTGGACTTTGTAATAATTCGCGATAATGTTCATTGTCATCGATTTCATCTGGTGTTGTGGCCCACACTCGATTATTTTGGTAGTTAGGCCGACGTGTTACGTAAACAAAAAATTCATCGGAGACAGCTAAATGCATGAACTCATCCACATCCCAATCTTCAAGATAATGGGCAAACCACATTCTGTCATCGATGTTAAGTTGAGTTTTTCTTGGCTTTGGAAGTTCATGCCAAGGCTTTAAACCTTGCCTATGATGGTACAGTCGAATGATCTCACCACTCACGATCTTTCCTCTCAACACTTCGATCTCTCTAGAAAGTTTAGCACAGCTGTTTTTCCGCTTTCGCGTACCGCTTTCAATGATGTCCTTTGTTTCCTGAGAGAGTGGCAAATTTGGGCGCCCAGATTTGGTTGTATCCATTTCACATTCATCCAAAGTGTTATTCCAATTTCTTTTGACGAAGTCCTCACTTCTTCGCAACTTTTTGGCAACCCATGAACGTGTTATAAAGGTGGCTCCAGCATCACGAGCTTCCCAAAATGTTATTGCTCGTATGCGATCTATCACACGTTGCCTCTCCGAATCACCAATTAATTGAGAAGCCATTATATTATCACTTTATCAGCTAGAGTAATTTTAATACCTGCAATAAATAAAGAATTTTATATATTTTTATAATCACTAAAAACTATTTCGATATAAGTAAACATGTAAGCTGCAAATGGGGGGGCTAAGGTTTTTTGGAACCCCTTATGTACTTAAAGAAATAATATCTAAATACATTGACAGTAATTCAACTATTTATAGCTGTTTCCTAGATATAAGTAAGGCATATGATAGAGTGAACCACAATATTTTATTTAAAAAAACTAGAAGACAGGAAGGGTCCCATATCCATATTATATTAAATTTATTGAAATTTTGGTATTCCCACCAATCTTTTACCGTTAGGTGGGGCAATGTACTATCCGAATGTTTTGGCTCCTCTTGCGGGGTGAGACAAGGCTCCTTGCTCTCTCCTATGCTGTTTAATGTGTATACTGGCGGATTAATTGCTTCACTTAATGAGGCAACAGTGGGATGTTGTATAGATAACACAAGGATAAATAACTTAGTTTTTGCCGATGATATGGTGTTAATAAGTCCCTCTGTTAAAGGTCTGGATCGGCTACTAAAAGTCTGCGAAGTGTATTCTTTTTAATGTTACAAAAACTAAGGTTATGCAATTTCATCCTAAAAGCGATGAATCAGCCAGCTGATATAAGGTTTAAAATGAATGGTGAAGTAATTGAGGAAGTACAAGAGTTTAAGTATTTGGGTCAAACTATTACCAACTCCTTGAGTGATGACTCCGATATAAGAAAGCAATCTCGAAGCCTTTGTGCTAAAGCGAATATGACTATAAGGAACTTTCGGTTCTGTACAAGTGAAGCTAAAGACACTCTCTTTCGTACTTTCTGCAGTAATATATACGGACAGCAACTCTGGGTGAATTATAAAAAAGATTCTGGCAGAACCCTAAATTTGCTGTACAACAGGTCTTTTAGACTCTTACATAAATTACCCCCGAGATGCTCAGCTTCGCAAATGTTTGCTACCCGCAATGTCCCGAGCTTCCCGGAGGTAACAAGACGTGCTCAATACAGTCTAATGCAAAGAATTAAAAAATCAACCAACCCGATTACCCAAGCTATCCATGAGTCCTGCCGTTTGTCCTCTAACCTATGGAATTCTTGGTACGAAAACGTCTGTATGTAGCTCCACTTAACTTCAGCATTACTGTACAATATTATCTCTAATCAATTGTATATATTTCTATCCTTAGTATGTGAACTGTCATTGCATTGATAATATTTGTCATATGGACTATAGTC
The DNA here is from genome assembly GCA_023014485.1 of Bathynomus jamesi. Classification (NCBI taxonomy): domain Eukaryota; kingdom Metazoa; phylum Arthropoda; class Malacostraca; order Isopoda; family Cirolanidae; genus Bathynomus; species Bathynomus jamesi. Next base: position 252,677 of record JAJOZX010006700.1, read on the forward strand.
TGCCAATAATCTTTATATATATATATATATATATATATATATATATATATATATATTATATATATATATATATATATATATATATATATATATATATATATTTACATATCAAACCTCCTTCCATCCAATTTAGAAGCAATTAAAAACTTAAATTCCTTTATACTTTGAGGCTTCTAAATACACACAAAATTCCGGTATTTAGAATTAGAGAGAAGTCCATCGTTTCATCATGCAAAAGAACCATTAGAAAATCGACTGTGCGTATACAGACGGCAAAGAATTAAGTAAAGATTCTTAAAACTGGACTATTATTCCAGTATTTGAGAACGAAATCATTCGTCCGTAAGTGTACGAGGCAAGTCTCCGTAGAAAAACGCATATATATATATATATATATGAATGAAGTCTTTACATGTTTGGGATGTATATTTAAGAAGGAATTGGTGTACCGAATACATATAAATTCGCTTCACGGAACTCGTTTGATAATGATGAGATAGAATAATTTGGTTTAAATACACTGATCAAGTCAATTAACGTTTGTTGTAATGTTTAACTTGGTTCGAAAATGAGGCCGAATTTCACGTTTCGATCTCAAATCAGAGATCCTCCCCCACAAAAAAATTTATATATATATATATATATCCACGCTGAGGACACAGCTTTTTTATGGATAAGGTTTCAGAAAGAGAGTGAAGGCTTCATCGCTCTACAAAGCACCACTACGCCAATACGCTCATTCTAGGTACGAGCAGCTCGCCGCACCATTATTGCCAATTATATACTATGATATATAAAGGGGTCAACGTACTAACGAAGATTCTGTACGTGGTTCAACATTCCAATTCCAATTTATATATATATATATATATATATATATATATATAATATATATATATATATATATATATATATATATATATATATATATATATATATATATATATATATATATATATATATATAATAATGTTATAATAATGTTTCAGACCAACAAAGACCCTAGGATCCACTCATGGCTGGTCTACCTAACTGCGTTCGTAACTGTGTATTGTGCATGTCCTCCGTGGTGGCGGAGGGGACCTACAATTTTACGTGGGTTCCGA
>JAJOZX010006701.1:2500-255287 GCA_023014485.1 Bathynomus jamesi
TCGACATCTTCCTTCTTAGCTGAAGGATTATTTTCGATTTTCTTCACAAAACTTTCGCTAGTCACATGGGCGCCCGCAGGTAGGGGCAAGGGGGGGCGCTTGCACCCCCCCCCCCTGGAAATGCCAAGAAAATATATTAAATATTTTCTAAGAAAATATTTATATCCTAAACTTGCTGAAAAGTATCCAACTGCCTCCTAAAGGGTGAAACTTTTTATTTGTGTGCATGATAAAAGGTTGCTACCTTTTTATTTGTTCACCGGGAGAAAATCAACTCCAACAAAACTGATTTTATGGAAAAGGTTGTTCATAATTTTGGTAGTGACCGCAGACGACTACAATTCCTATTCAAATGAGCAGTGTAGGTGATGCTCGAAACACCGTTTTCAAATTAGGTACAACATTTACTTCAGTGTGCTTTTTTCTTCATTCTATCATGTTTCTGTTATAAATAAAATAAATGATTGTTATCATGTGCATTGTATGTATATTGTATATACAATATATATATTTGCATTTTCCATTACAGAAAATGCAACACTAAACTTGCTTAGAATTAACCTGCTGGTTCCTAAGGGGTCAAAAGTTTTTTGCTTGCTCCGGTCCCTACCTATTAATACATTAAATTTTGCCCCCCCCTTGGAAAAAATCCTGCGGGCGCCCATGGCTAGTCATACTTATATATAATGAATGTATCTACAATGGATCAAATTCTCTATCATATCTTGTCTGTTTCAGACAAAGTACAGTGTGTAATGACTACATACTATACTTTCAGTCTTTAGATTTCCAAAGATCTGAACGACTACATTGTAGTCGTTCAGGTGTTTGGAAATGTAAAGTTTTTTTTTTTTTTTTTTTATGGCTGCGCAAGAGCAGCACCCAAAGAAAGCTTCGATGAACCGCAGGTTTCCGACCTATGGACTAAACAGCTGATAACTAGTTTAAAAGCCTGTAGTTCTACATAGTACTGCACCAAAACAGTCTTAATATAATTATTAAGTCACCTCATACCATTCATGTGTCACACTAAAATGAAAGTAGTATAACTACAGCTACACTTACAAGCAACATGATAAAGTAGCATCCCGCTGGGATGCCACTTTTACAGTGTTGCTTGTAACGTTACTACAGTTAACACAAAGAATAGCGGGTTCTGTGCTAGAATGTTTCTAAGGTGAAAATGTACACGACTACCCTTGGAACTTTTGTTTCAAACCTTTCTGTAGCCAATATACTAGCGACTTATTACCGCTCCTATGTCTATTAACCCTTTGACGACCGATATACGTTTCTTTGAACTTAAAAGTTTAGGTGTTATTGGTATTCACTTAGATATGTTAGTAACTATAGTCACTTAGACCCATTTTGGGGTTAATTTTCCAACAACTAAACGATACCTATATAAACATTTAGATGTATTTGTAGAAACGTATCATTGTACAATTTATATTATTATTTCGCTGGGACACGCATGTCCCGTGGTCCTCAGAGTTAAGCGAGAAAAGTTAAAATACCTTAACTGAAAGGGAAATAATGCTTAGCTCGAAATAAATATATTTAACAACATACATGATCCTGGAGATGATAACACTTCACGTTAATTACACCATTAAGGAAACATACACTAAGTAGAACACTCGGGAGGAACAGGGAACATAGCAGAGGCGTACCGAAGGGGAGGGTGATAGGGGCGATCGCACCCCCCCCTTGAGCTAATAAATTATTATTTTGATCATTTTTACGTATTTAATTTACATATTCAATTAAATATTTTACATATTTAATTTCATGCGCCAATCGAAAAATGTTAGCTAGCTTTCTAGCTCGAGCGAAGTATAATGACATTTAAAAGTCTTACACATTTTGGAATGAAATACTGCCTTCAGCAACACTTCAGGAAGCTATAGGAGAATGGGATGTTTGGGCGGAGATGTGGAAGTCAGTACCTAACTTGCGTAGACCAACAGATGCTATCTTGGCCTTGGATAAATGTGACAAACAGTTTTCCTGTCATACATAGCTTATTACAGGTTAGCGCTGTCCAGCCTGTGTAGTAATGCTTAGTTAAGATTATAAAATTCTGTTTAATTAGATAAGATAAGGTTTAATGTAAATCATTTACTAATAATTATGAAAAATTGTTTAAAATGGGTAGGGTTGGTAATACTGAATAGGCTTTGAGAGTGGACTATACCTATAACGGTTTTTCAGTCTTGAGGTAGACGCGATACGCGTAAGATTTAGAACCATGTGATCTTAAAGTCAAATTGTTTTGTGTTCCTCTCCGACCGAAATATATTTAGTAATATTTCATACTCGCATATCCCCTAATTAACTAAACCATTTTCGAAATTAATAAAACGTAACAAGTGTTAAATAAGAGTATTATTATACCTTTCCCCCCCTTCGTTTTGTAACGGTCTTTTAGAGTCAGAACTCGGCGTCGCTACCGGAATAATTATACTGCACAGCGAAAATGAGTAACGAGAGTGTACAGTTAAAGGAAATAAAGAGCAATAGAGATATAGTAAAGTAGGAAGAAGCGTAAGTAAATAATGAACAAAAAATAATAATAAAACCCGTTCACTACATCTGGTGGCTAGCGGTGATCTTACATCATATTTTGTGAGGCTTACCCACGTGTTAGTATTTCCATTAAAATTCTTAAAACCCGGTATAATAACAAATAGCGTTAATGAATATTTTATTTCGATTATTAAAATATCTAAATGCAAATTTTACCCCGTTTGCAGGCAAATTTGCCTTAAAATTTCATTGTAAATAAAATTTAAAAATGGCGCTTCGCGTCCTGATAGCGTCCCTGACTCCGGCCTAAGAATTCAATTTGTTTCGTCCAGTTCCGTTGCTTTTCGTTTGTCCGACTCAGTATTGCGAGTCATTATTACGTTAAATTTTGTTCATTTCGGTTGGAGAGGGTATAGTTTCAAAATTATCGTGCTGCCTGAAGACTCAAATTTTTTTTCATCTCCTATACCCTTTCAGCTTACCTCTGTTGTTTACTTGTTTGTTTAAAATTTTTGGAATTAGTAGTAATTGTAATATAATAATAACGATTAAAAAAAAAAAAAAAAAAAAAAAAAAAATTGTACGTAAGTATAGTTTAAATACAGTATGATACACAATTTATATGGTCTTTTCAAAGTGTTTCAGCGAAAATTTGTATCGCATTTCTGGGTATATATACATATATAGTACAACCATTTCATGAACATGAGAAATTTTCTGGGTTTCATTAGCAGATTTTTGATTATATTTCGATTGCCTGTATATAATAATAGGATTATTTTGTAAATATAGGTTTACGGGCTTTTTGCTTTGCTCGCTTCGCGCTAAAATAGGATTACGTTACAGTTAAGGGACAAATCGAAAAATAAATCTTAAAGATATTAAAAAATTGTCAGATTGGGCCGTATAGGATTGTGTTAAATTTCAAAATAAGCAGAATTCGTTTAACTGCAATAGAGAAAGTGTGTTGTAAAAATTTTTATAAGTTTTTTTTTGTATTTTTTATATACTCATTAATTATATACTTACTTATTAACTAATACGTATTTATTAGTTATATAAAATATTACATATATTTATATACCGGTACCCATAAACTTTGGTAGGTAAGCTGATTATTTTTTCTCCTATCTCTTTCTTTCGTTTATTTCACGACAATTCCGACATATTTGGTAAAAAGGCTATTGTATCGTACTTAAGAAGAATTTCTTGTAGGCCTATCGTAAAATATTGTTCGGAGATTAACCGTTATTACGGTATGTCTATTGAGTAGTAAATTTCTAGTTATTTAACAAAATTTTCATTGGTTTAACATAAATAAGCATAGGATTTTTTTCTTTAATAAGCACAAATGTTATGCGTGGATTCTAAATTGTGCTTTTCACGCGTAACATTGAATTTATTAATTATAGGCCTAAAAAGCGGCAGTAAATTTCATTTTTATTTTGACGGCCAAGGTGAGTTACGGTACACATTTTACTAAATCTGAATATTATAATTTTTTTTTCAATTACAGAAATTTGTGTAGAAAATTTTCTTTGCGTTTTATGAATTCATTCAATAATCAATTTTATTTGTACAAGTAGGCCGATTTTTATTTTTCTTGCCAGTTCAATGACAATGGTAAAATTTTTAGTTCAAATTTAGATTGTATTCTAAAAAGGATGTTTTGATTTGGAATTAGAAATGAAAAATGTCCTTTTTTTTAGTTTGAGCGTTTGCATGAAAAATATTACGAAATTATGTTAGGATATAATGCAGTTTCATTCGGTTACGTAGGGATATTTGTATAGAGGTTCGCTTACAAACAAAGCGACCGCTCTCAATTAGGAAATGTTTTAGTTTTGTTTACAGTGGGTGCGTGTATTTTTTTAGTACATATGATCTATTCTTATTTAGTATAATTATGCAAATTTGTAATTTCACTTGGAAGCGATAAATTACTGAGATTTCTGTGATTTGCAAACTATACTGAGGTTTCTGTTGAAGGAGAGAGTTGTCTCTCAGATGTAATTTGCAAATTGCAAGTTCAATTCTTATGAAATTTGACGTTTCAAGTTGGAATTACTGTATTAAAATAATTTTTGGTAGTAATATTTAAATTTTTTTTACTTTTTAATAACTGTTTAAAAAAATTATTATTGTTTAAACCTTCAGTCGGAGTTAAACTAATGCATTTGAAACATTGACTCAAGTGTACACTCGGAAATGGAGCCTCCTAGATAGCCAGTAACGTTTTTGTGGCGTCTTGTGTGCTCCTCCTCAAAGCAAGAGGGTTCATGATTGTCAGAGAATGGATGACATGAAGTTTCTGGGTTCATTTTTGTCTTTTGTATTTAGAGGTATTGAGGGATTTCTGACAATAGTTTGAACAATAATAATTCTTAAATTATACAAACAGTTACTATGTATGGGCGCTTTTATATTTATACTGTACAATTTTGTTTAGCGTTTTATGACTTTTTTTTATCTTCTCTGCTGTGACTGCCATAAGTGACCTTATTGGTAACTAGATTTGATTAAATTTTGCGAAAATTCTTATATTTTTTTCCGTGAATTTGGCCAGAGCAAATGTGTAGTTAGTATTTCGAAGTGATTGTCGAAAGAATTTGATAAATTAAATATGAAATGATAAGCAGTACAGAAACACGTTTAGAATAAACTTTTTTTTTTCAAAATTGCAAGACTCAGTTTGGGGTCAACCAAGTTGAATCCGAGTTCCATCAAGTGAGTTTAGTCGACCGGATAGGTGATCGATCACCAATGAGAGAGAGAAGAGAAACAGAATGCGCATGGACTTGGCGCAGGATGGTTTCGGAAGAGAAGAGAGAAGAGAGGAACCGAATGCGCAGGGACTTGGCGCAGGACAGTTCCGGAAGAGAAGAGAAATTTACGTGTGCAGGGTCTTGGTACACGAAAGTTTCGATCGAAGATGGTCTACTGGTATTTTTCGGGCAGTAGCTGGTCACGTTGCTCGAATGCTTCGCTAAATATGTGTCAAAGCGCGCGGTAGACAAGCCACGAGAGCTTGAACGGGCGCCTACGACTGTACTGTCCATACAGACATACAGTAGGTTCGTTGGGAAACGGCCTACGGCGGAGTCATCGTTTGATTGTTGCCAGTAGAAGAGTCTTTCAGCTGGACGTAGGAAGAGCAGCGTTCACCGACAAAAGTGGAGATGAGACAAGGCGAGTTTCTTCATCGACTTCTAGAATTGCAAATTCCGTCCAATTCCAGCGCGTGGTCCCGCTTTCAGATATCTCCCCCCCTGATCCTTTTAGAATTGGACGTCTCTTGTTTTTTTTTCGCCATTGGAGAGAGAGCGGAACCATTATAGCGTGCTGCCCTGTTGCATATTGATTGATGCAATCCCTTGCATTCTAGCGAAGTGAGCAGGAGAGCTGCGATTGAAAATTGAAATCCGTTGTCAGCGTGCGGAGTGTCATCTAAGTGGCGGCGGCCCAGTGTTTCCCAACCGGGGGCCATGGCACATTTGAAGGGGGCCACAGGAAAATGTTATTTTGTAAAATAGAGTTAAATCTGCATATTACCTACTGAAAATAATGCTTATGGGGGCCACGGGAAAAAATAAGGTTCCTAAGGGGGGCCATAAGCCAAAACCGGTTGGGAACCACTGAATTCTAAACAACGTCCAGCAAACAAATGTACTGATTATTATGTAATGAAATTACAAGTGAAAGGGTGCGATTATTGCCCAAAATTGTTGTGTTTTTCGTGAAATAGTATGTGCGCTCTTGGTCAGAATTTTATGTAAACTTTTTCTTATTTTTTTTCTATGTTGCCCTGATAGTAACTGTATAACTATACAAATAATTGTTTCGAATGTAAAGCGATCGTTGATGAGAAATCGCGGGAATAGATTGTGAACTTGGGATTTGTGTGGCCACTGTAAGAAAATTTTCTGTTATTTTTTTTGGCATGTATAGATTAGTTACAGGTTGTAATTTACTTATTAGAGTGAAATGTTATTTTATGCAAATGTGAAAAATTATAAAATTTTCGGTTTTTACAATATGATACAATATATGTATGGGAATTGTCATTCTATTATTTCTTGTCTATTTCTAAACTTTGAATAAGTGTAAAAAAAAAAAAAAAAAAAAAAAAAAAAAAAAAAAAAATTGCAAAATATATAAGTTTGTTGAATAAATTTATTGACATTGTAAAACGATATTAATAAGTTTTCCTAATGGAAAAACTTATTTTCAAGGGGGTGATGCGAGTGTAGTAATGCTTAGTTAAGATTATAAAATTCTGTTTAATTAGATAAGATAAGGTTTAATGTAAATCATTTACTAATAATTATGAAAAATTGTTTAAAATGGGTAGGGTTGGTAATACTGAATAGGCTTTGAGAGTGGACTATACCTATAACGGTTTTTCAGTCTTGAGGTAGACGCGATACGCGTAAGATTTAGAACCATGTGATCTTAAAGTCAAATTGTTTTGTGTTCCTCTCCGACCGAAATATATTTAGTAATATTTCATACTCGCATATCCCCTAATTAACTAAACCATTTTCGAAATTAATAAAACGTAACAAGTGTTAAATAAGAGTATTATTATACCTTTCCCCCCCTTCGTTTTGTAACGGTCTTTTAGAGTCAGAACTCGGCGTCGCTACCGGAATAATTATACTGCACAGCGAAAATGAGTAACGAGAGTGTACAGTTAAATGAAATAAAGAGCAATAGAGATATAGTAAAGTAGGAAGAAGCGTAAATAAAACAATGAAGAAAAAGAAATAATAAACCGTTCACTACACCTGTAACGACTGCTACTCCTGAGCGATCATTTCAAACTTACGAAGGTTAAAAACCTGGTTACGATGTACCATGGGAGAAGAGCGTCTGTCATGTTTGGCGATAATGGCTATGAATAGGAGTAGACTCACCTTAGATGATGCCTCTCTTATTCTCAATAACTTTGCCAGGAAATAAGCGAGGCGCCTGAATTTGAATTTATTGTTCGAATAATTCTAAGGTCTTATTATGTATTAGTAAAACGTTGATGTACGTTATATCGAACAATTTTCAGTATAAGTTTGATATCTTCATGCTAAAAAGAAATGCTCTACTGCAGTCTCTTTTAAAAAGCAGAAAATGTAGTCTCGGCTTAAAACTTCAAATTTTCTAGCAAACGATGCCTCCGAACCTTCCAGAAACTCGCGCCTTCGGCGCTAGCTACTAAAAATATAAAATGGTTTAGGATCCCGAAAACTCTTAATCCGGCCCTGAGAATAATTTTCTTTTATAAGGTAACAGTCCAAGAAATGCTTAATCTCGAAATTAGCACTTTTTTATTCTTATGTTAATACAAATCTGATCATCCTAATTGCGGTTTGCATTGAATGTTAATCAGATTTTCATTCATAATGTCAATGTGTCTTAGCGGTAGCTAGTTAATCATCTCTAACTGAACGATAAGCTCATCATGAACGTACATAAAAATTATTTATCTATATTTCAATTATACTTCTACGATTAGTTCCAAGTTCGCCCCTCCGCCCCCGCCTTGGCAAATTTCTGGGTACGCCCCTGGAACAGACTTAGCTTATTTAGACAAACAGGACATGTTCACGATAGGATACATGGCAAACTAAACGTATGAAGTACGATCCTTCTTGTTGGAACTGGGCCTCAAGTCCATAACGGGTCTTTTACATTTGGGAGTTAGCAGCAAACTTTAATGAAAATCGGTATACTAATGTAGTTCTGGTCACTGATTTCAAAAATAACTTTTTTTGTCGAAATGAAAAACAAACATGTTAGAGCACTTCAAATAATTAATACGTGTTTTAACTAGCTTAAAGAAGTTACAGAGGATTGTGTTAAATTTAGCCAGTCACAAACTGCTACTGTTTATGAAAAAGTGCTCCAAGTGTGGGAAAGTGTGTTCCTTTGATAAAAATACCCAGTTCTTTCGTTGCCAAAAGCGTCGGTAAAAAGTGCAACTTTACGAAGAATACGTTTTTTGAAGGATCTCGGCAGATCTGTAAAAGTAGCAGGAAAAAAAAAAAATCATGATTGAACGCCCGGTTAGGTCGTCGCGATATTTTCGTTAAAAACACATTTAAAGTGCTCTAACATGTTTGTTTTTCATTTCTTCAAAAAAGAAAGTTATTTTTGAAATCAGTGACCAAACTATATTAGTATACCTATTTTCATTAAAATTCGCTGCTAGGCCCCCAAACGGAAAAGATCATCCATACCTCCCAACTCGATTGCCTATAAATTAAAATTTACTCTTATAGTTAAGAATTTTAAGTTATTGAATAACTCCATTACTTTACATTATAGGACAATATACACAATAATGGGGGATATTTATATTAGTGATGTAGCGAAGCTGAAAATTGAGATTCGCGCGAATGCGGAGGCGAATCTTGAATTACTTTAAAAAAATGTGGCTATTTTCTGAAATTTTACCAAGGGACGCTATATAAACCAGAATACAACGATTACTATTTTCATAACGAGAAAGTAAAACAAATGCTTATTATTTGACAACTGTTTTTATACACAATATAATACATTTCTTACATATTAATAATGTATAATTACAATAAAATATTAAAGTACATAATTACAGTTTTACGTATTTAAACCAATAGTTAGCGAGTTAAATTTAAGAAAGAGCAATTTTTATGCCTTATCTCCTCGCAAGCGGTTTCTTTTCTCGTCATAGATCAGGCCAGCACCACTGAATAGTTGCTCACTTGGGACGCTAGGCCTAAGTCAGTTTACCGTCTCAACCGTTTTTAAAAATGCTCCTGCATTGAAGGCCGAAGCTGAAAATGTGTGTGCCGTTTTCTGCAATTCTCAGCTCCGTAAATTCGCATTAAAAAAATGCGAATGCGAATCTAAAATGTTTGCGGAGGCTCCGCGGTTGCGAAGCTTCGCTACATCACTAATTTATACACATGAATTACCTTTTCAGGAACAAGTGACTTGTGCTCCTCAGCAACTTCGTTCAATTCACCAATCCCAATTAACCTACGATATAATTACAATTTTACACGGTTCTGTTACCCAATTATGATTTTATTATTACAAATGATTCGTAGAAAGCACAATTTCCATTCACAAATAAACTACTTAAATTCTACCTTTACTAATTGGCGAATCGCTTCAACCTCTTGCACGTAGAACTTTAGCAACTGTATGTTAAATGTTTGTTTCGAAAATGAATCTTTAATACATAAAATTATAATCACTTTTATTGAAAGAAATAATCAAGAGAAAATGCTTACCATTAATGTACTGAGAACACTTGAATTAATAATTATAATGTATAATTTTCAAATCAGGGAACAACTACTTGCTTGAATTCAACTACAAGAAAAAATAAACTTTAAAATACAAAATGCTTGTGCTTGAATTGACAGTTTTACCAACTTTACCGATGACTTGAAACTCCCTAATTTAATGACGTCAGCAACGCTCTACCACGATACTCTTACACTTTTTTTTTTTTCTTCTCTCTCTCGGAAAGTAAAGTTACGAGGGTGGGCTGAAAAATAATGCCTCCAGCCCTCCACTCACAAATTTTAAACGGGTTTATTGAAAAATTTATTGAAGAATTATTTTATTTAGCTTGAGAGATTATTTTTATTTTGGGGTAATATTAAGATTAAGTTTACTTTAAATAGACACGGTAATTATAGAAATAATAATGGCCTATTTAGACACTGTCAACATAGCTACAGACTTTTTCACTGTAGGTTGCAGTGGTTTTCAGGTTAAAATTTGGTCAGCAGCCAGATTACTAACTATGGTGAAGCTAAATTCAGCAAAATTAATTTAGACTTACCAAAAATGAAGTTGCCAGTTGAACGTTACCCTTTCTGTTTCTAACTATCCATAAGTTTCATTTAGTTTCCAGGTTTGAATTTTATTTATTACATTTTAAGTTATTTAACACACTGCTAGGTTATTTATTTGTAGGGGCTATTTCCCAGACCTAGGTTTTGTAGGTTAAGTTAGGCTAGGGCTGTATTGCCCTTAACGTTTTGTTTTTAAAGATTTAAGGTTTAAGATTTTGAAGGTTTTACTCAAGTTAAGTTAGGGTTATTTTGCCTTTAAGTTTTAATAGGGGCTATAACAGCCAGTGGCGGTCCTAGCTTACATGACGCCCTGGGCGAACCTCACCTTCAGCGCCCCCCCCCCTGTTCGCCAACACACACACACATTCGAATCCCCCCAAAATAAAGGACAGACATAACTCTTTCACAAAATAACTTTTTATTGGACTAATTGTTGGAACTTCAGAACCAAAACAAAGACTCAAATTTCTGAATTTTACAAATCCTTCATCACGTAAATAGAATAACTCGCTTAAGAGAATGTAATTATGATACTATGAACAGGAAAAATACAAATTAAATTGCACAACTGCCATAAATAAACTAGAGAATCAAATTTCTAAATTGTACAAATGCTCTATCACATAAATAGAATAAGACACTTAAGAGAGGGTAGCTTTGACCTCTTCTTATCCATTTGCGGTTATTTGACAGACCTTAGTGGCTTAGTGTGAAGATTCGTTCTGTAATAAATAATATACATTTCACTATTTAACCAAACCAGAAAAATAACATTACATATGTTAAAGTATGGGCCTTTATTCCCAATAATATTAATCTGGAAGCATTTTGCATTGTTTAGGTCTTTTATGGAAGGTTTATGGAAAATGCAATAGATGGTTTTTTATTAATAAAAATATATTTATTGATCTTTTATTATTTATTTTATTTTTTTTTTATTTTATTTATTTCTTTATTTATTTATTCTTATTTTTATTTTTTTGCAGGTGCTCATGCCGCCCCTCCACAAATGCCGCCCTGTGCGGCTGCCCATATTGCCCATATGAGGAACCGCCACTGATAACAGCCATTTAATTATTGAGTTAGGGCAGTTGTAGCCCGGTTCGAGTTTCGTCTAGGTAACTAGTTTCTCTTACCTTAGTTATTTTCTTTAATTAACTTACTTATACCTAGTTCTGATAGGCCTCCATTTAGTTAAACAGGGTTTTTGCTTAATTGCAGTGGTTAGTAAGGATAAGGTTATAAGGTTTAAGGTTGACTAAGTTGCCCGGTTTGGGTAACCACGAGCATTTTTCTTTTCGAGAAAAAAAAGCCCGCTTCATGCGGTCAAAAATTTTCAAGAATGGACAAAGCTCCGTTTTTCTTTATCTCAGAAACTTTTCTTTCTTCTTTTTGTTAATTAGGGAAACCCAACTTCACTAGTTGGTTAGAAACGAGGGTTGTTATTTTTATTTATTTTGTTTATATTTTATTTGGAAATATATGCGGTTATTTCTAACCACTTTTTTTTAACAGGGTTGAAGGATTTTATCGAAACAAAATCAGCTATGTACCTTAGAGTTTATTCTTCAAAATTATACATTTACTTTTCTATAAAATCACCCTCTACTTCGATGCATTTATGCTAACGATAAATGAATTTTTGAAATCCATCCCGGTAAAACTGACTACGAAACCAAAATTTCACAGCGGCCTTAACTTCTTCGTCAGACTCGTAGCGATTTCCACCGAAATGCTTAACTTTAGGAAAGAGGTGAAAATCGCATGGTGCTAAATCGGGGATATAAGGTGGATGCGGCAAGACTGGAATTGCAGATCTTCAATTGCTTCTCGCGTTTGAACACTGGTGCGAGGCCGTGCGTTGTCGTAGTGAACGGTGTTTTTGTGGGTGCGAACCCTCCTGATCCGTTTTTTCAACTTTAGAGTTTCAATATAATGTGCGTGCAGAGTTGATTGCTGTCCTTCTTTCCGTAAATTTTGAGACCACCACCAATGATATCCCCAAAAAAAGTTATCACTTTTCCAGCCGATTTTTTAACTTTGAATTTTTTTGGTTGCGGTGAATTTTTGTGCCGATATTCCACGGATTGCCGTTTATTTTCAGGGTCAATGGTGGACCCACGTCTCGTCTCCTGTCACAATGCTGTGCAGAAATTAATCTTCATTTTCGAAGCGCTGCAGATTTTCGTGGTAAATGCATACTTTCTCAGTTTTCATCTCAGCAGTGAGCATGCGAGGCACTCATCTGGCGCAGACCTTTCGGTAACCGAGAATACTGATAATGTGTCCCATTCGCTCTTTGGAGTATCGAGCATTGCAGCAATTTCATTTTGTTTAATGCGACGATTTCCACGAATCAGTTCGTCAACTTAGTTCCGATGAGACTCGTCGGTTGTCGTTAACAGGCCTTCCACTTCGCGGTTTGTCTCGCAAATTATCTTGCCCTGCTTCTCCTTTACACTTCCTCGCCCCAACGTCGAACGGTATTCACATCAACACTGTTTGCCGTACACAGATTGCATTCGCTGATGTCTATGGGAGCAACACTTTCCGCGGTCAAAAATTCTATTACGGCACGTTGCTTGAAGCGAGCGTCTTTACTCCTTTCCATTGTCATCAATAAGGGTACTGAACCAACGTGTGGAATGAGTGTAGGCTATAACACAAAACCGGTTTTATCTGACTACCTCTACACAATCTAGAATTAGTCAAGTGGAAGCATTACTTTTCAGCCCCCCCTTCGTATATTCTTGTTCTCTTTAATCTGTATAAATCCTGCCTCATCAATGACAAAAATTCCTACTGTTCGAATCAACAATCCCTGGTTGACTCCAGGTCTAAAGACATCCATTAAACAAAAACAAAGTATATAAAAATGCGAAGGAAAGTTTACTCCCAAAGGAAGCTCACACTCGCTATCGAAATAAGACTTAATTCATTAATATACAAATCTAAATCTAATTTATAAGCTAAGTTGAAATATACAAAGACGATCCCAAACAGTACTTTAACAAAGCGCTCAATGAATGAATGAATGAATGAATGAATGAACAAAAACCCTCTACCCCGGAAAAGCTATTATTAATTAATGAGCCCATTATGGACAAAATAAATATTAACTACTTTCAACGAGTTCTTCAAAGTGGGAACCAACCTCGTCCCTAATATCCCACCCACTGTGCCGTCTTTCGATAGTACCTAGATTCCCTCCTTACCAGACTCTTTCTTCCTATCCCCAACTATAACACACAATCTAATGACAGCCATAAAGCAATTTAAAAAATTGCCTAGTTGTAGGCTAAACATCCCCCAAGCTCTCAAAGCTCAAACCTATCCATTCGAGTGGTCTTCCCAAACTGCCTAAAAATGTCTTTGTAAATCAGATAAAATTTCCCCCAACTACACACATTTCTATCATCTCGACCGTCAGTAAATTTTATGAGTAATATATAATTAAATAAAATTCTTATTCAAAGAAAATCGTACACAAACAGTTTGGCTTTCTACGCAAACACGCTACTAATGATGATAACCGCTATACTAGAGGAACTCCATAGCAATTTCAACGACAAAAATATTCCAATAGCTTAGTCACCCTACATGATCTAGCAAAGGGCTTATGACATTCTTAAAAAACCTAACATAACGGCTTCAGGGGACTACCAGTGAGGTGGTTCAACTAAACCTTCACAATGTAGGTTCAAATTCATAAATGCAATACCTGTTCAGCGAGTGCAATCAGCCAAATTTCTGGGAATTACCAAAGATTCAAATCTCTCATTCAAACAGCACACTGATGCAATAAATTAGCCACGTTCTCATTAATAATTACGAAATTAAATGCAACACTACCAAAACAAGTTTTTGATCCATATACTTCACCATGATGCATCCACACCAATAATACTACATTAATGCTTACGGAAGCGCACGTCAATATTCACTACGACCATTGGTGGTAGTCAAAGCTGGGCACAAACCGTTAATCCGTTAATCGTTAATTAACGAAGTTAACTTTTTCGTTAACGATTTAACTTTTAAGTTAACTTTGAAAAACTTTGAAAATCATTATCGGACTAATTAACTTCCGTTACATTTAACTTCCGTTAACTCAAGTCCGTTAACCCAAAAAATTCATAAATAAACGTTTAAAAGTTTCTATTATTTTCAGTGCTGAGCAGGTGCGCAGTTAATCCGCCACTGTTAATAGTGATGAACGAATTTCCATTTCCGCAGTGCAAAATCAGGCGATATATTTGTTTCCGTCGCCACAATTTGTGTCTTACCAAATATGGTAGTTATTTATGGCATTGGTTTGAGCAAAACATGGTCGACTGTAAAATCAGGCGGAAAGATTTGCCATTTGAGTTGAATGTTTCAACTTCTTTCAAGAAATATCACGAGCATTTTAAGGCACTTTCAATAATATATATGTAACAATTACAACAAATAACTACATTCGTCCAAGGGCCTCGTCTACTGCAGCGCCTTGGTCGACGCACTTTTGGCAGGCATCGACAAAAGGTTTGGGCCCCTCCTGGAGGATGACGAATGCCAGCTGGCTGCTGCCTTCCATCCCAGGTTTCGCCTCATCTGGTTGGACAAGTATGACAACACCAAGGTCGCCAGGGTGAGGAAAAGCATGGAGGGTACAGTCGAGGAGGCCATGAAGCAGCAGTCCAACGAAGTGGGCAGCAACAGTGGAGGAGGAGGAGGATGACTTCTTCAGTGCTGTCATCCAGACAAAAGAGAGCAGCAGAAGCCACAGGTCACTCAAGGGCAAGGCCCAGAACTTGGTCAAGACCTGGCTGGAGACCAACTCCAAGGACTTGCTGACAGATGCTGCCTTCTTGGGTGAGCAAGTGTTGGTGGACTTGTTCATCAAATTCAACACAGCCATCCCCTCCAGTGCTGCAGTGGAGCGTTTGTTCTCTATGGGCAAGGACATCCTGAGGGCCAAGAGATCATCCCTGTCTGATGAAAACTTTGATATGCTAATTTTCATGAAGGGCAACATGCATCTCATGGACAAAATGGAGAACGAGAAGAGGGAAAATTAAATTATATATATGTGTTTTTCATTTTTTTTATAGTAAAAGTTAACGTTAACGGTTTATCGGTAACTTCCGTTACATGTTTAACGAATTAACGGATTACGGTTAACGAAGTTAACTTTTGGTTAACGGATTAGCGGTTAACGAAGTTAACTTTTTGGTTAACGGTGCCCACCACTGGTGGTAGTGCAAAAAAGAATAATTTTGAAAATATATAAATTGAACAATGAAAGTACAGAAAATATTCTCAAACTATTAGAAATCTACAAACTAAACATTGTCTTGTATATCAAATCTTTCATAATACTGCACCAGAAATCATCCAAAACGAAAATTAGCTTAAAGTATTCTAATCCGAATATGCCGTTGGAATCAAGAAAGCTTTTAAGGTAAAATACTATTAACAGTAATATAATAATCAAGATTAAAATTTACAAAATTTTACACATTATAAAATGATCAGTTGGATATTTAGTACAAAAACAAAACTTTATTGCGGATCATTCACAATCCATAGCCACTTACCTAACATAAGTACAATCTTACATATACACTTAACTTAATACAAAAATAAGGCCAACATAGCCACTTAACCTAGTATACTGGCATACTGTTTGATTAATTATCTGACACTTGTGTATATTATTACACGAGAACTTATAACTTATTATAACACTTATTATAACTTAATAT
The DNA here is from genome assembly GCA_023014485.1 of Bathynomus jamesi. Classification (NCBI taxonomy): domain Eukaryota; kingdom Metazoa; phylum Arthropoda; class Malacostraca; order Isopoda; family Cirolanidae; genus Bathynomus; species Bathynomus jamesi. Next base: position 18,624 of record JAJOZX010006701.1, read on the forward strand.
GCATATATATATATATATATATATATATATATATATATATATATATGTATATATATATATAAGCTTTGCTGCATTACAAAAATAGGGTATTGTAAACCAGCAGTTGTCTGAACCAAGACTTCCACATAGGTGAGAGGTGCACAGTATCTGCTGAAGACAGGACATTGTACAACAGCACAGAGCTGTTTTGGACCCTGGTAATGAAATTATATATATTTTTCCGGATTAACATTTGGATGGTAGGTAGGTTACGCGTAGTAAACAAAACTGGCACTGCACCATTTTGGTTCCCTACATAGCATACGAAAAATAATATAAGCAACAGAGTTTATTTATAGCAGTTTTTGTATAGTTCCACCACAAATGGGATGTATACAATGGAGTACAGCAAGTTCTAAAAAGATAAGTTTTAACTGATTCTGAACACATACCAAATTTCCTTACTAGCATGTACATACAGCTTTTTACGTTGCCTCTCAATATCGAATTCATCTCGCAGCTCGTGAGTAATTACATGACCTAAGTATTTACATGCGTCTTTGACAGGTATAGTCTGACCATTCATTTCAAAAGACCCAGACATGATACTGTTTCAGTAGATTACACCTAAAAATCAAAATACAATTCTTTGCCCCATTATAGGTGATGTCATTTTCTATACCATATTGTTCACATCTCTAATAATACTCTCAGCCCATGGGGGAGAGGATGACAAAAGAAAAAAGTCATCAGCATACATTAAATGATTAAGTTTTCCTTTCCAATGACACAGCCAGTACGTGCAGTTTTTAGTTCATTGGTAAGGTCATCCATGTATATAGTGTTAATTTTATATTAGGTTCAGAATCCCAGCTGAGCCGTGAACGGCCAAACTCTGAAGGGCCACACAGCCCAAGTTAAGCTAGACTAAAACTTACGGACTTGGAGATCCTATTAGGTCCTACCTCAGGGTTGCTGACTCGATGTGGGCCTACCTTTGGCCTCAGTTGCATAAAATTAAGATAAAAACAAAAGGGGCACTATTTATGCTTTCTAAACCTAGCAACAACACAACCTGCACCATTGCACGATGCAACAATCTTGTATCTAAACCAAACTGAATTGCAAGAGATCTCTTTATAAGACCACGCCCTGTAAGTGCCGCATTCAGCAAACGAGTAGAAAAGACTCGCAGTGCCCCCCGAAAAATGATGCCACAAGAGCCCAAAAATGCTAGCTCTAGATTAAGTGAATTTTTCACTAACCTTACAATGCTGCATCAATCAGCTTAATTATCATATCGCCTTGGGACAACAATGGCTCCTCCTCTTCTAGCTTTTCTAACATACAGAAAAGATAAGGTGATAATATACCTCCTTGTCTAACACCACTAGTTACCTTAAAACCTGGTTATACAGTGCTTTTTCATCTTACAAACATGGTCTGATCTGTATACCAGAATGCAAGTATCCTAAGTATATATTTAGGTACCCCTCGACAAGAGTTTCTTGAAAAGTTTGCGATGGTTAACTATCAAATGCATCCAGAAAACAGGAATATACAAAATAAATTAATAAAAAGTAAATTATGAAAAGATGCTTAATGAAATTTGCATGTTTTAGATAATTATAAAATGGGATCTCAAATGTGATAAAAATGGCAGCATTGAACTTATATCAGGAGGAGCTAATGAAGTACTACTTTGATTTGCAAAATACATTTAAGGATGAAGCCTGCTGATATTTACAGGAATTGCATTCCATACATCTGCTCCTTTGAAACAGTGCATTATAGTAATTCAGCCAATTTCCATATTTCTAGGGTCGACCTGAGAAACACACACGGGCGTCGATTGCGTGGGGGGGGATGTCTCCCCCACTTTTTACAAGGGGGGAGACAACCTACCAGTTGCCCCCCCCCCACCCACTTTCGTGGATGAATTGCTATGAATGCTAACTATTAACGGCACCTAATAAGATGTTATATGTCGTATTATATGCATATGCAAATGTAATAGCAATATTATAAATTATTGTCATGAACACCAGTGTATATTTATCATGGAATTTAGCAGCCAATTTGCATTTTAATAATTGCACGTAGCATTTGTGTGTTCTTGGTCATTAAGTATGCGAAATGGAAATATGTTAAATAAACGGTTTTGTTACGTAGCATTTTCAATATCAAAGTGTGATCAAAGTGCAGTTTATTTATTTTATATTTCACGAACATATTTTGTTATCAGTTTATGTACATTGACCTCTGTTGTCTACAGGGTAATAAAAGATTAATTTCGGTTAAACATGTGTGTGATATTATGTTACAGGAAAGGTTAAATATTACAAATAGTAGTTTGTTTTGCGTTTCTTATTTCTGCAAAAAAAATGTTTAAATAAAAGAAAGGCAAAAGGATTAAATACAATTGATTTTTTTTCAACATGCTGAGAAAAATACAAAAAACGGATAAATGGTAAATTACGACATTGATATATGACACGCAACACCTACTCAGAGTATTGTTTGATTCGATATTTGAAGGCGAAGTGTCCCCCACCCCCACTATTTTAGAGCAATCGACACCCCTGCACACACACACACACACACACACACACGTGTGTGTATATATATATATATATATATATATATATATATATATATATATACAGAAAAAGAAGATGACGCTATAGAAGCGATAAAGGTTAACTCAAAGTACTTCTATAATTTCGCAAAAAGAAAGTCGAAAAACCAAGCGACTATCGGACCTTTAAAAAATGAGAACAGTGATTTATCTGATGATCTAACAGAAGTATCTGAAATATTAAAAGCTCAGTATGAATCATCTTTCAGTATCCCAAAAACTGACAAATTGATTTGCGATAGAAACGCGTTCTTTGAAGAAGAACCACAAGGGGAAAGTATAACGGATTTAGACTTTACGACGGATGATATTACACAAGCCATAGGGAAACTAAAAACACACTCAGCGGCAGGACCGGATAAATGGAATGCCACACTGATCAAAAACTGCAAGAATGCAATCGCTGAGTCCCTATACTGGATATGGAGACGATCATTAGACACGGGAGAAATACCGGGCATCCTGAAGAGCGCGAACATAGTCCCAATATACCATATGTCCCACAAAAAGTACACCCAACTTTAGATTGTACTAACTCCTCCAAAAATTGAGATATTTTGGATCTGTTTGTTTGATTTAATATAGCAAATTATTCTTTGTTAACGTTCAAAATTTATTCATGTTTAAACGATTTAGTGTTTAAGCATCTGCTTTTAACTGAAGGGTACAACAAAATGGATTGCGCAAAATTGGTCAATGACTATAGGCCAAAAACTATAGGCCAGTGTCGCTTACATCTCATCTCACTAAAATATTTGAAAGAATAGTTAGACAGAAAATCTATGACTTTTTGGAAACTCAGAAAAAATTCAATGATAACCAACACGGGTTTCGATCAGGCAGATCATGCTTATCACAACTAATGGAACACTACAACATTATTGATTCACTTGAAAGTAATGAAAACTATGATGTACTATACACAGACTTTGCTAAAGCGTTCGACAAGTGTGACCACGGAATCATAATACATAAACTGAAATATATGGGAATAACAGGAAAGGTAGGGAAATGGATATATAATTTCCTTAGTGAGCGGAGGCAAGTCGTTAGTACAAGGAGTATCTTCATCAGAATCAGAGGTCCTCAGCTCAGTACCACAAGGAACAGTATTAGCTCCACTACTCTTCATAATCATGCTAACTGACATAGATGAGGACGTTACCAGAGACAGCACAGTAACATCCTTTGCAGATGACACAAAGATCAGTAGAAAAATAGAAACCCAGAAGACATAGGAACTCTACAAACCGACATAAACAAAATCTACAAGTGGACTGAAGACAACAATATGAAGTTTAACACCGAGAAATTTCAGCTATTACGGTACGGAAAAAGAGAAGACCTAAAGTGCATGGAATATTATACCCCAAATGGACAGGAAATTCAGAGAAATTCCAGAGCAAAAGATTTAGGGGTTGTAATGACAGATAATGCGAAATTTGAAAAAAAATAAGATAGCAGTAAACAGAGCAGAGAGAATAACGGGTCAGATATTGAGAACCTTTAAACGAAGGGATAGGAATGTAATGATTCCTCTACTGAAAACCCTGATCATACCCAAATTAGAATACTGCTCGGTCCTAACTTCCCCATATAAAAAAGAAGACATTAGACAGCAGGAGGGGATCCAAAGAAGCTTCACAGCCAGGATCAATGGGTGCAAAGAACTAAATTACTGGGAAAGGTTACGAGAACTAGACCTATATTCACTGGAAAGGAGAAGAGAGAGATACACCATTATTTACACTTGGAAAATAATGGAGAAAACTAGTCCCTAATCTTACTCTGAATCCCATAACTCCCAAACAACGATGGAAAGTAGAAGCGGTAGACTGTGTCGTATTTCCAAATTGAAGGCGAGACAGGGAACATCCTTAACCCTGAAAGAAAATAGTTTTGTAGTGAGAGGACCAAAACTGTTTAATCAGTTGCCCAAAGACCTAAGAAACACGAAGGGAGTTGCAGTGGAAATCTTCAAAAGACTAGACGCCTGGCTCAGAACAATCCCCGATGAGCCGGGCGTACCTGGCTATGTAAGGTGGAGCGCGCAAGAATCCAACTCACTACTTCACCAGGCCAACTCGAGAGGAGGGGCGACAAGCTTGACCTTCGCGAAATGAGAAATCATCGCGCGGAACCTTTGTAAGGTTGTAAGGTAAGGTGTATATATACACACACACACACAAGTTCAATCCCATCATGAAACGGACATGTTTTGTGCCTTGAAAAGTGGACGCTCAATTTTGCCATTTGAAGTGAAAGTTTTAGTTGTTAGCTAAAAATACAATAGTTACCCCCCTTTTTCTTTGATGTATTCAATCCGACATGAATGCAACGACTCTTTTGCTCATATTGAGGTTCTGAATATAATAGGCTAGGTGTAGCTGTAACCCCTAGATCCTGTCCCAAAGCTGGATCCTATCTGCTTTGCAGATAGCTTATGAGGGAAGCTATATTTTTGGGGCCTCTCTGCGAGTGACCCATTGCCCACGTCGGGCTAAAATCATGAAAAAGAAAAAAAATATAGTGTTTGTCATTTACCATTACTTATTCGGTCTATAGTGGATTTAATTCTCAGAAGAGTTCCTTGTTCCATGCACGGTCTGCGTGTATCATTAAAAAAACCTCAGGGAACCATTCTGAGTTCAATCCCATATATCTGTACATATGTGTATATGTTACAGGGAATCTCTAACTAGGGATTTCATGAAATCCCTGAACATTTTTAGGGATTTCACGAAATCCCTAGTTACACAGATTCCCTCAACATATATATACACAGTGGCGCTCATAAGTATTAGTACAAATAAATATTCGTTATGTTCGTCCTTATCTTTTGTACCATGCAAAGGATAATTATGAAAAGTTTACCTTTCGTTTGGGAAAACTTAAAAAAATTAGCAATTCCAACATCAAAGGAATCCGAGGAAAAAGTTAAAATGCTAAAGCAGTATTTTCTCAACTGATTTTCCCTACGACCCCCGTGTCAGGGTCTTAGGTCGGCGCGACCCCTTATCCTACAGGGAAACACCGTGCTAAAATTTTCGTACATTTACTTGGAAAATTATTTAATACTCTGCGTGTCCACCTTTTGCTTGAATGACTTCATTGATTCGTTTTGGTATTTTTTCGACAAGGTTTCCTCATCTTAGAAATTTTAACCCACTTTTCTAAAAAATTATTGCAATTCATTCAGATTCGAAGGGTTTCTCTTGTGGGCAGTTTTTTTCCCAAATCAAACATTAAATTCTCGATTAAGTTGAAATCTGGGCTTTGACTGGGCCACTCGAGAAGCTTGAAACCCTTTTGTTGAAGCCATTTCATGGCTCTTATTTTTGTTTTGGATCGCTCTTGTTGCCGTACCCAATTGCACCCAATTCGCAACTCTCCAGCACTAAAGCATCACAAAGAAACAAACTACCATATTTAACAGTAGGAAGGAGTTTTTTTTTCATGGAATGCAGTATTTGATTTTCGCCAAACATACCGTCGCTCGTTGTTCTCAAGTAATTCACTTTTGGTTTTGTCTGTTCAAAGAACTTTCTTCTAGAAGGCAAATCCATCATTTTGATGATCCTTGGCTTACTTTAAACGATCTTCTTTGTGCTCTTTTCGTAGCAGAGGTTTTCTTCGTGCAATTCTTCCATGTAGATCATTCGGATCAATGAAAGAAAGCCACCCCTAATAAAAGTTTTTGGTAAACAATGCCACCCCCGAATTATGTCGATGAAAAAGCCACCACCGACCCGTTTGGGGGTGGCTTTCCTTCATTGATCCGATCATTCTCAATGTACGATATATAGTAGAGGGATGAACATCGATCTTAAACAGTCTTAATGTTTGGCAAATATCACCTGCAGTCACTCGTGGATTCACAGCAGCCATTCATTCAATCCATCTAGCTGTACATTCTGAAATCTTGCAAGGTCGTCCACACCTTGGTAGAGTTTTGATTGTTCCAATGTCTATCCATTTCTTTATACCTTTAGCAACCGTCTAAGTGGAATTCGAAGTTCTTCTCCCATCTTCCTTTAACGCTTTCCAGACTAGTGTGCAGCAATAACAGATCTCTTAAGATACGTAGACAACTCTTTACCACAATAAACCACAGCTTACTAATGGCTTGTACAGTTATTCGTCTTCCATGAAGATTTACAGAGAAAAGTCTAGGATTTAGAATTGCCAGCAGTCTCTAATCATTAAATAGCCTAAGGTGGGAACAGTTAATTTTCTAAGTAAATGTACGAAAACCTTTGCATTCTTACTTTATTTTCATCACGTTCTTTGAGGTTTTACATTATAAGATGGCGTTAAACTATTTTTTATTTGTTAAAATTTTTCAAACGAACAGTCAACTTTTCATAACTATCCTATACATGGTACAAAAGGGCGCATATAACATTTCTCTGTACGAATACTTATGAAAGCCACTGTATGCGTGTCACATGTCCGTGTGTATACGTCTAGTGGCGCGGAACGTTAGCGCAAGAGGGGATGGGCCCCAAGTAGAATTACTTAGCATACTACTAGACTACATTCACTAGATTGCGTGAACATGCTAAAGTGCTGCAGTTACTAACTTACAATTTACAAAATATGTTACATAGCCCAGAAAGTAAATGTTTACATTTTACTTTGAAAAACGTTTTTCAGAGTTTAAAATGTCAAAATATTTTCGTTGGCAAGGGGCCCCCCTCTTAAATTTAAGAGGAAGCCAGTGATTCCATGTGATTCAGGAGATTGTTGAACACAAACAAGGAGTCACGACTCTGAACCCAGTTCTGAAGCCTGTGGAATGAATCTTATTCAGTATAAAGTTAAGGAAATGCTCAAACTGATACTTTAAATAATAGTTATGTAATAATACAATATACAAGAATGTTCCTAAACTCGTTTACACATTCCATAGCTATAACAAAATACATTCAAACGCCTTACCCATGTAGAGAGAGACTTCAAACTTAATCCATTCTGTTCACAACTGTAGGACTAGGCCGGTACCTATAATTGCTTTAATTTAAATATATTTAAAAACAAATCAAAGGGAATTACAAATGTTGCTTTAAAAATTGACAAAATACGATAATTGTTTAGAATAACTCCCAACTGTTCAATTTCCATATATTATGCATTCAGATTCTTTTTTATACCAAAGTAGTGATGGGACGATTGTCATACTTCATACAATCGCTGTTGCGATTGCGATTGTCAGAATTTGAAAAGCGCGCGATTGCGATGTTTTAGCTTTAGCCTCACATAACGCTCATTTATGCTTTAAATATACCTAAACGCGTTACCTACCTCAGTCAGGGAGTTAAGTATTGATGTAGCTCCTGCTTCAGTCTGTGAGGAAAGTCCAGTTTCAACCAATGGCTTCACCAACTCGATCCGTGATTTTTTTTATACTGGTACTGAATCCTTCATTACTTTATCAACTAAGAAATGAGAGAGAATATGTATACCTAAACGCGTTTCAGCCACACATGATCATAATGTGCGTTTCAACTCTGACGTCATATTTATTCAGTTGACCTACATTTAGGGTTGCCAGATTTGCCAAATAGAAATACAGGACACCCTGTTCAAATTTAAATTCAAATGATTTCTAATTTGCATATACATACGTAAATTGAGATAAAATAATATTACTGCATGGGACAAACTTATATACTAAAAAATATTGGTAACACGGTCATCTGGGTTAAATTAAAAATTTAATCAGCTTAACTTTACGCAGGCGAGACCCTGTTACCAAAATATAAATTTCTTATCTAAGTAAAATATAAGTATTTAAATCACATACCTTTAATTATATTTCACTGATGACTTGGCTCTCCTTAACAAGTCCTTGTTTTGCAGAACTTGCTTATAAAATTCCTTGCACTGGCAGTCTATGTTCCATTTACATTGTAACATCGCTTCTACTGTGGTCACATCCAACTTATTTCGTTCTTTTGTCCATTGAACATTCATTAACGAGAAAACACGCTCAACATTAGCATTATGAGTACAAGTAGTACGAATAAAAACATTGAAAATTCCAAATCGTACAGCTCTAAACTGCTGAATTTTGCAATTTATTTAAAAAAAATTCTTAATACAGGACATTTAAGGTGTCCTGATAAAGTCAATACAGGACACAGGACAAAATCATTAAATACAGGACATGTCCTGTATATACGGGACGCCTGGCAACCCTACCTACATTAAATATCTTTTTTCAACAAACTCTGAAACAGTACATGAAACGGAAAAGATCCAAATGGTGTAAGCTATGATAGGCCTAGTAACATCATGGTGTTTTAACTTATTTTCTAATATTTTCAAAATGATACATAACTGCTTGCACCATTTTTTCTGCTCTATCGATTGCTATGTTTCGTCACTGTAGCACAGTGATGCACAAACCCTGGCCCGAGGGCCAAATGTGTCCCCCACGGGTCTTTTCAGTGGCCCCACGGGTCTTTTCAATTCAATGAAAAAGTTAGAATATAAAAGTGACCCAATTTATGACTTAGCTGGAAAGTAAGTAGGCTAATACATTTAGTTATTTTCTTCGCTTGGCCCTCACATCAAAAAAGTTTGTGCACCACTGCTGTAGCATGTTTCATGGCAATGCGGGTGTCTTGTAAAGTTTTACTGGGATCTTTTCCATTTGGGGGCTAGCAGCGAATTTCAATGAAAATCGGTATACTAATGTAGTTTTGGTCACCGATTTAAACTATTTTGAGAAATGAAAAACAAACATGTTAGAGCACCTTAAATAATTAATGTGTTTTTAACGAAAATATCATGACAACCTAACCAATCGTCAAGGGCATTCAATTAACTTTATTTAATTGGTGATAATTCTTGATTTTTTTTTTCTGCTACTTTTACAGATCTGCCGGGATCCTTCAAAAAATGTATTCTTCGTTAGGGATAATTTAAAATTACACTTTTTACCGTTGGACCGACGCTTTTGGCAGCAAAAGAACTGGATATTTTTAGCAAGAACACACTTTCCCACATTTAGAGCACTTTCATAAACAGTAGCAGTTTGTGACTTTGGCTAAATTTAACAAAATCCTCTGCAACTAGTTTAAGCTAGTTAAAGCATATTTAAAGTGCTCTAACACGTTTGTTTTTCATTTCTCTAAAAGTTATTTTTTAAATCAGTAACCAAAACTATATTAGTATACCTATTTTCATTAAAATTCGCTGCTCGCCCCCGAAACGGAGAAAACACAAAAAGAATCACATGAATGCATAATTTATGGAAATTAAACCAATCCAAACCAAATTTCCATCATGTAACTTACCCGTTAGCGAGGTGGGTAAAGTTTAGCTGTAGCGATTAGGAAAGTGCGGTCTTTCAGCGGGATAGAAATACTTTAGACCAGCAGTTCTTAACCTTTTTCGTGTCATTTCCCCCTTCGACCAGTTCGCCCTACCCTATTTCCCCCTCCATTAGGATACGAAAAAAAGTAGCCTCGAAGACAAAATTTAACAAGATTAGCAGACTTATAATGCACACTAATTATATGATCACCAAACAAAATTCTGCCGTAAATCCCCCCTGGATTCCTGAAATTTCCCTCAGGTTAAAAAATGCTGCTTTAGACAGAACAGATATCGCGGTTACCCATCTCTCTAAGTAGCCCAAGAAAGGCGTCATTATAATGGCGCCACAAAATAACTTCCAAAAATTTTACAAACATTAATATTTACCGATTTTGGTTAATATTCGTTTTTTGACCCAGTCACACCCAGCTATAACAGCAATATATATTGAATAACCAATCAAAACTGAATAAGAAAATATATATATTATCTTGTGCAAATTTGTATAAAATGTACTTTTTTTAAAAAAATATTTTCTACTTTCTAATATGTATGTATATAAATTTCGATGGGTTTGTTTATTTTGGCTACCTTTTTTGGAGATTTTTCTTGGCTTTTTTTGGCTACTTTTTCTTGCTTTTGCCTACTTCTTTCTGTTTTTTGTTAGTGTGGTGATTTTCGTTCTAATGTTATGACGTGTCAATCTTGCGAACTTTATTTTGAAGACCTAATCCGCCTTGTTGGCCTCGATGAAGATAAAAGTTTAGATGTTTTTTCCAATCACGGTATAATTCCGACATCCGTGATTTGCCCTAAATGTAATACTGCCTGTATTTTAAGACAAGACTCGAAGGTGTTTAGGTGCCGTAAAAAAAATCCAAAAAATAAGCGTGAGTGTGGATTTACTGTTTCTATCTTTAAAGGCACATGGCTGGAACATTGCAACTTCTCGGTGAATAAAAACCTCCGGTTCATAAATATTTATTTGCGAAAATATTTTTCACAACGTTATGCCGAGAAAGTTATAAAACTAGGCAGTGAGTCCATTGTTAACGAAATCTTTTTGGGTGGTTAAGTTAGGTTGTGTTTAGCACGAATCCAAACTTTTCTGGTCGATTTTGAGGTGTTTTGCACGAATCTGCCATCCGTTTCCTGTGCAAATGCGTAGTTTTCGAGATGACGATATCTCGAAAACTACGCATTTGCACAGGAAACGGATGGCAGATTCGGGCAGAGCACCTCAAAATCGACCAGAAACGTTTGCTCTCATTATAAAAAGAGACTGGGTCAAAAAACGAATAATTACCCCGATTTTATTTATCATTTACGCTCATACTGTATTTAATAACATTTCGTTAAAAACATAAGAATCTTGTAGTAACTATCGTTTAAAACAGTTTGGAATTATTCTAAACATTTACCTAAAATACAAATTTCACAACTCAAACAATCTTTACGATCTGTTTTACTTCACCATTATGATTCAGTTAAAATTTAGCATAGTCCTATAAATCGAAATATTAATTCACTTTCCAAAACTTAAGAAAAGTCTAATATAAATATATCAGATATTTCAAGCAAATCTTTATGACTTACAGTTATCAAATCATTACAATTATCACTTCATAATAATTAGGTTGAAACAGATCTTCGATTTAAAAAAATAAAAATTAACGGTTACAAATTTTGACCAACACAGCACCCGGCTTCAGAAAAATACGTCTGTACTGTAGTTTACTTCCATACTATGACACGTTTACCATTCAATACAATCATACAACCACCCAACCAGCCAGTCACACATTGATCCCAGTCCTTAAGTGCACAAATATATAATTAGTTTACGCTTTAGGGGGGTTTTGACTGAATAACCAGTACTGGAATAGCCACTAGGTTTTGGTACTGAATAACCAGTAGGTTTTGGACTGAATAAACAGTAGGTTTTGACTGAATAACCAGTAAGTATTGGTACTGAATAACCAGTAGGTATTGGTACTGAATAACTAGAATGTATTGGTACTGAATAACCAGTAGGTATTGGTAATGAACAACCAGTAGGTTTTGACTGAATAACCAGTAGGTATTGGTAATGAATAACTGTAGGTTTTGACTGAATAACCAGTAGGTATTGGTAATGAATAACAGTATGTTTTGACTGAATAACCAGTAAGTATTGGTACTGAATAACCAGTAGGTATTGGTACTGAATAACCAGTAGGTATTGGTAATGAACAACCAGTAGGTTTTGACTGAATAACCAGTAGGTATTGGTAATGAATAACTGTAGGCTTTGACTGAATAACCAGTAGGTATTGGTAATGAATAACAGTATGTTTTGACTGAATAACCAGTAAGTATTGGTACTGAATAACCAGTAGGTATTGGTACTGAATAACCAGTAGGTATTGGTACTGAATAACTAGTAGGTATTGGTACTGAATAACCAGTAGGTATTGGTAATGAATAACAGTAGGTTTTGACTGAATAACCAGTAGGTTTTTACTGAATAACCAGTAGGTATTGGTAATGAATAACAGTAGGTTTGACTGAATAACCAGTAGGTTTTGACTGAATAACCAGTACTTTTGGAATTGAATAAAGTTTTGTTTATTATAAGATGTAAAATTGGTTAATACTAACATTTTTTTCCTTGAAACTTCGGAATGATTTCTTTCCAGCATAAAAAAAACGGCGCATACAACTGTATGATGTACTGTATGTATATTTATGCAAAATTTATTCCCTACCAGAGTTCGAACCCTGACTCAGAGACCTGGGTGTTGGACCATTAGGCTACGACAGGATAGAAATTAACCCCAGCAACATTTCACGACCCGAGGAAAACACGTAACGCTTTCGCGTTTTTACGTTGTTAACCCTCTGCACTCGAGCCAATGAATCACATTTAACTCAATCTATGTAGCAAACACGAGGATACCACTAGATGGAAATACTGTATAAACGTAAACTGCACATTTTTGTTTGTACAGAATTTATTCCTCACCAGGGTTCCAACCCTGACTCGGAGACCCGGGCGTTGACCAATTGGGTTACGACAGGATAAAAGTTAATAATTTGACAAGATTATGGAATGCTCAGCTATCATGCAAATTATTTTAGAGTATATTTTTCAATTTAAGCTTTGTTAGATTTTGTATTCGTTTTTACATTTGGGGTCAGAGCATTCCATTTTAATTTTTACATTTAACAAAAGTATTCTTTATGTTGAACTTACGCTCATATTTTTATAAGAAATTTTCATTCTTTTACGATTTAGGATTAAAGAAGCAAATCTGATTGATCACGAAGCGGGCTAAATTATAGCCAATTTCGTAACATCGCTTCTCGTCAATCAGCGAAGTTAAGCGGTAATGCGTCTGGGTTTTAGTTGGATGTAGCGATCCCTCGTTCGAATCCCACGTAAACCTCTACGTCCCCTTCATCATATGACCTTAGATGTTGCGAAGGAGGCCAAACACCATCAAATAGCAACATAGATCACGACGCCGGTTCGAATTATGTAAACCTTATAGGATAAGACCGACATCTTTATAGTTCACCTACACATTTTGCATATTATTTGCACACGCATTCATAACACTTTCACTGCCTAAGAAGGACAAAGGAGTAAAAATAAAGACGGTGTATATAAAATAGATTTATTAATATTTCAAGTGTCATTATTATAAATATAATTATAAATAACAAATGAAATTTTCTAGAAAAGTAATATAAATAGTTTAGAAAAAGTAGGCTAATTCATTGGTTTAGGGCTCTAGGCTAAGTAAGAACATCAACAATCAACAGCTATTTACAAATTTTACACGAATGTTTTCAACAATGTATTCGTAAAAATGTAACTAATGAATTTAACTTTTAATGACTTTGTATCTCAAATCCTTGATTAAAGCGAATTAATTTTTTTTATTTTTAGGTTCAGTTACAAAAGTTAGCAGAGGAAATAAAATTCCTTGGAAAAAAGCATTGAAAGTTTCAAAAATTCAGAAAGTATTTTTGCCGAATTATTTTGAAAGTTGGTCATTTTTCCCTCAACAAACTCTCAACAACTGGACTTATTCAAAAGTAAAGTTCTCTTTCTTCTCAAAATATCGCGATTTATTGAACTCTGTAAGTATGTACACTAAATAAAGTACTACTGCATCATTAATTTTTGCAAATACTATAAGATCAAACTTTAAATATATATGGCATCGTTCAAGTTACGTTTCAAAGCATTTGCAGGCATACCATGTAAGCTCTTTACAGAGATACATAATAATAATACTTAACCCACAGTCTACATATTAAAATATGATTTGTATAATGTATGTATTTGCTGACGTGTAAATAAATAAGGAAAATGTAAAATAAATACGCAGTGTATATGTTCAATAACTTAACTAGTAAATTTGTAAGTTATGTAATTCAAAATTTAATAAAAAATAAATAAAAATAAATTGGAAACTATTTTATAAAAAATCTGAAACTTCAAAAATCTAAAAATATTTTGTATTTTGTAAATCCATAAAAAAGCAACCAAAAAAAAAGCTTTACGCCCTATTTTTTCCAAAACATTTTTAATTTTAGAGTTAAAATTTGTTAAACCATAAAAACGAGTTTGACAATAAATCATTTGTAAAACAACAACAACGAGAAACTTGATAAGAGATAATGAATCCCAGTTTTGATAGGATATGATTAATCTCTAACTGGGCGGGATTTCTTTCTTATGCGAGAACTTCTGGATATTCTTATTGGAATGAAACTGGCTTTTGTAGCCTTCACAAAAGCTCGAGGTAATGGAGAATAAGATGGTGAATTGTCTGTTAGTTTCAGAGTTGGTCTTACGAGTTCCGAAGAATCTTTTTGCGACCCTCTAAAAGAACGCTTATTAAAGTTTGTTTTTCCCTTTTCAAGGGGAGAAACATTTACTTCCAAGCTCCTCCTTACATCCATGCGAGATAGTGATGTCAGGTGTGGGTTGTTGTGTGCTTTCGTAGGAGGAGGAGCTCGTAGATGAGTGGACAGTGCTAATCTCCTGAAGTAGGGTACACTACCCAGACCTACGGGCGATGGCAGTACGGGAACGTAATAAGGAATTCTTTGGGGATGAATCCTAGATTCACTATTGGGTGCTTCTTTGTGGGAGAAAAAGAGACCTTTTGAAAGTCTTTTAGAGCGGCTGTCCTTTGATTGCGTTAAAGAGGATAAGAATGAGAGGGGATTAAACTGTCTTTTAGGAGCTTTTGTAGGTTGTGGAGTGAACGTTGGGTAGTGGTGATGAGGAAATTGTGGGTGGAGAAAAGAGTGAGAAGATTCGCTAGGAATAAATATTGGCTCTCGACTATCAAATAAGGGAACGAAAGAGGATTCTGAAAACTTTTTTCCATTGCTTTCGTGAGCGCCGTCAAAGGATTTGAATCCAACGGGGGGTCTTGGATAATATCGGTGCTGAGCATAAAAGTCAGAATATTGCGTTTTAAGATGAGGTCCAAATCGCGGTTGTTGGGGTTCATGAAACTGGGAATCATGATTGACAGGGTTATAAACATTCTTTGTATTTAGTCTAGGAGGTTTTAGTACTGTAGGAGGCAACGTGTGAAGTCCTTCCGAATTATGCGATTTAAAAGAGTGGGAAGTTGCGAAACTATAGTGTTCGTAGGAAAATGGATTACTGCTTCCTTTATCAAAACTGTTTGGCTTCCTTAAGGGATGGGGCCTACTAAATATATTTGCTTCAGATGACTGCATTGCCAGTTCAGCTTTTACATTCTGATGATCTTCCCTACTCGGCTCGTGACTAGAAATAATGCGAGACTGAGCATCATCCTTACTTTTACTTTGATCTGGGAAAGAAGAATTACCTTTGCCTTTTCCTTTGCGTGATTTTGACGCGTCATCTCTTTCCTGGTTTTCAACTTCATGGACTGGGTTTAAATCTATTGGAGAAGGAAATTTTATCGCTCGAGCTCTCTCTTTGAAAGGAATTTCCCCATCAATGACGCTGTTGAAAGGAAGTTCATCAGCAATCTTTTTATTGACTATAACATCCGCGTTTTCCAAAATACTTCTCGCCATTTCATAATTTTCAGTGAGGACTTGAGTTCGCGAAACCTTTTTAGACGCTTTAGATTTTTCATATTCTTCATTCTCCAAATTGTCCGTCTGATCCCCTAAAGACGAGAGAGAAGGTAAATAATAATCTTGATCAAATTCATTATCTTCATTCTGATATTTTCTGAAATTTGGACCATTTATATCGGTTACTTGAGCGTCTTCTCTAATTACGGATGTTGGATTAGTTTCTTCTACATCCGCTTTATTCGTGATTTTGGTGACTGAGAAACTAGTTTGTATTTCGTCGTTTCTTTCAGTCGCATGTGAAGCATCGCGTACCACCTCTTCATTTAATGGTTTCCCGCTGTTAGAGGATTCAATCTTTTTAGGCGGATTATTTTTATTCACTGCGTCTCCCAATTTTGGTTCTTTAGCTTCGTTATGAGAACTTTCAGCTACGGAGTTCATTTTATCAAGATGAGGTGCCGTTATGATATTCACTGGCTGCATATTACTGATAACTTTACTTGGCAATTTCTCAGTGCCTTTATCGTTAATGATTTCGCTGTAAGACGATGCTTGCAGATTAGGCGGCGGAGCGTCTCTCCATGCCAAATACTCTTCTTTTGTCATTGGACTGTAGGACGAATTGAATCCAACACCTCCTGTCACGTTGTACTTTCTTTCGCCCTGAGGCTTCACGAAGGGATTTCTCGTCCCATTGTTTGCGATGATTTCGGGCGGTGTGTCATTTAGGTGAGAAGTGGGCAAATCATAAATAACTGAAAAAGTTGTTGAATGACCACTGGGTCTACTCGGAGGTGGGGAAATTCCTTTCGGAGGTTGGATCACATGAGGTCGCACCACACGTGGCGGGGGCGGTGGGTGAATATGATGAGTAGATATGTGAGGTCCACCAGTCACGTTATAGTTGTAAACTGGTCCAACAGCTGAATTATGGTTTGGAGGCGGCGACGGGAAAATGTGAACACCATTCTGAAATTATTAAATTTAAGTCGATAAAGATTAATATATATATATATATATATTATAATTTTACTCTATATCCATACCATGCGATTTTGAATTATTTATGAGCAACCCAAATGATAATAACTGATAATGCAGAGCCTAAATGGAAATGCAAAGGCTTACACTATCTCAGATTTAAGAATCTAAGTGAATTATGGAGTGAACCACTCCAGTGCAGACGGGTCATGCTGCCCTTCCAGTGTCTAATTTCACTAAGGACAAGAGTGGATCCTTAAAAAAAGGGATTATTCAGTCTTAAAATACACGAATGATTCTCGTGGAATATGAATTACCTGAATGTTGTAATCAACTCCGGGCCAAGGAACAGGTAGTGGGTGAAGTGTCAATTCCCTGGGATTGCAATCTCCTGGTGCCAAAGGGAAAACCATCGTTAAGCCAGACTCCATCGTGAGCCCTCTATGGCAGAAAGATTGGCTGCAAATATGCAAAGAACAAAGCCGTATAAGTATCCTCATGAAATTAACAACAGCTTAACATTTTTGAGCAGTTATACTCAAAATTCACTTGGTTCCTCGTAGTATGATGGTGTAGAGCATTAATTCACTTAAGGTAAAGTGAGGTACCTGTACTACGGGTAAACTGATATATTTCAGCTCAGAAAAAGCAATCGCTTCTTGTTCTAACCTAGTATTAATTAAAAAATTCAAAAGCATTTCACATTTGAATACAATATTGTTAAATTACAATGAAATTTAAGTTTTACTGAACTGAATTAAGATAGTTTACACATACATACATACACATAACATAGACGTACATATACATACTATATATAGAGAGAGAGAGAGAGAGAGTTACAAGGAAAAGAAGTACCTCAAAAGGCCTTGCGGCCCATACCGAGGTACCAATGGCAACGGGTGCTACGGAAAATTTTCTACACACTCAAATAGTGTGCAAGATTTGGTCTAACCTTTTCTTGAAATGATCCACGGAGGAACTGTTCACAACTTCTGAAGGTAACCTGTTCCACGTGTCAGATTTTGTAGGCAAAGTAATTCCCACACACACTAGTCCTAAACCGTTTCAAATCCAACTTCCAACCATTGTTGCGAGTTGGGTTATCATTTAAACTAAACATGCTTCTAAAATCGACATCGTTGAACCCGCGTAAGAACTTGAAAACCTCGATCAGTTGACCGCGCAGCCTCCGAGTTCCCAGCGAAAACAAGTTCAGGGCGCGTAAGCGTCGATTGTAGCCCATATGCCTAACGGAAGGGATTAACTTTGTAGCCCTCGCCTGCACTCGCTCCAGCCTCTCAATATCTTTCCTGAGGGTGGGCGACCAGAACTGCACAGCATACTCCAGGTGCGGCCGAACCAGGGAATTGTACAGAGAGAGCACAATCTCCTTGTTCCGAAACTGAAATTGCCTCCTGATATAACCCAACAGCTTCTGGGTTTTCTTTTCCACCTCTACGCACTGTTTGGTAAACTTAAGGTCGCTGCTAATTAGCACACCCAAGTCCTTTTCCAAATCAGTCGCCTCGATATTACTCCCCAACATCGAGTAGTCCGACTTGGGATTGGCGTAGCCAATGTGCAATGTGCATCACCTTGCATTTACCCAAGTTAAACGGCATTTGCCATTTTTCGGAACACTGGCCCCAAGCTTGTTGTCATCAGCGAATTTGGCGATCCTACTGACGATGCCACCGTCGATATCATTTATGTAAATGATAAACAACAGTGGCCCCAAAACGGAACCCTGAGGAACCTCGCTAGTGACCGAGGCCCAACCCGAACTAGCCCCTTTAATTACAACCCTCTGCCGCCTATTCTTCAGCCAGTTTTCAATCCACCTACCTGCTTCCCCACCGATACCCAGCGCGCGGACTTTCGCCATTAGCCGGCGGTGAGGTACCTTATCAAAGGCTTTCTGAAAGTCGAGATAAAGTAGCTATATCAATTGCCCTACTCTTATCATACTCACTCAACATGACGTGGAAAAACTCGAGCAAGTTGGTGAGACACGACCTATGCCGTCTAAACCCATGTTGGGAGTCCCCAAGCAGCTTGTAGGAATCCAAATGGTCAACGATCCTATCCGCTATTATCCCCTCTAATAATTTACCTACAACTGAAGTGAGACTAATGGGACGATAGTTCCCTGGACTTTCGTGATCCCCTTTCTTAAAGATAGGGGTCACGTTGGCTTCCCTCCAGTCACCAGGCACTTGGCCCGTCTCCAACCATTTGTTGAAGACTGTAGCCAGGTGGGGAGCCACCTGGTCGCGCACCTCCCGCAACACTCTGGTGAGAAACTGGTCTGGCCCAGGAGCCTTAAACGCGCTCAGTTTGTCTATTCTATCGGCAACGACTGTCGCGGTACATCGAACACTATCCAGGCCAGCACCTTCGTGCCTGACGCCTGACTCGGGGATGACGCGGGTGTCCTCCCTGGTGAACACTCCCGCAAAGTACTCATTAAACACATTAGCGATGTCCGCGTCGGAGGTCCACAGAACGCCGCTTCGGTCCTTTATTAGGCTTTCTACTATTAACATAACTGAAGAACTCCTAAGGGTTCCCCTTGCAGAGGCTTGTCACCCGTAGTTCTTCATTACGTTTCGCTAGCCTAACCTTCGCCTTCACTTCCCTACACAAACGGACATACGCTTCAGTGTTCTCATGGGAACGAGTGGCCTTCGCCCTACTATACGCTACTCGCCCTCCTAGAGAGAGAGAGAGAGAGAGAGAGAGAGAGAGAGAGAGAGAGAGAGAGAGAGAGAGAGAGAGAGAATAAAATACAATAAACTAGAAATTAAATTATACAAATTTCTAAGATCAAAATTGAGTAATTCGTTTTCGCTTTATTATTTCATAATAAGAGAATAGGAAACATGAAAGAGTCGATGGAGAACGTAGAGATTGTTTCAAATGCCAAGGTTGTCGGAAGGAGCCATGAAGCCTATTTATTGAACTTTCATTCTTTTATTGTTTTACTGTTGTCAATGTTGTTATTGTTATTATTATTATTATCATCGTGTAATGTAGTGTTATTGTACAAAATCAAGGTTATTTAATATTATATTTAGACTGTACATACCTAGAAAAAGAAATGTATAATTTTACCTAAGTTTGTCATATGCAAATGTCATTTAGAATTACGTGTCCAGGTTTCTATGTTATCTCATACACTAAGATACAGCATCCACTGTATACAAGTAGCGTAATTTGTACTTAATTTACACCTTCTCCTGCCCTTTTAATTTACTATGAATAATCTCTGTTCTACACTGTCTAAAAAGACCCGTCAAATAACGCCATTTTGTCAATAAAACATACATGATTTGCTTCCAAGTGGCAGTTCTAGGTTGTACGTGTACAGGAAATCTTTTACTGATCCATTTTTGTATGTTGCTTATTACATGTATAAATAAAACAATAAATGGGTTTGAATTTGAGTTAATATTGATTCTTTCACTCACATTTTTCCAGAACTGCCCATGATGGACATTTTGTCAATGGCCCAGCGGTTGAATCCTGATGACAGCCAACCTCGATGAGAAGTGTACGTCACTTGCAGATTCGAAATGATTGACAATGCAACGTGCAATACGATAATAGCCACGGTTCGACTTCCGGCATGCAGCTTCTTGCCAGTGTCTCTGGAAATATTTATTAGCCTTTCATGTGGATGAATAGGAGTACAGGAAGAGAAAATGGAACAAGAAATCTCAATAAGGGAAGCCCATTTACTTATAAACTGAAATTCCGAGATTCGTAACATGCTTTACAGTGGCAAATTTTACAGTAGTAGTTTCTAAATCCGTGAAGTGTAAATAAAATATGAAACTTTAATTTTTTTGCAATGTGCTCATTTCACAAAACAGTAAATAAAATGTTTAACAAATTTTCAGGCTCTCTGTTCAGAAATACATTCACTTCTTCGTGAGAACTATTGATTCCAAGAGTGTTTCCGATTTCGTTCTTATTTCCATCCTAAACCCTATCCTACTTTGGTTGGTTGTTCAATTTTAGGTCATTCGTTCACCAGAAGGCGCTGAGACAGGCAGTAACGCCACCAACCAGGAAAAATAAGTCTCATTTGAAAGGAGAACTGGCCAGAACCAAATACATTACTCGCAGTGGGCTTGTCACTGTAACGCCCCCCCCCCCCACTCGACTTTCCATTTATCAGGCTGGCTTCAGACAGTTTATGGTTAGGTTGCCTACTTACGTCGTGACATCGATAGTTTCATTCTTGCCATCGTGAGCCACAAAAGTAACGTCGAATTTTCCCTGCGTGGACACCGAATCCGTGGTAGGCGGTCCCCCCGAATGCCAGATCTCCGTCTTGAACTGATTAGCTAAAAATAAGGGTATGATAAGTAGAGGACTCGTACCGCATTATTTAGTTATAACTCATAGAGAACGAAACTTGGTTTAAGTATGAAGCTAATTTTACAAATGGATCTTAACATGGCCTTCATCTGTCAGTGAAAAATGCAATTTCACATGACCAAAGTTTTTCTTAAAGTTTTAATTAATATCACAGTTATTATTACTAAGTGTACATTTACTAATTTAACTCTGTATCTTTTACACACGTCAAATTTGTGAGAAAGTCTCAGAAAACCAACAATTATGAAAAGGAAATTCTTTTATTTCATAAATTTTTACATTTTCTAAAAAATTCAACAATTATATTTCCTAAATAAGTATAATAACTAAATGCGGATTCAATGCTAAACTTAATACTTTTGTTTTCAGCCCACTTACCGAAAGAGGGTCTAGAAGACCCAGCAAAAGTAGGTATAAAAGCGTTAGTAATCAAAGTTCTACTTCATTCACACGAAGGTGTTTTACAGGGACTTCTATTATTTCTACATTATTCAAGTGCAAAGATAACTAACTACTCTTGTATGAAAAAAATCTGATTTTCAGTTATTTCAACTTAATATAATATTTGCGAAATCCAGTCCACTGTGTTATGAAAAATTACAGATTTATGTAGTTCGGATTTAATAAAATTGCGAAGTGAAATAATTCCTAACTGGCCATTAATAAATTTTAAATGCGACAGTTTTCAGAATAAAAAGATTTGCCAAAATAAAAAAAATCAAGTAACGTAACTTTTCATACAACAATAATAATAAAGTAAATTCACTATCGTCTACTCAACCGGTCAACTCCGGTACAACCTTCCTCATTCCATCTTTCCCACTGTCTATGGCCTCCAATCTTTCAAATACAAAGTGTCCAGGCATCTCGAAAACTCTGGACCTTGATTTCAGCTCTCTCTTTCTCTTTCTATGGGAAAGGGGTAGGGGCCATTTTTTTAGGGGCCATTTTTTGTGGGCGTTCGCCCTTGGTCCCTCCTTCCTGCATGAAAAGAAAATACTGAAAAATATCATTTCAAACTGTAGCATGATCAGTGAAATGGATGTGCTTGTTTTAATAAGCACAATCTGGTTGTAGTAACGCTTCTCACCTCAAGCCGAAGATCCACTTTAGTTTAAGTTTGGGTCTACTTGTTTTAATGTTCACAAGAAATAAAAACCCCTTTTTCGTAATGGTGTGAAAGTAAATGACATCAAAGTTAAGCTCCAGTCAGAAAGAACATGGTAATCTCTGCATCCAAAATATTCCGCGAGTTGCTTATCTTCTTCACTTGTTCATATCATATACCTACCCTCAGACTCATTTTCTCGACTCAGACTGGTTTTGGTGGTCTATTTCTTTTCATTTTTCAGCCAGTGACCCCAAAATTTAATCATACAAAGCAAACTACCCTCGAAAACCCATGAAACAAGTTTTCGAAGCTAGTATATAAGTTACGATTCACTATCCTGCACAACGCCTTATCAAATACCAACTGAATGGGAACCGATATAATTAAAAAATTAAAGTTAGTATGGTTAATAAACTAGGAAAAACTATGCCGGCAAAAACAATGAGAACAAATGGGATCTTTTCCGTTTAATAGGCCTAGTGTGAAAAAAAAATAAAGGATAAAAACAACTTTTGGCGGTTAGAAAATGATATATTTTTTAGAAAAGTACAGGCTAAGGTTAACCATAGTGGACAATTTTTTGTTTTATTAAAAAAAAATAAATTGCTTATTAGACTTTTAATAGATCATACAACCACATGTAAGTGTTTTTTTTGTGGGTTAGGTTGGAATAACTACCTTAGAATTTTTGCTTTTTCATGCTAAACATGGGACTAGTTCGTGTAGCGTATAGTCATTAGATATTGAGATATTTGGGTGATTAATTTTAGTAGCCGAAACTCATATGGGGCTCCAAATAAATCGCCCAACATAGCACGCAACCACATGTGTTTTTTTGGAAGTTAGGTTAGGTTAGATTTATTTGGGGCCCAATATGGTTTTCGCTAATATAATTAATCGCCCAAATCTCTAAATATCTAATGAACTTATACGCTACACGAACTAGTCCCACGTTTAACTATTATTTATAGATTTATTTACAATTTCTATTTATCAAAATCACTTATTGATGGCATAAATGGCTATTTGGAATTTATTAATAATTTTTTTTTTTTAAATAAAACAAAAAATTCTCCACTATTATTAACTTTTACCAAAGTACAGTACATTTTAGGGTGGTGAAACTTCCTACTTCAACTTACTTTTATAATACTTACTATTTTAAGTGGAAATACTGTATATGGCAATATTTCAACTTCCACACAATTTGATAAAACTTACTGTTTTAATTAGAAAATGCGGACCTTTTCCAGTTTGTGTACCGTTTTTCATATAATTTATTTTTGATTGGTCATACAACCGCCGTCGATTATAACAACTTTTTAAGAGGTAAGTTCTTGATAACCTAACCTAACCTAACCTAACCTTCTGTTTTACTCTATGCTGTGCCTAACAGAAGCAAAGAAACACTAGAAAGTTGCATAAAAGCCAACATTCTGCCTGGATCTACTATTATTATTAGTGATATGTGGAAATCTTACGATCAAATTGATAAAATCCCACATTATAACTTTCGTCACTACACTATAAATCACAATGAAAATTTTGTCGATCCAGCGACCGGTGCCCACACTCAGCAGATAGACAGCACCTGGAACATCTTCAAACGGTACATAAACTGGAAAACGTCCGAAAAGGTGGAAAACGTCCGAAAATGCATGCCGGTATTTGGCTAAAAATGCGATAATTATTGAAAAAATAATACAACAGCAGAAAATAAAGTAACATAGGCTGATAGGCTATCCTAACTCTAACCTAACCTAACAACCTTAAAATGTACTTTTTAATAAATTTGTTATTTTCCAACCCCAAAAAGATTTATAATTTTCTTTTTTCACAGACCATTAAACGAAAAAGAGCCAACAAATATAAGAACTCTCATTAAATTCAGACAAAGCGTGAAAGTTAAAATATCACGAAAATCGAGGAAATAAAATTATCATACATCCGCCAACTTTACCACAGCCTCAAATTATTTAGTCTCTTAAGTACTTCCATAAGTTCCATTCTCTAAATTTTAAGGAATGGAAGCACTTTCTCTTCCAAAATTTCAAAGGCTTGAATTCTCAAATTGCAAATTCATGGAAAAGAGTTTTCTTGTTGCTAAGCTACAAATATATGTATAAAATGAATATAAATTAAATTCGAAATTCAAACTAAAAAATTGTTCATGCAGAAAAGAATAACCTAAAGGATTGACTGTTTTATATATATATATATATATATATATATATATATATACACACACATTTTCAACTGCAAAGAACACGCAGTATAATTAACGTAAAGAACGACGCTTGTATAGAAGAACATTCCGCGCAAGATGAGGAGGGAGAACGAACAAATGAAAAAATGAGGTAACCACCCGGGATCTTCCGATTGCCGGTCAGATAATTACACCATGGGCCTCACTCGATCAGGAGTCGTAATTCTCCTACATACGCGCAGAAACCAATGCCCCGAGGGGGGCACCTCCCGCATGCCGCACATATATACATTTTCAACTGCAAAGAACACGCAGTATAATTAACGTAAAGAACGACGCTTGTATAGAAGAACATTCCGCGCAAGATGAGGAGGGAGAACGAACAAATATATATATATATATATTACACACAATTATGTAGTGTATTCAGTGTAATACATTGATTCATGCAGTCAAAGAAATATGTAACTATCAATTATTCAATTATATACATAACACGTAAACATACAAAGTGTACATTTGGTTTATTTGATATATCCTCATCTAAACATACACATTATGAAGCATGAGAGATTTTAAGGCTCTTTTTCTTTTGACGGGTTCTGAAAAAAAGACAAACAACTGCTTGGGGTTGGAAAATAATAAATTTATTAAGAAAGTTTTACATTTTAGGATGGAGAAATAGGTTAGTAGGTTAGGTTAGGCAGGGCCGCCGAGAGCTGCCACGGGCCTCGGGGAAAGATTGGTATATGGGACCCCCTGTTTACTCAGTATTTTATTATGAATGTTTTTTTGTGTACATAACAAGCAAACTGATTATATGTCCAAGTCACTATTCAAAACATACAATATGAATAAACAACGCGGAAGAAAATGACCATTTTATTTTTCGAATCAATTATATTAATTGCATCACCATACAATTTACAAATGCAGTACCAGTCCATGCAGGCAAGATTATTGTTTACTGCAAGATTTTCATAATTACAGTAGAAGTGTACTTTCTTTGCCTTCTCTCTAGCAAAGTGGTAAATGATTCTGATGAAATTTAAAGTACGGACTAACTGGCTTTCAATTACAATGGTTGACTTGGATAACCTCCTCGATAGGCCCCAGTAGTTTCATGTTTTCTAAATGAAATGTAATGTAATGTATATAACTGAGGAAAACTTACCACAGAAAGGTTCCGTGTCTCTTGTGACCAAGAACATTTGTCCTCTTCCTTGTGACTTATCAGCGTAGTAACCCATGTTACCGCAGTCTTTACAGGGAAAGCATTCCCCTTTCAGGAAAGTTTCATAATCTCTACATGGGAAGGCAGGAAATGTGCAGACAGGCATAACAGATTGCATAAAGTATTTGTAGCCGCGCCTGTGATTGCAAAGATAGCGTCCGTCTCCCTTTCTGGCTGTGGGAATGAACGTTATTCAACACTGAAAATGACTCAACATAATTTATAACTACTCAAAACAAGAGGTGCAAAACTGTAATAGTTGTAATTCATTACGAAAGGATACACTGAGAAAATGGATTTAAATTAGAATATTTGTTGGACGAGGGGTCCCCCAAACCTTTCGAAATGCCACATACAGTTGTAAATTAATTATTCCATTGGATTATATATGGTCACTCAGTTCATAAGTGTTCAATTTCTGGAAATGTATCCTCACTCATTTGGTTAGTTTGAACAACTTGTAAAATTAATTACAAAACTAATAATATTATGAGGAAAAACTAAGATTCACAATGAATAAAATAATTTCTAGAAATTCATATTTGGAAATTTACTCACGCCACAAGATGTCAGAAACTCCGCCAACGAAAAGATTTTTGCATCCTTTCTGAACTCTGCCACCATTAGGATAAAAGTCTACGTGTCCCATAGGGTCATAAGCCCCCAGTCCCCCCCATAATAAGGAATCAGCATTGGTGTGAATGACGTCCACAAATTTAGCATCGGAAGCATCAAGACGCATATTTGGAGGAAAAGATTCAAACAGAGGGCCCGCAGGATCCAGACCTTTAAAGTTATTATTATTTAATATTATTATTATTATTATTTCAAAATCATGAAAAATATTGATTGTAAACATTCTCCTTTATTGTTTGTATCATAGTATCGAGAATATAAATAGTGAAGATTTTAATATTTTGTCGGTTGGACTATAATGTTACATTTGAATGAAATGAAAAACAAAATATATCGTGTTCATTGTGTATGGTATGTAGCACTCCGCCTAAGTAGCAGAAAATATCGTATTTATCGTATCTGGTAGAGATACTTCTCCAAAATAAAGCGAAAAAATTGTTCTAAGTTCCCCATGACAATCTTGTTAGAGGTGTTATACTCTTCTAATGGAATTCTCCAGAATGGACAAACTAAGCGACCGTATCGTGGAAACAATTTTCCCTTACCTGAAATTCTCCCAATTCCATTTAGCCTCTGACCGGCGTAGCCTGACACGTGCGCCCCCAAGGAGAAGCCAATCAGATGCACGTCGTCCAGGGACATGTTGGTCACCCTGGCCGTCAGTTCCAGGAAGACTGCGACCTGAAAAGTGCGTACGGTTGATTGGTTAGTTGGTGAGTCCATTTAATCTGCCTATCTACCTCTAAGAGCCCAACATATGGGAAATATGGTTAACTCTTTGTTGCGTAGAAGTTACCCCTAAAATTGGATGAAATTGTCTGACGTTAACCAAAATGAAGTCCGTAAATTGGGCGTTATGCAAAAAAAGGGTTAGCGCACTTTGGAATTACGGACATCGGACTTGTTTTTCTCACTTCTCAGACGTGGTCATGGGACAGGAACTGAATGTGTTTTAGTTTCTTGCAAAATATTGCTCGTCTGCTGCTTGAACAAGAGGAAAGATTTATCGAAACGTTGCGTTTAATAATAAAAGGAATAACACCAATGGCGGGTTCAAGGAGGGGGGCGGGCCAGGGGGGGGCCGAGGGCTAGGCGTGGGGGAAAATCTATAAAAAGTAAATATTTCTACATGTACAATTTGCTGAACTCAATAAATCTTTGAGTTTCTTCGAAATTCAACTAAAAATGCGTATGAAGTTTGTGTCAACATATCTCATTTTGACAGCTAAAATCTTCCTATAAATCCTCTTAAAATTAAAATTTACCAAATTATAATTTGATTGGTACCCCCAGAGGTACAAATAGTCATGTATCTTAATAAGTTACAAGAAAGAAATTTAGCTGGCAGAAAGAGAGACAGAGGATTAAAAGAAAGAAAAAGAGCAAAAAAATGGACGACAAAACCATATTTATTAAAAAGAATCATATTTAAAAGTAAGGGTATAGGGTACAGAGTAATGGGTAAGCGGAATTAGAAAATGTAATAAATTTTTGCCTTTAAGAGGGGAGTATTCTGATAGAAAGGATTTCCAACTTCCTTCAGGTTACAAGAAAGAAAAAAAAATTATTTACACGTATGGGTACACCTGCGGTTCCCCCATTGGAGAAATTCTGAATCCGCCACTGGATAACACCTTTATCATTCGCTATCACGTTTCTCAACCAGGATATTTTTTATCTTTCTTTGCACACACACACACACACACACACGCATACACATACACACACACCAAATCAAAAATCTTTGTTCAGCTATTCACTAAATCTGGACTGTATTTTATTCTGAGAAAGAACTGGAGTGACCATCAATCAACCCCTAAATAGTCCTTCTTACTGAGCCCCAACGAGCCTCGTGTTGCTTGCCGCTCTCACGTAATTGGGGGTAGACGCCCCATCCTCCCACTGCACACAAATCACATTCACGTCTTCCTGAAAGAGAAATAACATTATCTGTAGGCATTTCGATTACTGATAATAGTGTTATGTCTTATACGTTGGTACAGAGTCGGATGCCAGCGCCATTCTGAAGGACGATAAATGGCACTAAGAATGGCTTCTTTTAAATACCTGAATATACAGTGTAACGCCCATAAACCCCGACTTGAAAAACACCGGATTTCTAAACTGTGTTTGTGATATTTTCTTCTTTTTCTGTGCTGCTCTGTGTTTTTATGATGAAAATAAGCCTTTTCTCATTCTGATTTTCCTTCACTGTCGTTTGATGGAAAGTGAAATGACAATAAAGTAATAAACTAAGAGCGAGTGAGACTCTACTCCGCGTTACGTGGTTTCAAAGTCACCACTCCGACCGATCGAGTCATCCAGAACACCACCCGCCCCTTAAAAAAGCCCGCTCAAGCGAGGTCAATATTTACGCTGTTCGACCATGCTCCATTCAACTCCTTCGCCTAATAAAGCATATGACTGCGGGTTATTACATTTAAAATGAATTTACATCCAACGTCGTTCGTTTCCTCTTCATTTCGGAACAGTGAATAATCTCATTTAAGTTATACGTGACGTTGTTCTGCTTTTCGAATTTAAAAAGAACGCTCATAAAATCACTGGAGAGCATCTTATCATCCTCATGCATGAGCGCGTTTGTATTCTCATACTTTACATTGGAAAAAAAACCACCGACGCGTGTGCATATATAGGGTGGGGCAAAAGTCTGGCCCCATAGGAGGTTTATGTTCACATAGACTAAAATTTTTGTCTATAATTATTTTTATTTTTTCAGATTGTTATACCATGGCAGATAAGTTAACGATAACAGACAGAATCGAGCTTGTGCTCTTGTACGCAAAGGACGGTGCCACCTCACGTTCAGTCGCAGATACTTTTAATGTTAAGCATCGCGAAGACCACCAATTCACTACAGAACCGTTAGCAAGACCTTCGCTCGTTTCAAGGAAACGGGAAGCGTCTGTGATCGAACACGTAGTGGACGAAGAAGAATTCTACTGATCCCGAAACATCCGCACGGGTATGCAGCCGTGTGGAAGAGAGCCCACGTAAGTCAATAAGGAAATTATCGCAGGAAACAGGTGTATCTGAGCGTTCGGTTCGTCGCATTCTCTCTACCAATCATTTTCATCCGTATAAAGTCCAATTAGTCCAGGAACTACACAGTGATGACCTAGATCGTCGTAGGGAGTATTGTCAGTGGTTTATGCAACATCGGCAGTTGGAAAGCGTATCATGTTCAGTGACGAAGCAATTTTTTACCTAAACGGTTCAATCAACAGACGTAATGCACGATATTGGGCTAAAGAAAATCCACATTGGATTGAGGACGGACGCTCGCAGTACAACCCAAGAGTTATGGTATGGGCTGCTATGTGGGGAGATACGATAATTGACCCATACTTTTCCCCCGACACTGTAACTGGTGAATCATACCTTCATTTGTTAGCAAATTTCCTTACGCCTCGATTGTATGAACTACCATTACGGCATCGGAGAGCTATGTGGTTTCAGCACGATGGGGCTCCGCCGCATTTCGCAAGGGCCGTTCGCGAATTTTTGCAAGAAACATTTCAAGGGAAATGGATTGGTCGACGTGGGCCAATTGAATGGCCGCCCAGATCTCCGGACCTGACTCCTTTGGATTACTTCTTATGGGGACACCTTAAATCAGTTGTGTACGTTAACAGGCCAAGAACAATACAGGCGCTAAAGGATACCATAACAGCAGAATTTGAAGCCATAAGAACGAATATTACCATCCTCAGGAATGTGCAAACGTCTTGCGTCAACCGGGTTACAAAGTGTTTAGAAGAAGGTGGACGTCAATTTGAACACCATTGTAATTTCTGAATTAAAACATTAAGGTAGGCCGAAATTTTATTTTCCATTATAAACTTCCTATGGGGCCAGACTTTTGCCCCACCCTTTTTTCACCACTTTTATTAACATAATTACCATTATCATCAACAATACTATTACAATATTAGAATTATCGTTATTATTATTATTATTATTTACCCTCATTAATATAGTTATTATTCTTTTTATTTATTAATTCCGGATTAATTCTCGCTCAAGTTCGAGTTGAACGGTTTGATTTTAACTTTTTTTCGACTGGTTATAATTTTATTAATTGGCATTTTAACAGAACTCTATCGCTTTTTATTATTTAACAACCAACTACATTTCTCGGATTACCTGAAGATCAGGGCCCCCAGCCTTCGTTAGTTAGCCTTATAAAACTAACTAACGAAAATATTACGACTTAACCAATCGTTAGGTCAACTGTACGCCCTTGACGATTGGTTAGGTTAAGTCGTGATATTTTCGTTAGTTTTAACGAAAATATCACAACTTAACCTAACCAATCGTCAAGGACATACAGTTGACCTAACCGGGCATTCAATTAACCTAACTGGGCATTATATCCCATAGAATGAATTGTTTGTTTTATTTGTCCTTTAAATTTTTTGTTTTAATGTAATTGAATTTGTAAATATATTGTAGACCGTACCATCTTTAGGAGGGTTTCTCTCATCTCTCGAACCCATACTCTGTGACACGAGGAACCGAACCCGTGGATGATGACTTTGGTCTTTCTGGTTGGGCGGAAATTGGACTTCAATATGGAAGTGGCGTTTATATAGGAGAGGTACTGTTCCCTCTTCGGATTTTCTTTCGTGTGAAGGAGAAATTTTGTGTTTATCTGTGAAACAAAATATAATTTGGTTGAAACAAAAAAAAAAGAATTAAACGATAAGAAATCTTTTGCCCTGATTCTTGGAAATCGCTGAACTTTGCATATATAGAGCGGAACGTGATATATATATATATATATATATATATATATATATATATATATATATATATATATATATATATATATATAGGGATCGGTTCATTGATGTTAACTTTTGTCGGTATATTAAAATGCAAGTAACTATGGGCGTCGATCGCTTCTCAATTTGAAGCCGAATTAATCCTACCGTAGGATTAATGCGGACTCAGATTCTGAGTAGACCTTAAAGACATTCTTCTACACACAGACCACCGAAAAAGTAGGAGGGGGAACAATTGTATGTTGTTCCCCACACACAAAAAAAGTGGAGGGACATCCCCCACCCCCCCACGATCTATGCTCATGCAAGTAACTGCAATAATTTGAACAGGTTCAGATTTTTTAAGAGGCTCCGTTTGTACACAGAATCTGATGACCTTGAACAAAAACTCTCTCGTCCTTAGGACTTTCTTACTTCTTCAGGCGAATCTGGAAGCATATCGAAGTAGTCGAAAGGCCCTTCGTCACGAAAGCATCCCAAGACATTGTAGCAAATACGCTCTTCATCTCTCTTCACTCGGTGCCTTTTCACAAACCTGAAAAACCTTCACAACTATAATAATTGGAAATTGACATTTAGCGCCTTAAATAATAGCGAGTAACTTTTTCAGACACAAACAATTTCTTCTCGAAGCAAAAATACTCGAGCCTCCCTAAACGAAGATGACGAAAAATCTGACCTATACATAACCAAGTAACCGACCGTAACCTAACCAGGTACGATCTAACTTATAACTATACATAACTTGAATAAAATCTAACCTTATTCATTCTAACCTAACTTTATTTAACAACCCACAGAGTACGTGTCCCCCATTTGTCTTCTGTTTGAGGTAGGAAGACACCTGCTTTAACGATGACGTAGTATATGACCTGTGCTGTGACGTTGTAGGTGAAATGCGAAAAGGGGACAGTTTCAAAACAGATGTTTGTGAATACAAAAAAAATCTGTTAGCTAATGTAAAATATATGCAACAAGCTATTATTATTATTATTTATTTGTTTATTTATTTATTCTTGTTCATAAATGATATTTTTTTTTGCATTTCATTTGGTTCTCCTGATAGGCCGTTCTCACTGGGTACTTTTGGCGGAATTCCTGTTTCCTGTTTTGAAATAGTGTTTTTTGAAATTCCTTTGACAGTGTAAACCCTTTTGGAACAAACATTCCTCATTCTTGGTGGTTTTTGAGGAATTCCTCACTCCATTTTAGACTGAAAATGGAACAAATTGAGAAACATTTCCAAGAATGATGTCCAATTTGTTAAATCTTTCTCCGTAATCTGAAGTTCTTAAACTAGAACCATGGGAAGCCAACCGCGAAGCCAAACGTAAGAATTAGGTCCTATACAATCTACAAGTGACTCTTGTACATTTTTAACTAAAATTTCTCTTGCTAATACCTTATATTTTTTATTTGTATTATTCCGGACCTCCAAAAAGCATTGCTTAGAAAACCTCAGATCACTACTAACTATAATATCTAAACCTTTTCCCCAATTGATCTCTAACCAGTTTGCCGCTTTCATTTTGTAACTAAAAGTTCCATTATTTCTGCCAATATAGAAGACTGTGCATTTTGAACATAGAATTCTATCTGTCAATTACTGTACAGAGGGCTGACAAACGTAAATAACACTACGATGGTTGTCCTCAAGAACAACTAGTAAAGCTCACCAATGGAATGTCAGAACGTGTGTCACCTTTACGTAATTTGAAGGGAAAAGGAACACGATTCTAAATCTTTTCATTCAATAAATCTGCTATTATTTATTGACTTTTATTATCACATAAAACACTATGGAAAAACCGAACGTGTCTATTTACTTTTGGCAATCCTTTGTATACTGTGGCAGGCGAATAATCTACCAAGATGTTTTTGCAGTTAATGGTAATTCTTCATAATACTGACTAGGCAGCAATTCTCGTTATCTTCCAGTTTGATATTTTAACACCCACTCCTCTTTCTTAAACAAATACATAAACAATAGCAAACAACAAATAAAAAAGTTAAAAAGATCCCCATTTTCTATGCCTTTGATTTATGATTTCATGGCTGCTTTGTTAAATATGGGACGAAAAAGTAGATCATTCAATAAGCCTAGCTACTCAAAATTTAATTTTGAAAAGAAGTTCATACAAAATCGGGCAATTATCCTATCGATATCACATTTATAACATTAACAAGAAACATTAACTTGATACCCAAGTTAAAATTAATAAATAAACTAAATGCAATTAATTTTGCCTAAAAAGCTTCTATGCTTTCAAGGACATATTCAGACTGGAGTGAATATATTATATATAATATCATAACAAATATCTAAAAACTGTAAAATTCTGTCTAAAACTCTGTCAGTTGCATTTTTTTCTGAATGAATTTTTTTTTTAATTTTGAATTTTGAATTTTTGAAAATTTACAGAAAGACATTGTGATTTAATGAAATGTGGTTCCACAACTCAAATACGGGTCAAATATAGGTTACATTATCTTTTAACCTCACAAATACTAATAAATCTTTCACAATTATAATATATATACACACACACACACACACACACACACATATGTATAATGACTATTCCAGTATTCAGAGGTCAACACCCTGATGATACGGATGAACACAGTATCTGGAAATTTGGTGCGTAGATCAAGCTGACTGCTGACCTTGACGAAAACGTACGTTATCATGCTTATCATGTGTACCCGCAATAACGCGACCATATGTCACGAGCTGAAGGGGAATATAAGGCAGGTAGTTCACTCCATAGCCCCTGATAGGCTTCGGACATCCTCATGGAATGTATTATCATGTCTAGAGATGAAAACAATCACCAATGGTGACACGACCTTTATGTGAAAACAAGGCATGTAAATGCCACGAACATGACACAGGGATAAGTGTCATGTTCGTAGTAATTTCAACCACTTTTCAGAGAACCTTCTAAAGTTCATAGTGAACAGTTACTCAAATGCATGAAAAGGTTTGTGTGCCAACAAAGTCTTTATTTATACGCTGGAAAGTGTGACAGTTCGCCTTCCATATGGCACAAGTTAAACAAACGGAGTCTTTTTTTTGGTGTTCTAACTTCGTGTTCCAATTATTTCAAAAGCCAAGTTACTCTCTACAAAATAACCATTAAATTCTTATCAACAAATTGGTTAAATGTTGAACTTTTTAATTTAAATGTTGTGCCAAAGTTTGGTAATTGTACAAAATGGATTTGATTATTATTTATTTTTTAATGAGTATTTATGGGCATGAAAGAAAGTTGCTTTGTGATAAATTTGTTATTTATTATTATTAATTTAATAATTAAAATAAATAAATTTCACTCAAAGAATTTTTTTTTAAATTAATACAAATACAAAAAAAGTATATATATATACAGTATATAATATATATATATTATATATATAATATATATATATATATATATATATATATATATATATATATATATATAAAAAATTGTATACACGTTGTGTACTACTGGTTTTGCCGTTATATACGAAACACATATTCAGTTAATAAATAATTTTCGAAATGTATGATTGTGTTATATGTGCCAAAGAGAGTAATGAAGGACTGGATACGTTACATGGATGCAATGTTGTTGGTTTTTGTCACTAAGATAATGAAAGACACGTGATTTACTTCTCTTTAAGAATATAAAGATCCACAAAGGCGTATAACCGGAATCCACTATCAAGGTTTTTGAACTTAACCCTTAGGAGGTCAAGTTACGCGATATAGTATAGTGTATACCCGTAAACTTACGGACATGACCGTCGAGGGATTAACAAAAAAGTCTTTAATTATTGATGATAACACTGGAAAAGGAAAAAGAAAGTTTGTAGCTAATAGGATTTGAACTCGCGTCACGTGGTTGTAGAGACAGCGTCCTACCGATTATGCCATTCAGAACCACAGAGAAGTGGGTTTTTTTTAAGTAAGGCCAGTATTTACGCTTTGTCCATGCTCCATTCAATTCCTCCGCCTTTGTAAAGCATATGAATGCAGTTATATTATAATTAAAATATATTCATTATTGCCATTTGTTTTGTATGTGAGATCATGTATCACTAAAGTAGCATTTCGCCTTGTTCAGTATCTATAAATTCTTTGACTTTGCTAACGTTAGAGTGGATCTTAGGGTCTTTGTTAGCCTTAGCTTCCGTAGATCTGTAGATCTGTAGACCAAAGTACTATCAGTACCTGCGATCATACGGTCATACCATAAAACAGTAAATGCAAATCACATTACCGCGACATCTTTGAGATGTTGAGGAACCTTAATTTTTGTTTCTAATATGCCACGTAAGTTAGGCCAGTTCTTCAAAACGTCTTCCACACCTTTGACTGCCTATAACCCAATAACTACACTGATGATAAAGGACAATGGTTTCTCTACAAAATATCTTTCATTAAAGAAACGTAACTTCGTCTGATTTGAGTCTGTGAACCTTCTACGAATGTTGTAATACAAAGATAGTCTAACCGTGCATTCATGAAATGTGAAAAAAAAGGTCACGAACAATGGGAAAATTAATCCTGAAGGATGTATATATATATATATATATATATATATATATAGCCAAGGAAAAGGTCTTTAATTCTATAATTTATTCACTGAGTCCACCATAAGTCTCTGATATGCCGGTCCCTTTATTATTAATGATATATGCCTACCCGCACGATAAACACTGTCCTCCGATTTAGCAGATTAACAATTGAGATGCCTGCCCTTTACAAAAAAAAAAAGGCAATAACTTCAGGAATTTCTGGCTCCCCCGTTACGGATACCATGAACGCAGATCCGGGCGGCGGGGCTGGTTCTGCCCATTCAAGATGTTCTGGGACTCTACCTGATTCATTTTTCATAAACTTCTGCAACATTCGTAGCCTTTCCTCAAATTTTCAATCTTTTGAACACCACCTTTCCTCCTCTAAACCTCACCTTCTCTTCCTCACTGAAACTCAGGTGTCTGGGACGACTGACAGCAACCCTTTTTCTGTACACCCTTACTTTCGCTATACACAATTTCACTCCAAAGGTGGATGTTGCATATATGTACGCAATGACCCAACTTGTTCTCATATTCCCGAACTTGAATCCTCCGAATTCTATACCTTCTGGCTACAGCATACATGCCAATCTCAAACTAAATACATCTGCGCTGTCTACCTTTCTCCTAATTCTACTGACTTTCCAAAATTCTTTGTACCTCACTTCCAAAGTGGAATACATTCTATTCCACTCTCATTTTGCTGAAATCTCCATTTTAGGTGATTTAAATGTTTACCACCACCTTGGCTTTCCTCCCATTTCACTAATACCCTTGGTGAACTAGTTCATCCTGAATGACCTAGAGCAGATTGTACAGCATCTACTCGTACGTATCCCCGGTCGCCTTGGAGATAGGCTCAACATTCTAGATTTATTTCTTACCTCTCATCCTTCTTCTTACTCTGTCAAACATTTTTCTCCATTGGGCTCCTCCGATCACAATCTTATATTTGTTTCCTGTCCTTATCCCTCCAATTCAAACTTTGGATCCTCTCAAGAGGAGACACATTTGGAACTTTGGCGCCGCTGATTGAGAGACCCTTAGGCAGTACTTCTCTGATTTTCCATGGAATGATTACTGCTTTCGTGGCCGGGGTCCCTCCAAGTGTGTTGAGCGCATTACGGATTCTCTCGATCATGGAGACATACATTCCATTTTCTATTCCTACTATTAATGCAAAAAAAACACTAGCTTAACTTCACTTGTTCTAATGCGATCTGCAACAGGGAGGAGTCTTTTTTATGCGGAAAGAAGGGGCCAAGGGCTGCAGGAAGGAGGGTACCGTCGCCGTCCAACTCTTGATTCTCATTTAATTTATATTTCTACCTGAAATCGTGCAAAATCTGTTCTTCGACTCTCCAAAACTTCCTTCGTCAGACAAAAATGTGAAAACCTATCTAATTCTAATTCTTCTCACTTTTTCTGGCATCTAGCCAAGAACCAACAACTTTACTGCTTTTTCTTTCTCTCCTCTTTTCCATTCCGATGGCTCAGTCGCCGTCTCTTCTCCCGATAAAGCGGAACTCTTCGCTCAAACTTTCGTCTCCAACTCAATTATGGACGATTTCGGTGCTGTTCCTCCATCTCCTCCTCCCTCTGACTTAATTATACCTGAAATTAGAATCGCTTCCAAAGATGTTTTTTCTGCCCTATCTGGGCTCAACTTTAGGAAGGCGTACGGTCCAGATGGTGTCCCTTCTATTGTTCTCAAGAACTGTGGTTCTGTGCTGACACCCAGCTTAGGCAAACTCTTTCGTCTTTGCCTTTCAACTGGTACTTTTTCTTCCTGCGGGAAATTCGTTCTCATTTAGCCTGTCCTAAAGAAGGGTGACCGCTCTCAACCCTCCAACTATCGTCCAGTTGCTTTGATTTCTTGCCTTTCTAAAGTTTTTTAATCTATCCTTAATAGAAAGATTCTTAAACACCTCTCTTACACTCAGTATGGGTGCCTTCATCTCTAATTCCCTTTCTGGCCGATGTATAGCTGCGGTTGTAGATGACCACTGTTCTTCTCCTAAAGCTATTAATAGTGGTATTTGTCAGGGCTCTGTCCTGTCACCTACTTTTTTCCTTTTATTTATCAATGCTCTTTTAAGTCGCACTTTCTGTCCTATCCACTCCTATGCCAATGATTCCATTCTTCACTTCTCCACCTGCTTCACAAAGCATCCCTTTCAACAGTCACTTACTGCTTCGCGTAGGACGGCTATGGAGCACCTGATCTCTGATCTTTCTACTATCTCTGATTGGGGCAGAGAAAACCTTGTGGCTTTCAATACCTCAAAAACTCAGTTCCTTCATCTATTTACTCGTCACAATCTTCTATACGACTATCCCCTGACCTTCACCAAAACATAATTCAATCCTTCCTCTTCTCTTAACATTCTTGGCGTTTCCTTTTCTCGTGATCTTTCCTGGAAAAAAATCACATATACGCGCTTTCTAAAACAGCTTCTGAGAGGTTAGGCGTGGTGTACCGGCTCCGCAGTTTCTTCATCCCCACTCAGTTGCTGTCTCATATGTTGGGTGGTTCAACCCACACACCTCTACTTGAGTGGGTGGAATCAAAGACTTTTCGTCTCATCAGTTTCTCGCCTCTTACTGACTGAATTTATTCCTTCTCTCTTCTCTATCGCTATTATAATGGACACTGCTCTTCTGAACTTCTCACTGCATGCCTCCTCCTTTAAGGAGAGTTCGCAGTACCAGATTTTCAACACATTCTCATTCCTTTTCTGTCCAACTCTCTAACAAAAGGATTAATCGGTATTTTCACTCTTTCATCTACTTAACCGGTGAACTCTGGAATAATCTTTCTCAATTCATCTTTCCCCTTGTCTACGACCTTCAATCTTTTAAACGCAGAGTGTCCGAGCATCTCAAAAATCCTGGACCTTGATTTTGGTTTTCTTCTTCCTTTAGTGGGGGAGGGCGTTCGCCCTTGACCCTTTCTTCCTGCATAGAAAAAATTTGTCTCTTCCCAACCTCCCTTTAACACGTCCTCTCTAGCTGCCTACCAGACTCCAAGTGCCTTAGGTGCCTCATTTGCCTTCATACCCCGTGAATCAGAGCATCAAGGGGAACTTATAGCAAAGCCTAGAAGATTTTGCTTATAGGCGTGTCCAGTGATGGGCATCGATACATGAAAATCCCTAAAGCGATACCGATACATCGATACATGAAGAACGTCTTAGGCGATACCGATACGCCGATACTTTCTAGATGTCTTAAGCGATACCGATACCGATACATGCATCGCCGATACATGTATCGCCGGTACATTTTTATAATTATTCATTTAATATGTAGGTATTAGATATTATTGTTTATACTAGTAATTTGTACGCACTGTAAGTAAAATCAACGACATTTTAATGGGTTTTATAGATGTAAATAAAAACAATTGCTTTATTTAATGAAAGTATGTTTTAATTTTGTAGGATACATGAATGACTGAAAATATTACACTAACAATTAAAAGTAATTACTATTACCCTTCAAAAATACCAGCTGGCTAAACATCTGGTCAGACAGTCTATTCCTTTTTGGAGCGTGAATGTGACCAGCCAAACTAAACAACCGTTCTACAGGAGCAGAGGATGGTAGTGGTGTGTTATACTTCAGGAAGACCCGTAGAATTCCTGGGTACTGCCTCAGAGATTGGAGAGAATGACTTCCGTCACCCAGATACTGTAAAACTTCCATCTCAGTGGAATCTTGGGTGCAGAGACATTAGTGGAAGCAGACTCATAACAGAAGAAATCATCTGCACTTCCGTCAGATGCAGCATCACTTAGTTGTTGCTGGGGGGTCTGCTCGCTGAGGCTCTTAACAGCATTAACCAACATTTCTTGAACCCTCTTTTTGACAATGT
Organism: Bathynomus jamesi; assembly: GCA_023014485.1. Lineage (NCBI taxonomy): Eukaryota > Metazoa > Arthropoda > Malacostraca > Isopoda > Cirolanidae > Bathynomus > Bathynomus jamesi. The sequence goes on from JAJOZX010006701.1 coordinate 58,462, forward strand.
TAGTATTAAATTTGCCTTTTATTGTCATCCACTTTAACTTGAACAGAGGATTTGAAGACGATGCCAGTATTGCTGCTTTACACTCATGCGACGCATCAAGGCGTGGCCAATAGTGTTGCAACATCAATGAGCGTTTCTATATTATATGAGCGTTTCTATATTATGAGCGTTTCTATATTATGGTTAATTAATCTCAATAACACAAGTACAAACGTGTTTAAACGTTGCGCCGTACTGTGTGACGTGACCAGTAGAGTAGTACTGTCATTAAATAAATATTTAATAATATTATTATTTATGTATATTCATAAATATAACTCAGTAGTGTCATATTATAACATCTATTTAAAAATTCTTATTAATGTATCGATGTATCGAAGTATCGATTTTTTTCGATACATTTAAGAAAATTGACCTTAGCGATACCAATAAATCGATACTTTTGTCAAGTAGCTAAAGCGATACCGATACAAAAGTATCGATCGATACATGTATCGGCGATACATGTATCTAGATACTGCCCATCACTGGGCGTGTCTATATGCGCCATTCTGCAATATGTATATAGTCTTGGCAATAATTCTTGTGAAAATGCCTGCGCTTAAAAACCAAAGCCTACTACAATGAATAACCAAATAGTTAAATACGCTTTTAAAATGAACTTGACTCAGACAATTTTTATTATGCAATTTCAAAGAATAAAATGTATTTTTGTAAATTCATGTATTTAAGTTATAATTTCTTAGTTAATTTATATTCTTAAAAATTGCAGTATTATAATCATGCAACTCTGCCGGTGGCTATTTTTTAAGTCAATCCTAAATGCTAGAGGTTGATGACGTAATAACTCAATTGTAAACTAAAAAATTATGACGTCCGAAATATATTCAAAGCATTTAAAATTAAACAAAGCTTGTTTATTATATATATATATATATATATATATATATATATATATATATATATAGGTGTGCGTGTGTGTGTGTGTGTGTTATTATTCATCAATACATTCATAGTTTAAGTAAAAATATGAAAAGTGAAGCACCTTTTCACATAGCGCACCATTCTGCCTATACCCCCATTTCAGGGTACGAGCCTCAGGGTATGAGCCTCTTTGCAGGCTAATAAATTGTTTGATTAATGACGTCAACAATAATGTAAAAAGAAAACGAGGGAGCAGTGGGCCAGTGGCTCGGCTTTGGGAGAACAGAATCTAAAATCACTGAGTGACCTAGGGCTGCTCGTTGACTCCATAGTGATTCAAACAGATTTCCGCGCAGGCTGAAAATGTCCGAAGCCCAACATTGTCTGTACACCTACACTGTGGTAACACGGAATTGAATAAAAATGAACAAACCTACGCTCCACGCCTCTCTTTGTTGCTCGCGTTGGACTATGCGACAGCGCGTACACTTACACAACCACATAATTTCGACGCCTTGATAAGTTTGAACGAGGTAACTCTCCATCAGTTCAAGTAGGCGCATCTTTGTATGACGTTTATCTCTGCTCGAGAAGGTTGTTGCATCGACACACCACCTTCACACAACGTTCTGAGGCGACGCTTCGACGCGAAGGTGTGTGTTGGTTTTACGCTTCCATACTACTAAAACTAATTAACGCCTGAAAAATCAACTGAACCAAAACACACACCAACTACACATCATGTTAACAATTATTAAATATTATTTATGTATTAGAAAATAACAATGTAACTTTAGAAAATATTTTAAAAATTTATTTTTGTTCCCTTCAAACTATTTAATTTTGCTTTCTTCTCTAAATACAACTCAGTCATTCTTGAGAATTATTTGCAGAAAAATTCCATTAGTTTGGCTCATTAATTTTGTCGCAGATATACAGTAGAAAACTGGATGTCATATGATACCGACATTACGAACGACGTGTGAAGTGTGTTGGGTATTGGTACGAAATTAGGTTTAACCCCTTCAGATCCACTGCCACGAGACAAATTTTTTTGAAAAACCGATACCTGAATTTTGTTTAGTTTAGTACAACATGAAATATTTTTTACTTTTTTTTTTTACTGATAATTGTGATAATAAAATGCATGTCCGACCAACATTTAGTACAACTCCTTCTGATCTAATATAACCAACCAGGTCTAAGAAATTAGCGTTGTGGGCGTAATTGTGGGCGTAGTAATACGAGTGTGGCTTTAATGGTAACAAATAATACCGCTAAACGCGAATGATTTGTTATGTAATGCATGTAGTGTCATACAAGTGCAAAATTAAGGAATGCAAGGGCTAAACTTAGTCTTATCTACAAATTGCAGTCATGAACTGTTTATTGCATAAACTGATCATATCAGGAGGCTTCAAAGGGCTTATAATTAGATGTCTGTTTACACACACACACACACACACACACTACTAATACTAGTACTACTATTACTATTACACTGAATCACAGTGAAAATAAAGATGGTGGCATTGGTCGTGGGAAATGCACGAAACTCTTCACTGCTTCGTTTAAACACGTGATGACCAAAAATAGCGGAATTTTTATCATCCGAAACTGATTTCTTGTTGGAAATTTCCTCGAAGAAATGACTTGCACAATTTAAAGATTTACTTCTTGCGACGAACTTCGGATATAACGTTTACGAAACTGAATTTGATAGTGTTATCTAGGTCCACACCGTTAACTGGATCGACCGACCCCCCTTTCTTAGCCACGCAGAACCAATATTGGTTGATTAACTGTTGTTTTACATCCCCTTTGCGACCAGCAAGAACCAATTAGCGGTAAACATCTCTAGCATTGGACAAATCCTTCTCAGGTTAATTATTATTTGTTGCAATCTAACCAAACAACTTACAATTTCATGCATACGCACACCAAACAAATAAAAAATGGTATCGTCGAAAAATGATAGAGAAAAACCCTAAACTTCTCGCGAGACCACGTATGAATCAGGTGACACGTTTTCAATATATACAAATGTTGTTTTTTTTTTCTGTTTAAGGTGCTTCAACCCTGCTGCATCATTAACACCATTTTTTTTTTTTTTTTTTTTTTTGACTCCACAAAAGGCTAAAAAATTCAGAATTATGCTAAGAAATTATGCTGAAAAGTAATTGCTGTTGTTTATTGGTTTAACTCTGTTCTTTTTATGTGTATGTAGTGTATGTATGAAACTGCTGTCTAATCACACATTTATTCCACCAAGATTTCGCGTCTGTAGGTCAAGAAGTTAATTGATGTAAATCAATTTTATTTTGTAAGATAATAGATATACATAAGGCATAACTAATTTAAATTAAAAAATAAATCAGTATTCGTAATATTTACCGATTTAATATTTATTCATTTGCATTAATGATATCTATAATGTTTACGATTGTTCCCGAATTTGAGAGTAACACTTTTATTTTATTTCGTTTACTGAATTTATTTTTAACAAAATAGATTTCAAATAACTTTTAGGAATCCGAAATTTTTTTTTTAAAAGCAATGTAACTCTGAAATCTCCTTATGTTATGCCTATAAATGAGCCGTACAGACATAGAGGAAGGTAAAATTACCGTCTACAGAAGTAACTGCGGTCCTTGTAGTCGGTAAACTTCACTCCGATTTTAATGCAAACAATTTGGAATGGTTTGCTATCATTTTACTGTTAGGTCGGCCGCACGCGGGATCGTCTTACGACTGACGACTGACGACTTGGATCGTAACAAGATTCTCCGGAATCTCGTCGCGGTCGTTGCAGTGTGCGGGGCTCCTATTCTGTCAATGTAAATCACACGCGGCTCGAGTCGTTACGATCCAAGTCGTCAGTCGTCAGTCGTAAGACGATCCTGCGTGCGGCCGTCCTTATAGTTAATAGCAAAGCGACTTATTACTTTCTCCTGAAGAGACGAGGAAAAGTTTGTTATTTTGAAGTGTTAATGATGAGAACCGTTTGCAACAGAAAATAATTATTGCAGATTTAACTGTAAACTCTTCGACTTTCCGTGGAAAGGAATTGTTAATTGTGTTTATAACCGTAAGTTATATGAGCATGAATTGAATGTGTAAAGATAGCTTATATTTCTTTAAAAGTGTGCTTTTGTGTGTGTGTGTATATATATATATATATATATATATATATAATTTGTTAACAAATGTTGAGGATCGACGTGTGTTGAACCTTTCTGCAGTATTCCGCCTCATTTGGCGGATTTTTATGATACTTATTCATCTACCAGATAAAGGAAGGATGAATAGCTGGGTAGGTTGCGCACCACTTGCCCGCGCCAAGAATCGAACCCGGGCCGATGTGTTCGTAGTCAGCGCTGCTGCTAACCACTGAATCACTCTGGATTTTAAAATTTCAGTTTTGAAGGATCTGCTAAAGTTTACTTTTAGGCCGGCCTCACATACAATCGTCCTGCGACTCACGACTCACGACTTGGATCGTGACGACTCAAGTCGTGAGTCGTAGGACGATCCTGTGTGCGGCCGGCCTTACAAGACAGAAGCGAATATTAAAAAAAGACACTTTTTGTTATTATAAAGAAAATCTTTCATAAACTACAAGTAAATTACTTAAACTTAATTTTGAGGATTCTCTTCTTCAAGACTTTTCTGTTGAAAGTTTTTTCTTATTTTAATTTTGTTGCAAATTATGGTTTTGAAAATAATAAACGTGTTTTTAGTTATTTTCAGTTGTTGATGTAAATATTGCGAGCTATAATTTAAAAGGACAATATTGAAAATTCTTACTCAGGGCAAAATACTGCCGAGTTTTCCATCTATTTACCTTATATTTGTTTATTAATTCTAAAAATTCAGTTCGAGTTGCATCGGTCTTTGGATAATCTTTTGGCGGTGCTACTGTAGTATGCGGTCTACCTACGATTGGTTAGGTTTAATCATGATATTTTCGTTAAAACTAACGAAAATATCATGACTAAACCTAACCAATCGTCAAAGGCGATTAACATTGGGATGTAAACAAGCAATTAGCAAACAAGATAAGAAATTATACTTGAAAGGTAAACCGCCGAATCGTAGGTAGACCGCATACTACAGTAGCACCCTTTTGGCCCGTGTGTGTGTGTGTGTGTGTGTGTGTCTTATATTATGTGTTCTTTGAATGATGACAGAAAGAAAGGCCGAAGTGAGTGGGCGACATGAATGCCACCCAGTGAAGAAAATTTGTCGCCCAGTAAATTAAATTTTAGGGTACTGGGAGACAAGGAATTTTCAAAATTTGTAAAAATAGAATTGTCTTGGGAGCATTGTCTTGGAAGCCATATAAATACATATAATACATGCACATATGCCACAATTAGAACTGTTTATATTAAATGTAAATATGAAATTTACATTGAATATTTATATATAGATAATGCTAGTGTTATTTCAGACCACACGGGGGATGGTGGCCTGATTAGGGAACATCCGGACCCATAGTATCCTTAATCCAGGGGTGTGCTGGGACCGGTTCGGTCCGGTTCGCCCGAACCGGTTGTTAAATTTTGATTGGATCACCGAACCGTTTGTTTGTTTTTAACAAATATTTAACAGTCAGTAGAAATTTATTTATATCTAAATTTTTAAAATTTTTTTCAGGACTTTATAGAAAAATATAGGTAGTACCACAAGCAGTGATCGTTTCAATATTTATTTATTTTTTTATGAAAAATTAGTTTATTTTTAGATAATTATGTCATTAGTGAGTATAAAGAATATGTTAAATAATTTCTGCCAAAATGTTACAAAATGCTGTTTGGAAAAGCTAAAATGCGTTGGCTTCCGGGGCTCCGCCCCAGACCCCCTAGCTTAATGACTCACGCCATTGGCGCTCGACGATTTACACCCCTATCTGTATCAGAACCGGTTGTTAAGAAATTGGCAGCACACCCCTGCCTTAATCCCCCCCCCCCTACACTTCCAGATCTGCCTTTGTCGCCCAGTGGGAAAAGCTTAAAAAATTCTCTGCTTTATACATAGTAATTATTTAGAGACCCCAACTAGTGAAGGAGTCTAAAACTAAAAAGAATGAACGCTTACCTATGAATAACCCTGTTAGCCCAATTCTTCCGGTAGTAAACGATGCTGGTGTAAACAGCTTTAAAGATTTCCGCATCGTGAATTTCATCTTCAGATTCTTCGAGAGGATTCTGGAGGTAGTACAACTCGTCCAACTGTCTAATCTTCTCTCGGTAATCTTCTTCTTCATCTCGCTTTGGTTCATACTTATTGCTTAATTTTTTCTGGGCCTTGTTCTTCCATCTTGTTTTCTTCAATGCGCGTTTCAACTGTTTTTTGTTTTCTTCGAATAGGAAGTGCAGTTGTTCGGGCGAAAGAGGCCCGAATGGTGCTGAATATTTTGTACCGTTGAATGGGGTGTTGGTCCAAGCGTTTGCCTGGAGGGATTTCCTTCTGTTTGAACTATTTTGCTCTTGATTATAAGAAGGTGAAGGAGAAGGCTTTATAGTTAAAATTTCTTTGTTTGCTAAAGAGAAATTTTCCTCTTTTATTTTATTGTTATTTCTAAAACTTGTCGTATCCAAAAGCTTTCTCGAATACGAGAAAAAGCTTCTTGTGAAGTTCGTGACAAATGAAGGAAGATAAAGAAAGTTTGAAGATGATTTTCCATTTTGACTTTCAACTTCTTTTGTAAAGATCAACACAACTGTAAAGAAAAAAAATAAAGACAAAGTTAGCAACGATGCATAAAATACTGAATCTCAACAATGAAATATGATTTGTTAAATTACCGCCTTAATTCATTTTTTTTCATTTTTCTTCTTTTCACAAGTTAAAATCCAACTAAAATCGCGTTTATTGGTTGATAATTAAAATAAAAGATTGACTCATTCCATTGTATTGCGTATTGTAATGTATTGTAGAAATGTTTAAAAAAATATGGTGAAATACTGTTTTTAGTTCCATGCCCCGGGATTTCGTGATAGGATTGAGAGCTTAATTAAATTAGGGATAAGGCTGAGCCCCGTACGGCAATAATGGCAGGTTGCATCATTTCTAAAAAAAATATATTAAAAGATATCATCAATTATTTTTCCCGCATTGTAATTTAGTTATATCGTATATGATTTCCTTCCCCGTAATTCTGATCAGACGAACTTCTAACGGTGGACAATAAATGAATGACGACAATGAATACAACTTTACGAGTAAATGAGAGATAACTTTTCGTGTCTTGGTCTATTTAATAAAGTCTGTATCTTCAAGTTCCAATTTCACCAAAGATTATATCATTCGCTTCATGAATTCTACTTTTTACATAACTTATGTCATATCTTTGTTATCTTTCCTCTAAAGATATTAGAGAATTTCCAGCTATTTTTAATCATTTTTATAGTAATAAAATTACTGAAGAGAGCCAGAAACTCGCATAGCGGTCAGGCCAACTAACGGGGTCCATTGCGCTAATTTCCGGATTATTATTATTATCAACACCATCGGAAATCGAACCCCGATCTCATTGTCTTCAGTTCGCTTACAGGAAAAGATTACAAATTTGAAAATAAACTTCAATTTCTGTGTCAAACTTGACAAATTTCAGTTTGTCTGTTTGAATTTTGCTATAAAAACATACGTCATAAAGAAGACACCTTTACCCTCCGCTAGTAAATGGATCATGGAGTCCTTCAAATTTTAGCCAATATATGGGAAAACTATTGCAACTATAAGGGCGAAAACTGTCATTGTACTCTGATGCGCCATTTCACCATCGTGAGTGTTGTAGGAATTTTAGTGCTAGAAAAGAAAGTGTATGCCATCTTTTAGTATGAATCGCTCATTCTTTACCAAAGAGAGAATGGACAAAGCATTATTTCCGGAGGCTATTAAAAATATTACAATCAAAGAAAGTCATTAACGAATTACGTAACACTGAAAAAATAATTACGGGTAAAAATATAAAGTTCCTGAATGACGCCACAAAGGAACTGAGAATAGAATGTGGAAAACGGCTTAATTTGTTTGGTTGCGTTCTTCACTCTATCTGTCAGAGAGGCGGAGTCATGAGAAGGTCGTACGAAGACCTTTCTAAACGCTTCTCAGAAGTCCATTTTTACTTTTTTATAAAAAGGTTTATATATATTGAACAAAAAAACGCTTATTTAAAGCAATAATCCTTTTACGACATATACTTCCGTACCGCGTGACGTCACCGCCTACGTTAACCTATTAATTAAGAGATAATGGTATTCCATGACGAATAAACTATTTTACGCATGGTAACTCGTGACAAATACAACGGGAAAGCCTTTCTGTACATATTTCATCAAACTTCCTTTCCTATTATGCAAACAAAGGTTTGGCACGTTTTTGGCTGCCTCGCACTTGATGACGTAATTCCCCTAATGAGATGTGAAAGTAATTTTTTTCAAACAAACAACAAACGGTTTTCAGCCCTATTAAAAACCAATTATGACGTCACTCCACACTCCTCTCTCTCTCTATATATCTACCTATCTATGCATCTGTAGGCCTATACGCCAAACGTTAATTGTCACTCACTCACTTTTGTTAAGAGAGCGTTTTCTGTTAGGCGTTAAGAAGAAAGAGTTAAAAATGGATTAGTATTCCCTAAACCTTTTAATGACCCGTGACGTAAATAGAAAATGAGTCCTCATTTTTAATTTTCATTTTTAATGCTCACGAAACCAAAGATAAATGTAAGTTTTAGGCCTAACTTTAAAAATTTCAAAATCCATTTAGACCTACTTACATTTTATCTTTATTTTATGTATTACAGATAAATAATAAATAACTCACTGGGAAACACACCTTATAATAAGGGAAAGTGTGCACCGCAATAACATTGTTTATAGGTGTAAAAAATGCTTTAAAATTCGAAAGAAAAACGTGTGTGTGTATATATATATATATATATATATATATATATATATATATATATATATATATGGAAGTCTTCTGAAAGTTAAAAACAAATATATAATTAAAGAACAAAAAGTTCGAAGACACAAGACTTTCGGAGTGAAAAATGAGGAGTCACAAATTTCAAGTAAATCTGAACCTTTTATTATCGACCCATAATCGCAAAAAAAAAAAAAAAAAAATAAATAAATAAATGAATTAATAAAAATAAATAATAAATAAAAATAAAAGTCTGAGTCTTATTTGTAATATTTATTTTTTATTTTTATTTTTTTGGTAAATAGAAAGTTCCTCAAAACGTGTCGCAAAAAAATGAATAAAAATGAAATCACAAAATGTTCCTTTTTATTTTTTAATGGAGGAATTTTCAGAAAGTTTCGTTCAGTTTCATTTCCGTACATTTTCGTTTAACTTAATTTAATAACCTTTGCTTTGGGGTATATATATATATATATATATATATATATATATATTGTATTTAGTAATCTTTATGCGGATTGAAGATTAGAAATCTTACAGATGAACTCGTGTGCCTGCGCGCATTCGTGTATGCGCAGTGCGCATACGCGCGCGGGACACATCTGCGCGTCTACTCGAACATAGCGAGCGCGCGCGCAAGTAAACGATTAAACTTTCTAAGATGGATCGAATGTCGAGTCCAATCTAATTTAATTCGTTCACAAGGAAAATTTGAACTTTTTCAACAAAAAAAAAAAAAAACTGAGGCGATTTAAAGTGGGTCACATCGCGTCCAAAAGGAAATGGTGTTGGTGAGCATCATTCAGTTCCGGTTACTTATTTTATGGCACTTTTTAAGTTACTTTCATCGCTATTTTAAATTTACTTTCATCATTACTTTTAGGGTTACTTTTAGAGGTATTTTAACAAGTACTTTTTTTAAGTTAATTTCCTCATTACTTTGATTGTTACGCTTAAGTTACTTTCTTCGTTAATTTTAAAGGTTTTTTTTAGATATTCTTTTGTTGTTACTTTCAAAGTCACTAAAATCATAACCGTGTGCCAAAGTATACATTAATTTCTCTATGATTCTTCTTAACAAAATCCTTAAGTTAAAAAAATATAATTGACCCGGTAAATATGATGAAAAACATTGGACCTATTGAAGAATAGGGACCCCAGCCTTCTTTAGTTAGCTTTATAAGGTTAACTAAAGAAAATATCATGACCTAGCCTAACCAATCGTCAAGGGCGTACAGTTAACCTAACGATTGGTTAGGTTAGGTCGTGATATTTTCGTTAGTTAGTCTTATAAGCCTAACTAAAGAAGACTGGTGGAGTCCCTATTCTTCAATAGCTCCAAAACGGAGCAAAACATTCCTAACAAGAGCTAAAAAAATGTCTTCCAATTATAGTATAACATTTTATATTAAGTAATAAAATTATAAATGTAACGCTATTAAAAGTGAAAAATATATCACGACACTTATAAGTCAAAAGAACTCTTTCATTATTATTATTATTAGTATTATTATTATTATTATTTTGGTAAATTTCCATTCTACGGAGATGTACTTGGCTATTTTTACTTTTTTTTATCATGTATTTCGTGTACACTCCCTCACTTACTTTCTATGCGTAGTGTATCGTACGATTTTAATGAAACTATCGCAACTCATTTTTATACTTTTTCGCATTTGAAATAAATAATTAATCATTCTATTACTTTTACAGAGATGCACGATAATCTCCACATGAATTAACACACACAACCACTCTCTCTCTCTCTCTCTCTCTCTCTATATATAATATATATATATATATAAGGGTTGAATGAAAGGGAAATGAGATAGGTGTCTTGTAAACGCTATAGGAAAAAGAAAAAAATATTTGTCCGTCCTACCAACTGAACCGCTTCTCGCGTTACCACTCAACGTCAATATTAACGCCGAGTGGACTTTTTGATTGCTTTATAATAACGCAACATTCGGTTATGTTATTAATAATTACAGGATCACGTTAACTTTTCATGAAAGGAAAGTCTGGTTTGCGTAATAATGAGAGTCAATTAGCGGTTCAGAGAATCATTTGGTTTCTTTCCGTATTCCATTGGCACCGCCCTCTTAGACACACACACACACACACACACACACATATATATATATTAGTGATCATAAATTTGAGTTCACGTACAATTATGACAATCATCAACCGCAAGAAAGCGACCAAAAATGTCAAAGATCACCTCATTTCTAGTTTAATACATAACTTTGATTACAGACTAACAATTTATAGTATTTACTAATTAGTGTGACCCCCTTCAGTAAAGCTAATGGCTTTAGGCCTCGAAGGAAATGAATCAATCAGAGTCTGTACGTAGTCTTTCTTTAAGAATGTTTGCCATTTCTAAAGAACGTCAGACGTCCCGAAGGATTGCTCGTTTTACTTCCGAGTTATATATATATATATATATATATATATTATACAGTGTGTCCGTAAAGTCATGGTGGGATTTTAAATAGCTATATTATTGCAACGAAACATGATAATGAGATGAAACAATGCCAAATTTAAGAACAACTCTCAAAGTTGTATCTTGTAGTTAGTCTAGGCTAAGCTTAACCTTTATCTCGTAGTTAGTCTAGGCTGTCCACATGCCTATGTTGAACATGAGCGTAATAGCCCGAAAGTTAATGTGTGGTGTGCTCTAGCACGAGATCGAGTGATTGGCCCATTTTTCTTCGCGGAACCCACTGTGACGTCACACAACTACCTCGCTATGTTGGAACATTTTGCAGTACCCCAATTTATTGACAATAATGTCATCTTTCAGCAAGATGGTGCTCCTCCGCACTATGCCAACGTTGTTCGAGAATTCCTTAATGAAAATTTCCACAGAGATGGATAGGAAGAGGAGGATGGAAGCCATGGCCTCTACGCTCTCCGGACCTGACACCTTTGGACTTTTATTTGTGGGGTTACGTCAAGCAAAGCGTGTACAGTGTACCCATTAGGGATATTCATCACTTGCACGAACGAATCACGGAAGCTATCGCATCCGTCACTCCTGATGTTCTTGGGCGTGTGTGGCTGGAATTGAATCACCGCCTAGATGTCTGCAGGGCTACCAGAGGAGCCCATATCGAACTACGTTAAATAAAGTTATTCTTTTAGAGTTGTTCTTCAATTTGCCTTTTTTTCATCTCATTATCATGTTTCGTTGCAATAATATAGCTATTTAAAACCCCACCATGACTTTACGGACACACTGTATATATATATATATATAGTGGAGCTAGTTTTAGCCGTTTAAGGTGATAATGATTTAATTGTATGCAACGATTGATTTAGGCAATGACTGATTGCTTTATAATGATAGGCTGGGTTAATAATTTATGATGTAATACAGTATCACCGATTGGAATGAATGGCTATTTGATTAGGTCCACCATACTATTGGAAGTGACCGAAATGGCAGCGAGGGTCACCAGCTTTGGTTTACGGCCAAAGCAAATTAATATTAAGGTTATGAAAGACACCTTACTTTTGTAGTTTATTATGAAAATAAATCCGTTATTTTATTCACTGTGATATAACAAGAATTGACAGTAATTAATTGGTAGTTTTACGTTATGCTTATGGCATAGGCTTAGCTAATAAGATGAAAGGTTAATAGCTTAATTGACACGTAATAAATAATGTAATACTCATCGATGGTATGTAAATGGCATGCGACATGTAACATTGAATGGGCCTAGTAACTGATATAAAGAATGCACGTGCGTTTGGTACATTGAATGGAATACTTGACACTGATTAAGTAGGCTAAATGATTGCATGGATGCACATAGAATAATTGATTGGCCTAATAATAATGAATTGAAATGCTTGACAAATCACAAATATCATTTTATATAGAAGAACATCATGTGATGTTAAATGATTACGTCAAGAGAATATTTAACACACAAATATGACTTGAACATAATGACGGATGATACGCGGAAATAAGTATTGAATTTACACTTGAATTGGATGATAGGCCTACTGCGTTCTTTCACGAGAGTCAGTTGGAACGCGTAAATACACAATTTGGGAGTATAGCCTACCGTTCGGTGGTAGGCTAATGTAGGCTTGAAGAGTACTTAGAAAAGGGGGTACTTAGCTTATGGTGACGTAAACTTTGTTGAAGGCAGGTTGACGACGAACCTATTACGCAGATTCGAGCTGTCGTTGTTCGTTATGCCTCTTGAGATGATGGATGTAGGCTTCGTGGAGGCCTGAGCTGATGTTACTTCTCGAGGTGCAGGCTGGCCTTATGATCAGCCTGTGGTGCTGAATAATCTCGAGGAATGTAGAGAAACTTGAAGGCCGACCCGGCAAACTGCAGGCCCGAAGTGATTCCGGTTGGGCCTCGAAAGATTGCTTCTGCAGGTGGTCTGTAGATCTTACGTGGACAAATTGTAGGCCCTGAAGAAAGTAGCGTCCGCGGCCCCTCGGCCAGGGGGCCGGAAAGCGGTTGGTGGACGCGCTGCTCACGTGATGACGTGCGTCCGAGTGTGAGAGTGAGTGAGTGAGGGTGAGTATAAAGTGGAAACTCCTTTTATACCGTAGGCCTGTGACGTAGACTTCATTCTAATGACGGTTTGTCCACGCGTCTTTTAGTCGTTAACGGTTTTTGTTCGCTCCCATTGGGGAAAAATAGACGCTCCATTGTTTTACTCTTGCCCACGTGTGTTCCAACCTGTTTTATGGTAGCGTGGAAAGAAAGTATGTCTGTCGATTTGTTGGTCTATTTCTTGTCGATCCGCTACAAGTAGTTCCCTCTCAGAGACGAAGGAACGATACTGAGAAGAAATACCATTCTGTTGGGAGACCTGATGAGGCCACTCCGAGATTTGACGCTTGGCCTGGTATATCGTGGAATTCCTGACGCAGGAAGGAATGAAGGGTCGTCAGATGCTCGAAGAGGAAACGCTGGTGTATGGGGTGGGGGTTCCGCAGGGGGGTGGGGTTGGGGTACGGCAGGAATGGGGGACAGTGAGGAGCGAACGGAGGAAACGAGAGGGGCGGGGGGACTGTGTTGGTGGTCGAATGCTGTGCCCGTAACTCGTCGCGTGGTTGTTCTCGTTGAGGTCGCTCCTGCCGCAGGGGTTGGACTTCGGCAGGAATGTGGAGCAATGAAGAGTGGACGAAGGAAACGAGAGGGGCGAGGGGGACTGTGTTGAGTTCGAATGCTGTGCCCGTAACTCGTCGTGTGGATGTTGTCGTCGAGGTCGCTCCTGCCGAAGGGAGAAAAAGAAACGTCGTTCAAGTCCACGAGCAGCAGGAATTAATCCACGGAATGATGCGAAGAGACAGTTGATGAAGGCAGGGGATCGCCAACCCTGTGCCTGAAGTGTCTGTTTTGCAGTTTGCTTGTTGCGTGGAGGCATGTGTGCGCTCTGCTCGTTGATTGAAGAATGTTTTCTTTTTGGCCTTCCCGTAGGGATGGTGGGGAAGGGTAAACCCGTCGTGCTTGCGGACAAACAATTCGCTGATGCAATGAGGCGCGTCACCAGATTTATCGCCAAATGATTTACCGTACAACGGCCGAGACGGGACCGTTGAATATTTTTGGACGAGGTGGTGACGAAAGAATGCGCCGTTTGAAACGAATTTGGGACTGACTGCAGCGCTGGGGGGGGGGGGGGGGTGAGTGTTGTCCTGAGGCGTTAGATGGTGAATTTCGTGAGTCCCTCCACGATCCGTTTGACGGCGGAGCAGGACCCAATGCCAGTGGTGGCTTCTCCAAGGGGTCGCCGCGCCCCTGCCGTCAGGAGGCAGTGAGACTCGACTCAGGGGGACGCACTCGGGAATTTGAAAGTTGCGGTGGTTGTGCGACGGCACATGACCGCGAGACAGTAAGGCATTAAAGTACCGCGCGGAACGAATATCACTGTTTGCAAGTAGGCCTATTTAATTTCACTGAATTTATGAATACCGTACGTACATAGAAATTTGATATGGCTGCAGAAAATCACATTGAATTTATGAATATCGTATTTACATAGAAATTATTTAATGTGGCTGCAAAAAAATGAAATGGTCAATAATAGCTAAACACAAGGATCGCTGTGAATAAATAACGTAAAATAATTCGAGTCACTCCGGGGTTACACCAATTTATAGTGGAGCTAGTTTTAGCCGTTTAAGGTGATAATGATTTAATTGTATGCAACGATTGATTTAGGCAATGACTGATTGCTTTATAATGATAGGCTGGGTTAATAATTTATGATGTAATACAGTATCACCGATTGGAATGAATGGCTATTTGATTAGGTCCACCATACTATTGGAAGTGACCGAAATGGCAGCGAGGTCACCAGCTTTGGTTTACGGCCAAAGCAAATTAATATTAAGGTTATGAAAGACACCTTACTTTTGTAGTTTATTATGAAAATAAATCCGTTATTTTATTCACTGTGATATAACAAAGAATTGACAGTAATTAATTGGTAGTTTTACGTTATGCTTATGGCATAGGCTTAGCTAATAAGATGAAATGTTAATAGCTTAATTGACACGTAATAAATAATGTAATACTCATCGATGGTATGTAAATGGCATGCGACATGTAACATTGAATGGGCCTAGTAATGATATAAAGAATGCACGTGCGTTTGGTACATTGAATGGAAACTTGACACTGATTAAGTAGGCTAAATGATTGCATGGATGCACATAGAATAATTGATGTGGCCTAATAATAATGATTGAAATGCTTGACAAATACACAAATATCATTTTATATAGAAGAACATCATGTGATGTTAAATGATTACGTCAAGAGAATATTTAACACACAAATATGACTTGAACATAATGACGGATGATACGCGGAAATAAGGTATTGAATTACACTTGAATTGGATGATAGGCCTACTGCGTTCTTTCACGAGAGTCAGTTGGAACGCGTAAATACACAATTTGGGAGTATAGCCTACCGTTCGGTGGTAGGCTAATGTAGGCTTGAAGAGTACTTAGAAAAGGGGGTACTTAGCTTATGGTGACGTAAACTTTGTTGAAGGCAGGTTGACGACGAACCTATTACGCAGATTCGAGCTGTCGTTGTTCGTTATGCCTCTTGAGATGATGGATGTAGGCTTCGTGGAGGCCTGAGCTGATGTTACTTCTCGAGGTGCAGGCTGGCCTTATGATCAGCCTGTGGTGCTGAATAATCTCGAGGAATGTAGAGAAACTTGAAGGCCGACCCGGCAAACCGCAGGCCCGAAGTGATTCCGGTTGGGCCTCGTTGATTGCTTCTGCAGGTGGTCTTAGATCTTACGTGGACAAATTGTAGGCCCTGAAGAAAGTAGCGGCCGCGGCCCCTCGGCCAGGGGGCCGGAAAGCGGTTGGTGGACGCGCTGCTCACGTGATGACGTGCGTCCGAGTGTGAGAGTGAGTGAGTGAGGGTGAGTATAAAGTGGAAACTCCTTTTATACCGTAGGCCTGTGACGTAGACTTCATTCTAATGACGGTTTGTCCACGCGTCTTTTAGTCGTTAACGGTTTTTGTTCGCTCCCATTGGGGAAAAATAGACGCTCCATTGTTTTACTCTTGCCCACGTGTGTTCCAACCTGTTTTATGGTAGCGTGGAAAGAAAGTATGTCTGTCGATTTGTTGGTCTATTTCTTGTCGATCCGCTACATATATATATATATATATATATATATATATATATATATATATATATAATTTTTAGTTGGTTTTACAAATGTTAAATTCTGATCAGGACTTTGAGGTGAAAACTTCGGCTCTTGGACTCTCCCAGTCTTCTGTCTTTCCATGTATAGTACGCCTCGTGGTGTGTTTTGTATCGTTGTCTGGCTGGAAGATGTATCAATCCCCATCCAGTTAAATGAAATCCACTTGACAGTGCATGTCGACCCAAAATTTGTGGGAGTACGTCATATTCATATAACCACAGACTTTAAGATCTTGATCAATTACTCCAGCTAAACTGAAGCAACTCCACACCATAACAGACCCACCACATGTTTCACAGGTGGTGGGTCTGTTATGGTGTGGAGTTGCTTCAGTTTAGCTGGCGTGGTTGATCTCGTAAAAGTCTGTAGTTATATGGATATGACGTACTCCCACAAAATTTTGGGTCGACATGCAATGTCGAGTGGATTTCACTTGTTAGCTTGAAACTTTTCATGGCTGCGTCAACTCACAAACCTATACGCCTTTCATTTCCAAAAAGTTTGATTTGAGTCTCATCATCATGTTGCTTGAAGGCTTACACAGGTGTCACTGGCAAATCTACGTTTGTTCAGGGTTAATTTGGATCATGGTAGAAGTACCACCACATGATGAACAGCCATAGCAATTTGCACAGAGGTCGAGTGCGATAATAATGCATCGATATTCAGATAGGAGTCCTGCAGAAGCCAACTTATAACAACCCTTATATATATATAATAATACACACACACACACACATATATATATATATATATATATATATATATATATATATATATATATATATATATATATATATATATATATTAGTGGTGGACTGCGGATGTTATGCGGATATTACCTCTAATAAATTATGCAATTTACAACTAAAGTAGCTTATAAAGTAGCTTATAAGGCCCAGTCATGCACATTTCATGTAAAGTATTAATTATTAATGAACAAACAAATATATAAACCTCAAAATATAAATAGGTGGTAAGGCTTGCGCCACTGGTAACACAGAAAATTGAATGAAACTTGTTTCATTCAATTTTCTGTGGCTCAAACTCTTGAGAGAAAGTTATTTTTATCATAATGAAAACATTAATATTAATTTTAATTCTTACGCATTGCCTTCCATAATAGTAATATCACGAAATTTGAACAATTATGTCATATATTCATAATTTTATATTATGTTGATAGATTAACTAAATATCCGCATCCGCGGATATTGAAATTAAAAATCCGCATCCGCAGATGTTGAAAAACTGACATCCGGTCCACCACTAATATATATATATATATATATAAGCATGTGCATTACCAAATAACCAACACAAATTTCAGAGGAATGCCAATTGGTTAACGAGAAAAAAATTTGTATCTCCACAGCTCACAGCTCCACACTTTTCAAAATTTGTTAACAATAGTATATATATATATATATATATATATATACTCCGTGCTGAAAGTAAGAAGAATTTGCTTTCTATTGAAAAATGTGTTTTAAAAATTTAATGGGAAGGAATACCTTAAATTTAGTATAACATATTTTCGTTTTAATTAACGAACGGTTAAGAAGCTGCATGGATTTATTGTTTACCACAGAGTTACTATCTCCATCCAGTAAGTCAAATTTTTACTTCTACCTAAGTAATCTGATGGCCATATAGCAAAGCCTAACCGTATCTAGTTAGATCACGCTCGTATAAATTTTATACTCTTTTTATGAAATCGCGGAAAAGCCATTCATTCCATAAATTTACAAAAATACCACAGTCCTCAAAATTTTGAGCTTCACATCCCACACCAATAAGACCAAATTAATAAAGCTGCACAAAAAATATATATGGCTCGCGAGCTTAAGGTAAGTGTTAAATGTTTCAGTGGTTTAAAAATTTATGTTCAAAATCTTTTGTAAAAATTATTTAAGCGTTATAATGAGAGTGTGGTTCGACTAAGTATAAGTAGGCTTTGGCCATAGCCTAGACATGGCCTTAGAGGTTCTTCAAATGAGCACGTTTTGCTCGTGGATGACGTGTTCTACAATTTTTTCTTTAGAATGACCAGCTTTAAAGCAACCTGCACTTTCTTTTCGATCATTCAGGAAGTATTTAAAAGGCTTATTGATATTTTTCACTCTCGTTATGAATGTACGGTTTCGGAAGAAGTTCGTCTGAAACCATAAAATTTCTAAGACGTATAAATAAGCAGTAATCAGTAATGACTGGATTTTATTTTTGAAATTTTATTACTGTCCTTTAGAAGAATAGAATATCCAAAGAAAAACTGAGTATTACCAATTAGCAATTTTTTGTGCCTTTTAGAAATGTAATGTCCGTAGAAGAACCTTTTACAGAAACTCCACGTAAATTCCGTAGGATCAATGAGTTTCCATTGACCCTTTTTGCATAAACTTTGCGTTTGGTCGAAGTTACTTATTTCATGGGAACTGAAGGGTTAGGCTTGTAGACGCAGGATAGTCCTACACTAATTAAAATTTATATATCATACTCGGTGATCAACAACCAAATGTGTGAATTCAAATTTGGGGAAATTTTTTTTTTAGTGAAAGTAGCCAAAAGTTAAACATTTTATTTTTTTAAGATAAGATGACGTCAGTCTATCATTCACAAAGTTGAAGTTTGCCCAGAGATATTTTTAAAAGGTAAGTTTTTCTGCTAAATTATGCAAACTGCGCCCATGTGCAAAGTTTGGCACGTATTGCATCGAGATTTATCTTCTGTAGATCTCTTATTAGCTGTTTTTCATAATTCAACGAGAACTAAGTTTTCCTTAATTAGGTATTCACATATTAATTTTTAGTACTGAAATTGTGTAATTGAATATGAAAAGCTGAATGAGCGCTTTTCCGTGAACCGGCTGAAGTTCAAAGTGAACTAAGTACGTAGTATGATGGTTTTTATGGTGTCATTCTCATACACGTTTTACAAACGTGTATGTTTAAATACTTATGCACTATGATAATAAAACCCATTCTAATAGACAGAGTTTATTTCCACAACAGTTTCGATGCCCACTGGCATCCTCTTCGGGTGAATACAGAAAAACGAATGAACCAAAAACAAGAGGGAAAACAGTCCAGGGACTATTAAGAAATTCGCACCTAGGTTAGATCCCGTTCTCCCGACACTGGAAGGGCATTTTTATTAAAGGGACCCGCTTATAAGTACATTCGCACAAATTTAAAACTATCTACTTGTTCTATACATACAGATTCTATTTTTTTTTTTTTATATAAAATTATTAGTATTACAATTTCTGAAGGCATATTTGTGTTCTTTAATACGGGTTTCAATATTTCTTCCAGTTTCTCCTACGTATACTAAATCACAACTTTTACAGGGAGAAACTGGAAGAAATATTGAAACCCGTATTAAAGAACACAAATATGCCTTCAGAAGTTGTAATACTAATAATGCCATTTTTTATCACGCCAGCCAAAATAATCATGCTATAGATTGGGAATCAAGTAAGGTACTTTATATATGTAATAATTATGTCAAAAGAAAAATAATAGAATCTGTATGTATAGAACAAGAAGATAATTTTAATTTGTGCGAAGGTACTTATAAGTTGGACCCTTTAATAAGATTCTTGGTCAAAAAATCCCTTACGGAGTCGAGTGAACGGGTTCTAACCTAAGTGTGAATTTCTTAAATGTTTCCTGATTGTTTCTTTACTCGCTTTTGGTTCATTCGGTAAAATGTAAATGGAATAATAAATGTAAATGTAAATGTAATAATGGAAGTAATAAATGTGGAAATAAATATAAATGTAATAAATTTAATAATAATGGTAATAAAATAAATGTAATAATAATAAATGTTAAAAAAATGTAAATGCAATAATAAATGCAGTAATTATGTCAAAATAATATAATCTGTATGTATAGAACAAGTAGATAGTTTTAATTTGTGCGAATGTACTTATAAGCGGGACCCTTTAATAAAAAAAAAAAAAAAAATTCCCCTTCTGGGGTTGTGGGAACGGGATCTAGCCTAGGTGCGAATTTCTTAATGGTCTCTGGATTGTTTCCTTCTCTCCTTTTTCATTCGTTTTTCGGTTTATAATTTCTGTATAATAAACAACAATGTAATAATCAATGTAATAATAAATTTAGAATTTCTGTAATAAATAATAATGCAATATTAAATGTAATCAATTTAATACTAAATGTAATAATTAAAAAAAAAAAAAAAGAATCTGTATGTATAGAACAAGTAGAGAGTTTTAAATTTGTGCGAATGTACTTATATAAAAGCGGTCCCTTTAATAAAAATGCTCTTCCAGTGTCGGGAGAACGGGATCTAACCTAGGTGCGAATTTCTTAATGGTCCCTGGACTGTTTTCCCTCTTGTTTTTGATTCATTCGTTTTTTTGTATCCACCCGAAGAGGATGTCAGTGGGCATCGAAACTGTTGTGGAAATAAACTATTAGAGTTAGAAAAAAGTGATTTTTTTTTGCATTTACTTATGCACTATTTTAGTTTTGGGGTTTTCTAAAAAATATTTTGCACTGTATAGTTGGAACGTAAATTATTATTTTTAAAGATCAAAGATCAATGATGGAACCCTATCGTTTTCAGTAGATCTTCTTCGTTTTGTAGATTAAAAAAGCTTTGGATCTTTTCTTTTATAGTACCCTTAATTTCTTCTTTTCAGTTACTAACAATTTTGACTAAATTAAAATTAACGAAAACCTTAACGAAAAACTTAACCGAACCATCCCTCAAGGAAAGGAAAAGGAAAAGATCCTAAAATATTCTAGCAGAGAACCCGTCCTTCGTGCGCGTAGCAAAAGTATCCCGCCCTACAACTTTAGAATGAGACGCGAATGTAAAAATTAACCAACTAGTTAGGTTAATTGAATGCCCGGTTAGGTCAACTGAATGATCAGTTGGTCAACTATACCCCCTTGACGATTGATTAGGTTAAGTCATGATATTTTCTTTAGTTTCAATTTTGTCAAAATTGTTACTAATTGTAAAGAAGAAATTGGGGTGCTATAAAGGAAAAGATCCAAAGCTTTTATTATAGTGTTGATACTCAAGAGTAAATTGAATCAGGATATTAATGCTTCATTTTAGGTTTTGTACTAAATTTAATTAAATTTATGTACTGCAGAACTTTTTATTTAACTGAAGATAAACTCCTCACAGCTGAAAATTTTTCTCTCGTGCAGATTTATGAACTTTAGGCCTAGAAAAATGCAAGAGTCATTCTTAATGGAATATTTACACACCCATTTAAAGTGTACATTAAATGAATGCCCAATTATTGAAATTGATTTTTTTTAGCTATTTTTAATCTACTGTAAACTTATCTACATAATTTTCCTGAATGAATATTGTTTAATAGCAAAGTATACCAAAATGTAGACAACACCAAAAATTTTATTTTGTTAACAAGATTTGTGGTTTTTCAATTTAGTTAAAAACCTCTGATCTGCCGATATCTTGGGGTCTTAATCTTACATAAACACTCGTATTTATTTAATAATATTAATTAATTTCCTTAGTTGGTATAGTCTGTAAACCGGAAGTAAAGTATAATTAAGACTTTACTTTAATTCGTTATAAAATAGACTTTAGGAGGTAGGCTATGCCTTTGCCAAAGTGTAAAAGCTGTTTCAGTTTTAACTTAAAATTCAGCTCCATTTATGAGATAGTTTTGAATTGTCTCTATTCTTGAATTATGTAAAGATATCATTAACAGCATCCAGTAAGATGCCGATTAGCCTTAATGCGAATAAGCGAGTTATGCCCATTTTTTTCCTTGCCCATGGAACTCAAACGATGATGTTGTCATTAATGAAGTGTGTTTTGACTCAGAGTCTACACTGTTATTAAGTTACCCTTAAATGGCCTCAACGAATCTGTCAAAGTGACGAACCCCTTAAATCATAATGTGCAAAATATGGCACCTACAGTAGATACACATTGCTCTCAGCCTCTCACACAGATTACTCATCATTTGTGTTAAAAATTTCAAACCCAGTTAGAATCTCTCTCTCTCTCTCTCTCTCTCTCTCTCTCTCTATATATATATATATATATATATATATATATATATATATATATATATATATATATATATATACAGTTTTTTTTATACACAGGGTATCGCAGGAGGAAATGTCAAGAATGCACCATTTGACTCTTTGGGTATTTCTAAGTAGAAAGTATTATATCGACATGTGCCTGATTCCCAACCGTTACCGAGAAGGTGGATTGGACGTGGAGGACCTGTGGCATGGCCCCCTCGTTCGCCTGACTTATCTCCGCTAGATTTTTTTGTTTGGGGGTTCTTGAAGAGTAACGTTTATCAGCGGGGTAAGCCCGAAACTAGGGAGCAGTTGGTCGCACGTATACAGGATGCGTTCATAAACCTCAGAAATGAACTTCCGCGTTTTCCTTGGCAAGACTCGATGGATCGGAGGCTCGCCGCGTGCATTGAAGAAGGAGGGGGTCACTTTGAAACCATTCTGCAATAAGTGTAATAGTGTATTGTATGTTTGTACTTTTTGTAAACCACAAGTGTCATTAAATAGTATCTAAGATCGCCTTTTTATTATGTTTTAATTACCCAAATGTAGAGGCCTGTATCTCGGTAACGGTTGGGAATCAGACCCATATCGATATAATACTTTCTACTTAGAAATACCCAAAGAGTCAAATGGTGCATTCTTGACATTTCCTCCTGGGACACCCTGTATATATATATATATACACACATACACACCTCGGTGGTGTAGTGGTTAGCGTCGCTGACTACGAATCCATCGGCCCCTGGTTCGAGACCCGACGGCAGCCGGCGCGCAGCAAAACCCAGCTGTTCATCCTTCCACACAATAAAGAAAGTGGTTGGTAGATAAATGGGTACCCTAGGTGGCCTAGTGGTTAAGACGCTTGGATGCTGATGGGGCGTGGTTCGGATTCCACGTTAAACTGTAGGTCTAAGGTGGAGTGAAAAGCTCGACCTTCGTCAGAATGAACAATTCGGGCGGAAGCTAACCAAAGGTATATCCTGCAAATAATATTGTAGGGTTAATGTGGTAATGAAATTAATTTAATTGTTTGAAATAGTGTGCATATGGCGCCATCTATTGCGTTAATTTAATTTCTTTCTTTGTAGTTCTGTAAGTTTTCTGCCCAATTACCTCGCCTCACTACTATCCTTACTTGTGTATTTATGCATTAATCGAGTATAAATGATTGCTTTTAAGTTTTCTTGGGGTTCAAAAGCGCTCGGACCTTTCGAAAAACAGTTTCACCGATGAACCAAATTCTCCAGACATCGTGACATTTTTCTGAGACAAAAAATTGTTTGAAAAAATGTTTGAATATTTCACGAACACAAACGAAAAATAAAAGGATCTAACTTAACCTAACTTGACTTATATAGAACTTAACCTAACTTGACTTATATAGAACTTAACCTAACCTAACTTATATAGAACTTAACCTAACCCAACTTATATAGAACCTAACTTAACTTAACGTAACCTTTATTTACGAAAGCAACTATCAGAAGAAATAGTGAAATCTTTACTGACGCCATGTTGAAGATTTTTTTCTTCTGTCTCCTGATGTGTTGTTTCAGGTACATTATTCCCGAGTCATCGCAATTACGGACTCTCTCTCGACGAAACATTTAATCGACAAATTGTTATGGGTTAGATTAAGTTAGGTTAGGTTAAGTTAGTTTTTTAGAGTATCACTTGATGTCCCTTCGATGAAATGACTTTTCCTAAGACAGCTTCCCTACTCGGTCATCGATAACCTATGTCGCATTTATCCCACTTTTCCTGTCTTAAGGTCTTCTACGTTTTTAATTATTAAAATATACAGATTTTAAAGATGTCCTACACTGTATTGATAATAATAATAATTATTATAATGATAATCCCCCTTTGAAGATTTTTCCTTGCGAGATGTATTTCATTTTTATAATTGCAGTTGAATTTTAAATTACAAGTTTTTGCATACATTCTGTAATAAAAACTTGAACATGAACTTAAGGATGGATAAGATAAAAATACAGAGACATTATTTATGTAGTTAAAAAAGGTCATATGAACGTGGGATTTGTTTTCTTGTCAATAATGTATGAAAGAAGATGATTGAAAATCTAAAACGTTCTTTTACCCACTCACACCCACAGAGAGAGAGAGAGAGAGAATTATTTTGAAGAATTTAATGGTTCAGTACTTAAATTGTCTGCCAGATGTTTGATGATTACTACTGTACGGTCATGCACTAAAGGAGAATTTCTTTGTAAATGATTTACTGTTGATTTTATGGAAAATTATGTGCCATTATTTTCACTGTAGAAACTATTTAAAATGTAATTCTTGTAGAGAAAGTAAAGAAGACACTAGACTGATCTCATTACTGTACATTAGATTACATGATAGAAATTAGTGTTTTATTGCGCAATATTCAACAATTGTTACTTCAAAGGTCCAACTATTTAACTTAAATTAAAAGTTAAAATACTTAAAAATTTACAGTACGAAACTGTGGTTAGGTTTTATTAACATTTTAAGTGTATTTAAAGTTGAAGAAATTTAACATTTGCTCGTTATGAAGTTCTGTAAACTTAAAAAAATTGAAATGAACCACAAAATCTTGTTTACGTTTCTATAAATGCAGAAAGTTACAATATTATAAACCCACCACCAGGGTAGCCCAGGCGCTAGTGGTAAGGCGAAGGACTATTAAAATTACTGGGTTCCAATCTTGGTTCAGACTACAGATTTCGGCAATTAAGCTTCTCTGGGTCTCCTTGGTGGGGTAGTGGATTAATAATGGTTCGGATTCCACATGGAGCCATGGGACCTCTCCGTTATATGTTATAAAGAATTTAACACTATTATCTAATATGATAAATTCAAAATTTTCAGCTAATAATTTAACCTGCGAAGAACGCCTTTTTTTGATTCTGTTAAAATTGTACAGGTTTCTAAAAATAGGAACTCGGTTTTCTTTTAATTAATGAAAGACTTTAAATGTAGTTGAGATTCACGCATTGTTGATGATAAATACCTATTTTTGACAGTGAAGTTTGCGGTTAATGGACTTTTACTAATTCAGATGAGTAAACATTTGCTGATCAATGATGTTTATAATGTTGCCAACATTTATCATAGTTAGAAACTCATTACGGATTTATTACGAAGTGACGTATGAAAGTATAACGGATGTGTAAGTCTATTTACAGTTAGCGGATCGTAAGAAACCTTTCAACAATGGAAAGTATTTGACCATTCTACTGAAAAAAAGTTTGACTTCACTGAAATTCAAAGAATGTTAAACTCATTTTTGCAGTATGGTAAACTTCACATAGTCTTAACAAGTTAACACTATATTAACTGTTAAATTATGAACAGAATATAACATTTAAGACAAGGCCTGTTTTGAACTACTTTAATTAGGCCTAACTAAAATAAAACAATGGGCAAAGCTTAGCCTTAAGTTAAAAACTTTAAATTCATAAAAGTAAGTCGTTGTTTAATGGAAGTTGTTTAACTTCTTTCGCAATATTTAAGGTCATATGACAGAGGGGACCTACAGCTTTATGTGGGATTCGAAACACGGGTTGCTACATAATCTGGACGCGGAGGGTGGTCCTCCATCCACGGTCCGAGAGAGGTCGTATATGAAAGTAAAGGGTAATAATCTAATTTTTGTATGCAGGAAGGAGGAGCCAAAGGCGAATGTCCGCAAAAACGCTTCCTCCCGCTCCCCGATAGAAGAGAGCCAAAATCAAGGTCCAGGGTTTTCGAGATGCCCGGACACTCTCCAGACCATATTTTAAGGAATTTTTACTGCTGGGGCAAAAGTCAAAAGGGTACAGAGAGAGAGAGAGAGTTACAAGGAGTTACAAGGAAAAGAAGTACCTCAAAAGGCCTTGCGGCCCATACCGAGGAGGTACCAATGGCAATGGGTGCCAGGGAAAATTTTCCACATCCTCAAATAGTGTGCAAGATTTGGTCTAACCTTTTCTTGAAGTGATCCACAGAGGAACTGTTCACAACTTCTGAAGGTAATCTGTTCCACGTGTCACAGATCTTATACGTAAAGTAATTCCCACCCACACTAGTCCTAAACCGTTTCAAATCCAACTTCCAACCATTATTGCGAGTTGGGTTATCATTTAAACTAAACATGCTTCTAAAATCGACATCGTTGAACCCGTGTAAGAGCTTGAAAACCTCGATCAGTTGACCGCGCAGCCGCCGAGTTTCCAGCGAAAACAAGTTCAGGGCGCGTAAGCGTCGATTGTAGCCCATATGCCTAACGGAAGGGATTAACTTTGTGGTCCTCGCCTGCACTCGCTCCAGCCTCTCAATATCTTTCCTGAGGGTGGCCGACCAGAACTGCACAGCACACTCCAGGTGCGGCCGAACCAGGGAATTGTACAGAGAGAGCACAATCTCCTTGTTCCGAAACTGAAATTGCCTCCTGATATAACCCAACAGCTTCTGGGCTTTCTTTTCCACCTCTACGCACTGTTTGGTAAACTTAAGGTCGCTGCTAATTAGCACACCTAAGTCCTTTTTCAAATCAGTGGCCTCGATATTACTCCCCAACATCGAGTAGTCCGACTTGGGATTGGCGTAGCCAATGTGCATCCCTTTGCATTTACCCAAGTTAAACGGCATTTGCCATTTTTCGGACCACTCTCCTATCCTACCTAGGTCCGCACGCAGTTGCTCGATCGCCTCTGGCGTCCCAACATTGGTCCCAAGCTTGGTGTCATCAGAGAGAGAGAGAGAGAGAGAGAGAGGAGAGAGAGAGAGAGAGAGAGAGACTTCATTATATCTGAGGACACCAGCAATTCCTTCCTTTATGTTTACAGATCTTCTATGCTGTTTACAATTGGTTTTCTCTTATGGAATATGGAGAAGATCGATCATAGAAAACGTTTGTATAAATAAAAGGGTATACCATAATATTTCTCCTTGCTAAGAATTTTTCACATTTGATTACTTAAATTTAAATAATAACGTATATATAATAACTGTACTTTTGAAAAAGGGGGAGCAAGGGGCACATAACTGCTGGGGCAATATAAAGGACCACTTGAACAAAACCCCAGTAGTTTTTATGTAAAAAAATGCCCTGACACTCTCCGTTTGAAAGATTGGAGGTTATCAGAGGCGTAGCGCCCTTTTTAATGCGTAAGCACCGAGGTGTGAAGCACTGAGCTGGGGGAAGATGTGGGAGGGGGATATACACCCTTCCACTGCTGAAGGAGAAAATTAAATACAGAATCCTGTAAATGGTCTTTGGTAAATTAGGATTTTAGGGTATAAGTCAATAGTTATTCAATCAACTGAGATGGAAAATTAACTTTTATTTAGAACACAGGATAGAAACGTATAAGACTCCATCTTGTAATTATAATAGGGAAATATGCAGCAAATAGCCCCACCTCGACTTTTTGGAACGAAAGTTAGTTATTAGGGTGTGTTTTCATGTGCTTTCCTCAGAAATACCACTCATTTGGCCTGTATTTAATTGAAAGCACGAAAAAAATCCTTTTTTTTGTCGTTTTTTTCGAGTAAACACGGGCCAAATGAGTAGCATTTCTGATAAAGCACACGTGAAAACACACCCTAATAACTAAATTTCGCTACCGTTATTGCTAACCTAACCTAACCTAAATGAAGAGATTTCTAAAAAAATAAATAAATTGTTAAACTAACGAAAATATCATGACTTAACCTAACCAGTCGTCAAGGGTGTACAGTTGACCTAACCGGGCATTCAGTTGACCTAACTGGGCATTCTGTTGACCTAACTGGACATTCAATTGACCTAACTTTGATGTACTGTACCTAACCAATCATCATACTACCGAATGCTAACATAAAAAATTATGAACTCGAGATGGGGCTATTTGCTGCATATTAAGCTTCTAAAAGACTATTATAATGATAAATGATTCCTTGAGAACTTTATTTAAAATATCATGAATTTCCAATTCAATGTATAAGCACAAGCTTTTTTGTTTACGCCTATCTCCGCTCCTGGTTATAGACAGGGGGAAAGGTGGATTGAGGAAGATCGTTCCAGAGTTGACCGCTTGAGTAGATAAAAGATTGTAAATACCGATAAACCCTCGCGTTAGAGAACTGGACAGAAAAGGAATGATATAATGTGTCGAAAGTCTGGTACTGCGTGCTCTCCTTAGAGGAGGAGGCACGCAGTTAAAGAGTTCAGCAGAAGAGCATTGTCCGGTGAATATGCCAATATAGCGATAGTAAAGCCAGAGAGAGAGGCAGAAGTGCGGCGAAGAGAGAGAGAGAGAGAGTGAAAGAGAGAGAGGGATTGAAGACAGTCAGTAAGAGGCGAGGAAGTGATGAGACGAAAATCCTTTGAGTCCACCAAAGGCCTAGTACGAGTTCAGCCCAATCTTTACCTCGTATATTTTAATGCAGAGCAATGTTATAGGCTTGAAATAATAAAATCTTCTGTAGGCTTTAGAAGTTCCTTCACGTTCACCAATTCATTTTGAATCTAACTTTTATACATTAGAGTATTATTTGTCACAGCTTAGAAATATTCTGTTTAAACTAACCTTCATTTCCGCCTATATATTAAAACACTTTTTGCTTTTAACTCGTACAAATTCTTATTTGAACATAAAATGCTATTTAAGTTTTATTTTCTCCCATACAACCTAGTAAGAATCCTATGTGGTATTGTATAACACACACACACGATTTTTGTTGTTGTTTGTACGCTGAAAATGATTGTTATTATATCCTGAGGAGACATTTTGGAGCATAATTTTGGCCATGTTACGGCAGTAATGGCCGTATAGACAACTCATTCTGTGACATCGCATTAAGCTTAGTGAGAATTTATGTCTACCGCTTGAGCATATCCACGGATGTAGAGCAAAGAAAAAAAGAAATTTCAAAATTCTTTTTCTTTCTTTGTTTGGGACCAAAATGTCTCGTGAAAATTTGGACACAATTTTTTTCTTAATCGGCCCTTAACAAAAACTGAAAAAAACCTTAATCAATAAATAAGTAAAAAATTGCAAAATAAAGAATAAGTGAGTCGCGCTTTTGAGAGCGTGGCGTCCACTAATCTTAAGAGTTCTCCAAATTGTAGCTTTGCGTTTCCGTAAATTTAGATTACTTTCTTATCCTGGATGAGAATTTCTACTGGGAATTAAAATTAATTGTCTCGTGAAGTAAAATTTATCTCGCCTCCGTGTTTATTTTAAAATTATTAATAAGTATATTTATACATTTTTTGCCCAAAAGAATTCGTCCTTTTATTCATTTCATTCCCGAAAATAAAAATTTGCCTAATTTTATTTTGACAAAATACTTTTTCTTTTTGTATTCCCTAAAAATTAACTGGAATTTAGAAAAGGAAAAGATGGCGGCGCATGGGTACGATCAGATTATAATTATTACACCATCATTTCTTCCGTATATTTATACCCTGCGTATATCTCGTTTCTTTGTTTATATCCGGTTTAACTCATTAGCGCCAATTGGTAGAATTTCCTACCGACAAAATTGTTCGTCATTATCGCATCACTTTTTCTCGTATTCGCGTGATCTTCGGTATGCGTCATTGATATGACGCAATCTAAAAGATTATCAGTGACTCATACCGAAGATAACGTGAATACGAGAAAAAGTGATGCAATAATGACGAACAAATTTGTCGGTAGGAAATTCTACCACTGGGCACTAATGGGTTAAGTTCTTTCACAATAATCGCTAGTAAATGAGAAAAAAGGTACACATTAGTTTTCATCGGCTTTTTGGTCACTGAAAATCTACCGAAAGGTTCGAGTTAGTTCACGCAATTCAGGAAAGATGTTCACCGATTAAATAAAATCCGCGTAAAAAAATACTGAAAATTTCTTAAAAAAAAAAAAAAAATCATTATTGGTAAAATGGTTGAAAAAAAAATCTCTTACTACTGGTTAGAGGGCTCTTATACGTTTTTTATGATTGGGCACCGAGTCCATTATCTCTCCAACTGGGTATTTATTCATTTTTTTCGTTAGATTCTCCATTCTTAAAGAATTTTGAAAATGTCAGTGTTTTTCCATATACTGTACTGCTTCGGCTAATTTTTTTCCGCATATGTACATAATTTAGTTGATTATCTATCGCTTATTATTTTCTACAGGTTTTAATCGTTTTTAATATGGTGTTTATATAGTGATTTTTTAAAATTATTTCAGAAGGTTTTAAAATTGGTTTTTACGTAGAATTTGACATTTTTATCTTGATAGACGTTCGGGTATGTTATCACCTGATTTCAGGGATTAACCTCATATATATATATATATATATATATGGTGGTGTAGTGGTTAGCGTCGCTGATTAAGAATCCATCGACCCCGGGATCGAGACCCCGTGACGGCAGGCGGCGCGCAGTAAAACTCAGCTGTTCATCCTTCCACACAATAAAGAAATTGTTGGTAGATAAATGGGTGACCTAGTGGCTAAGACGCTGGGCTGCTGGTGGGGCGTGGTTCGGATTCCACGTTAAATTGTAGATCTAAGATGGAGTGACAAGCTTGACCTTCGTCAAAGTGAACAATTCGGGCACAAGCAAAACCAAGGTTAAACAAGGTTATTGGGTGTATGTTGTTAAGAGGAACTATTTGCCTCTTTCACCAAATCGGCGTTCGTTTACACTTAACTTTTCGATCCTGATGACCTTAATGACCCCCAAATGACCTCGAGTAATCCGAGGTGACCTCAATTGCTATAAAGTAATGACTACTTTGATCGGTGAAAACGTCTTTTAAGACCTTTTGAAGCACCAAATACACAAACACAAAAAATGGATTAGCCTTTCTTCACCGCGATACAATGACGAAAAAGGCACAATAAGGCTTTGGTAACGTTCTGCTAAGTCAGTCACGTCAGCTGTTAGCGGGGGGCGGGGAAGACTTATTTGCTCAGGGGCACTGGGGGGGGGGGCACAAGGAGTGGAAATTGTACCCTGATTTCAAGCTGCTTTTATTTCCTGTGAAAAAATGAAGCCTTGTCGAGTTTTTGGAACACACACACACACACACACACACACACACATATATATAGTTTGAGATTTCTTTGAATTTGTTTGTTTAGGGAAAGAAAGAAGAAAAAAAAGTTGTTAAAGTCGGTTGATGACGTCACACTTTTGTCGTCTCTGAAAGAGTAAATTCTAGTTTACACCAACCTTGCACTGATCCATTGAATGTAGAAAGTATCTCACTCTCTCTCTCTCTCTCTCTCTCTCCTACTTTATTATCCACAATTGATTCACTTATTAGTATTTAACAGGATTAGTTCTATCTTAACCTATATTACCGATCATTGATTACTATACTGATTCTATTCTGGTTAATGTCAGAAGATTTTATTTAATCTTGGAGAAGACCTCTCTTGGACAAAGGGCTTCAGTAAATCGATCTACTGCAGAAGTCGTCCGATAAGAAAAAAAATATTAGGGAATTTTGAACACGAGTGAAAAAAATACACATTTTAAGTACTCAAGTGCACATTTAAAGTATTGTTTTAAGTACTCAGTTTTGTACAACGATGAATGTAAGTAAATGAGTTGTCAGTTTTAGTGGTACTTGTATATACAGGGTGTCTCATAAGTCCGGTCTCGTAGGAAAATTTATTTTAAATTAAATTTACAAAATTAATACATTTGAACGTAAACAAATGTTCAAATTGAGGTCTTGTTTTGGGACCGTGTATATCCCGATGTTGTAGTGGTTGGTATCGCTAACTACGAATCCATCGGCTCGGGTTCGATTCTCTTTGCAGACACGCGGCCCGCAGCCCACTCATCTATTCATCATCCTTCCTTTGGTTGGTAGAAAAATGAGTATTATAAAAAATAAAATTCCAAATGAGGCGGGATGCCTCACAGGGTCGAACACGGTCGATCTTGAACATTTGTTAAAAACTTAACCAATATATATATACAGTATATATCAGGTGATTTTTTTTAAAACACGTGACACTTTAAAAGATTTGTATTCTTTTTATTAACTGAAATAGAGTTAAATTTTTACTGTACCCTCTCTACACGTGGAGAATTAATCCCTAACACAAAACATGCTCCATGTGGGGTTATTTAAAAAAAAGAGAAGCATGTTTAAACAGAATCCACACACAAATAGGATTGAAAGTATCAACTCAGCAAGAAATTTCTCAGATTTCAATAGATACTCTGTTCAAAGTACTGCAAATTTTTTTTGTTCGTGTGCAGAGAGCTAATGAGTTGAGAGGACATCACATAGAGCGTGTTTTGCACTAGGGGACTAATTCCCCATGTGTAGAGAAGGTACAGTAAAAATTTCATGCTTTTATTTCAGTTAATAAAAAACTACAAACCTTTTAAAATGTCAGATGTTTGAAAAAAAAAAAAAATCAGCCGAGACAAACACCCACACCAACATCCACAATATATATATATATATATATATATATATA
Organism: Bathynomus jamesi; assembly: GCA_023014485.1. Classification (NCBI taxonomy): domain Eukaryota; kingdom Metazoa; phylum Arthropoda; class Malacostraca; order Isopoda; family Cirolanidae; genus Bathynomus; species Bathynomus jamesi. The sequence continues at coordinate 91,544 of JAJOZX010006701.1, forward strand.
TATATAATTACAGCTGCTCAACGATGGCTTATGCCCCGTGGATAATTATAAATGCCGATGGCAGGAGGGCAATCGAGCCATCCGGTGTTCTGGGTTTGAAAGTAGGAAAGAGGCAGAAGTGGACAATAGGAAACTTTCTCCAAAGGGAAATAATGTTTGAGGAGCGAATTTAATGGGGAAAAATGTATTTTTGATCTTAGTTACGTCACTTCTTTTGGGCAGTAATTAGGGGCTCATTGCGTGACATCAAAATATGTATGGCACTCCAAAATGAGAAAAGTAAACGTTTGAAATAAAGCCTAAATTCGTTGCTCTAAACTTAATATTCAAGCCACGATTTTTTTCATTGAGACACTTCCCATTTTTCAGTCACCTCGTACACACACACACACACACACACACACACACACACACACACACACGCGCGCGCGCGTGTACAGGGTGACTGAGAAATGAGAAACTTCTCAATGAAAAAAAACGTGTCTTCAATATTAAATTTAGAGGAACGAGTTGGGCTTTATTTCAAAACTTTAATTTTCTTGAGAGGGACGGATGGACGAACACATCGATTTAATACGAAAGTATTCTACAGGGTGGCTACAAAGTCCCTCTGCGTGAAAAACGAGGGCAATATACAGATATGCCGTAATTTCACTGCGAAGGGACTTTGTGGCCACTCTGAAGAAAAGATTCCCTTTTCGGGGATAAGAATAATATTTAGCTCGATCATGTCACACAACCCTTCCCACGTCACCAAAATTGAAAAAATTAACGGAATTGTGATCTTTATTTGTCACGTGTCAAAGAAGCGTTTGTAATTCCGTTGTTTGTGATTTAAAATGTTTAGTTTTTAAATCTTTTTTTTTTTTTAGTCTTTGTTTGTCGTTAACTGAAAATTTTGTGACAAAAATGACGTATTTAGTTTCAAAGTTTCAACCTGGATTATTACTTCAATTGCGTTGAAATCATTATAAATCATTTTATATATATATATGGGATGAATTTCATAATTAAACACGTGAAATGAATGAATGATGCAAACCCACATTCTGTTGTTGGTGGGGCGTAGTTCGGATTCCACGTTAAACTGTAGGTCTAAGGTGGAGTGAAAAGCTTGACCTTCGTCAGAATGACCAATTCGAGCGGAAGCTAACCAAAGGTTATATATATATATATATATACCCAAAATGTCTGAAGGCGCGAACCTTTCTCTCGAAGAAGTGAAGGGAAAATTTGTCATAAAAGGATTTTTTTTAAAGATTAAGGTTTGGCCTATAGGAAGAGAGAATGCCAATATATATATATATATATATATACACACTAAGGGCGTTTCATATGTACATTTCTTTACTTGCTGGAAACGTAAAATAGGAACATGCTCACGTTATTATTACCAACTGAAGATGATGAAGGACAGCCTTCCTTCTGAGGGAGTTTTAGCGCCCCCCCCCCCCCCCCCCCCCCCCAACCAAAGGGACCTTCTCTCCCCTCCTAAAATGCTGCTGCAAACATACCTCTTAAAAGTAATGGGCATGGAGAATAATAGCCCCTATAATTCATTGTAATTTTTAAAATAAAAAGAGACTTTTTTGTTCATTCAATGCGTGGGATCAATTTTAAGGTTTTACGGCAAAGATTCTCGAGAAGGAGTTCAGAAGAGAGGTTTTGCCTTGAGTTTAGCGGTTCTGAACTCGTTTTTAGAGTTTATTTTAGCTCATTTTTTTGAAAGAAGTGTTAGTACGTTTGTAATTTTTTAGGTGATTGTAAAAACATTTGTTATCGTGTAATTAAACAAGCGCTGTTCTCTTCTCTCTCTCTCTCTCTCTCTCTCAACATTCATTACATTTAATAGCAAATAAATGTCGCTATAACCAGAAATTATAACGGAGAAATTGAGTGGTATATATGTCAAAAATGGAATTTTAAACCAAATCTCCGTTGCTATGGGCAGGGCTTCCGTTGCTACGGAAAGAAAGTAAGGGCGGAGTATGTTGCATAAGAGAGAAAGGAAATTGAATACAAAGAGGGAGTTATTTTTTTAAATTTTAAACAATTTAACAATTAAAATGATTGGGTTTTTAAGTATTTAATTACTGTACCGAGAATTGTTGCGATAATTATAAGTACAGACGATAACCGGGTTTTATTTATACAATAATGAGAAACAATTATATATATATATATATATATATATATATATATATATATATATATCCTATTTTCATTGGCAAATTTCTTTTATTTTTGTACCGTGACCTCCTTACGACACACACACACACACACACAAACTATATATGCAATTTATATAACTCCATTTCCAAATGTAATTCTTTCCCGTAACTTGGCAACATTTTGGTAAAAGACGGACTTGGACTTGCTATGGTCACAGTAGCTTCACCTAAAGGTGTCCATGTGAAGCTTGTCTGACCTTATTTTAAAAGGAAATTAGGCCACTCTGACAGGTGAAAAGCTAAACGTATTATGAAGCTTAAATGTATATATACATACACTTAATTTTAACATTTCACAATAAAACCGTGCGATAAAATACTTTGGTTGTGAACGTCCTTTATTTGTATATATTTCCCCAGTATGGAGACTGCAGGCACCTGGCTGATGTACGATAACTAGACACTTAACAGTAGAAAAAAATATACATTTTTTATCCCCAACAAATTAATATAATTTTAAACCGTTACAGAAAACGTACCATAAGGAGTGACTTGTCTATTTTTTTTTTTTTTTAGATTTTTCATAATTTTCTTCCATTTCATATTTTGTAATTTTGTTTTTTAACTTTTAATAATTATGAGTAACGGTTTTTCAAAATTGTGTGTCACATACCATGGAAAGAAATGTGTTTTTTTTCGTTATTTTAGTTTAACATGTGTGAATTTTTTAACAGTTGTTAGCAGGGTCGCCGAGAGCTGCCACGGGCCCCGGGGAAGGATTGGTATATGGGCCCCCCTGTTTACTCAGTATTTTATTATGAATGTTTTTTGTGTACATAACAAACAATCATACTGATTATATGTCCAAGTCACTATTCAAAACATACAGTATGAATAAACAACTCGGAAGAAAATGACCATTTTATTTTTCGAATCAATTATATTAATTCTATCACCATACAATTTAAAAATGCAGTACCAGTCCATGCAGGCAGACCCGGATCTAGGGGTGGGCTATGTGGGCTGCAGCCACGGGCCCCGCATTTGAGGGGCCCCCCCAAATTTTCTACATTATTTATTTTAATTTTAGGTTTTTACATCTATTATTACATTCAATATGCTTATGCAGCATCAGCTTGAAGTTTTCCCCAATGTCTTAAATGCATACAGAATGTACTTGTCATTGATGGTGACCAATTGTACCGACGAACGTAGTTTTTCTAAGTTAAAGCGACTGAAATGTTGCACACGTTCAACAATGAAGCAAAAGCGATTACAGTCACTGGCAATTCTTTATGTTGAACATGCTCTGGCCAAAGAAGTCGATTTTCGAAATATTATTAATGAATTTGCACAAAAAAAGGCTCGTCGGTTCAATCGGTTGCCAGCTCATAATCAGTAGGTAGGTGTATAAAATTATTAATTCAGGAAAATATAATATGTAAAATAAAGTAAAATATTTGTAAAGTAATATGTTTGTTCTGAAAACTAAATAAATAAAGTAAAGTAATATGTTCGTTCTGAAAACCTTTAATTTTCCTCGTAAACAAAGCTTATAATCCTTATATAATAAAAATTGTAGCCAAAGGGGGCCCCCAAAAAAATAATTAGCCACGGGCCCCCATTCTTCTAGATCCGGGCCTGCATGCAGGCAAGACAATTGTTTACTGCAAGATTTTCATAATTAGAAGTGTACTTTCTTTGCCTTCTTTCTAGCAAAGTGGTAAATGATTCTGATGAAATTTAAAGTACGGGATAACTGGCTTTCAATTACAATGGTTTCCAGATCTATCAGTCGGTCTTGGGCATTGCTCAGATGAGGCGCATGGATCTCGCATTTTCTAACTATAAAATAACTTATTCTCAAATTTATTTTATTGTGTAGGAAAATATTTTGCACAGTTATCGATTATTTATCGATTAATAATATCTATAACACTTTTGATCTACGTACCTATTTTTAACGTTCCATTCAATTCGATTAACTGCTTTTCCCGGCACCCCCCTAGAAGCCCGGAACCCGGGGATTTATCCCGGCTTTCACGCCCTCTCGGTGGCCCTGGTTGTTGGACGCTAACTTAAACGTGTTACTTTTGTAGGGTAGTAAAAATGGTTTTGTAAACAATTGGTTTGTTGAATAAGTCTCTCTCTCTCTCTCTCTCTCAACATTTGACTTTTGGCAAAAAGGTGGAGATATTCCAATTTCATTTTAGGTTTATTTAGAACATATATTTCATCAATATAATTATATAGAAACTATCACCATAGTATACAAACAGACAGACATACCACAGTCGATGCATATATATAGTCTCGGAGATTATTCTTGCGAAAATGCCTGCGCTTATAAGTTATAACCCCGAGTAACCAAATAAGTATATACATTTTTAAAATGAATATAAATCAGACAATTTTTATTATGTAATTTCAGCGTATGAAATTTATTTTTTAAAATTATGCATTTAATTTATAATTTCTTTAGTAATTGGTATTCTTAAAAATTGCAATAATAAATTACGCAACTCAGACGGTGGTTATTTTTGCAGCCAATCATAGATACTGGAGGTTGATGACGTAATGACTGGACTGTAAATCAAAAACTTATGGAATCCTATTCGATTTAAAGTTAATTAAAGTTTGTTTATTGTAAATAAATGCAAAATGCCTTTAAAGTTTTCTGCGGTACCCTGTAACAATGTAGAAACTCTCACAAATGGTACAAGTTTTTTAATTTTCCTAAAAACGAAATGTTTTAAATATCTGAGCCTCTATAACTGTGGAAGAGTGGACCTTAAATTTAGTAGCAACATGAAATGGAGAGTAATATATGTGGAGCTATTGAAGAATAGGGACCCCAGCCTTCTTTAGTTAGCTTTATAAGGCTAACTAACGAAAATATCATGACCTAACCTAACCAATCGTCAAGGGCGTACAGTTAACCTAACGATTGGTTAGGTTAGGTCGTGATATTTTCGTTAGTTAGCCTTATAAGCCTAACTAAAGAAGGCTGGGGTCCCTATTCTTCAATAGTTCCATATATGTAATAAAAGTTTTAATGAGTTGTGTGTATATAGGCTAATATTTTGTAGATAAGTGACCCATTTTTTTATCCATATCGTAGACCTTCAATATAGTGTACTAAGATTTACTAACTGAGTTAGTTTTATCAAGATTGGTAGTATATTATTAACAGGGGCGTAGCCAGAATTTCTTTTCGGGAGGGGCTAATATATATATATATATATATAAAAGTTATTGACTTCTCCTTAGGGAAACGGAGCTTACAGATGAAAAGAAGGACCAACACAACAGCAAACATTTCCGTTTATTTTTTATACTTCAGACGTTTCGACAAATCTTTTGTCATCATCAGTGAATTATAAGTCTTGAAAACCTTAAAACAAAAATAAGAATAATGAAAATTACATCAATACAAAAGAAAATTAAAATCATTAAAATTACATCAATACAAAAGAAAACCAAAATCATTAAAATTAAATTAAATTAAAATTACCTCAACTGAACTGGTAAATACACAGTGTTTACGTCAACCTCCATATTTGACAGAAACTGAGAGTAAACTGTATGGTCAGTTAATTGGAAGGTATGATATGTCTATGAAAGTTGGTTGGTTAGTTAGAAGAGCTGTAATTTGTAAGATGAACTATTGTTGTTAATGGAAGGTTTGTTTCTATAGATGTACAAAGATTCTAAAATTCGGAGTTCTGTAAGGTTATTGGATCTAGTTAGAATTTCGAACTGAATTTTGTGAAGGGGATGGTTGTTTTCATTACTATGGTTTCTAATTGCGGATTGTGGTGGGCTACTGAGGGGACGGTTGGTACGGACTGATAAGCCCAAATGTTGAGAAAGGCGTACCTCCAGTTGGAGTTGAGTACTGCCAATATACGCAGCCTTACAGCTGTCGCACGTGTATTTATAAACAACATTAGGGCATACAGTTTTGGGAATTTGTCTTTGAACTTTAAAAAATTTGATAATTTAAGTGGGTTGACGAGGGCGAATAAAATTTATTTGGGGATAACTAGACTTGAGCAGTTTGGACACTTCACCTCGAATACGCAATGATAAATAACCATAAAAAGGTAATTTAATATATCTGGTTCCTTTTTATACTGTGGTTATGGGGAGTTTAGTATTAAAAGTGTTATTTAAAAACTTCTTTAATTGGTTGTCAAAAAGATTAGAAGGGTAGTAATTATTAATAAAGTACTGTCTTAAAAATTTAAATTCTTCGTCTAATGAAAAGTAATCTGAACAAATTCGGTAACTTCTCGTTAATAATGTCAGTATAGCGCTAATCTTATATTTATAAAACATACAACTTAAATATAATTGGTTCCCAAACCAGTAAAAGTTTGTTTTCTAAATAGTGAGGTCTGGAACTTGTTATTAGCCCGTTTAACTAGAACATCCAGGAAAGGTAAACTATTATTTGTTTCGTTTTCACACGTGTACTTAATATTAATATGTTGTTTATTTAGATAATGAAGAAAAAGTTTTACGTGTGAAGGATGTTTAAATATTAAGAAAGTGTCATCCACGTATCTTCTGTAATATTCGGGTTTAAAACTATTAGAACAACTTTTCAACCAAATTTCTTCGTAATGGCAAAGAAATGCATTTGCTAGTGTTGAGCTCAACGGGGAACCCATAGCTACCCCATCAATTTGGCTGTAAAGGTTGTTATTAAATAAGAAAAGATTATCAAAACACGCTATTTCGAGGAGGTTTTTAAATTGAGTCTGAGTGAGGCCATTAATAAGAATATTACCAGTAGTGAATAACTTGTTTAGTAAGATATCTAATGTTTCTTTTAACGGGACATTAGTAAATAATGACGAGACATCAAAACTGGCCATAGTAAGGGAATCGGCACGATTGATCTCTTTTATATCTTTAGCAAAATCAAACTGATGATGACAAAAGATTTGTCGAAACGTCTGAAGTATAAAAAATAAACGAAAATATTTGCTGTTGTGTTGGTCCTTCTTTTCATATATATATACACACACTAAAAGTGTGTAAATGAGTGAAAACACATTCATAAATGTATTGTAATAATTAAACATGTGCTGAAGGTATTTGGCATGGCGTACTTACTTATAATTTACTTATAATTTCAAAAAATGCATAGAAATATCAAACCTATGATTTTATTTACGTCCCTGAGTATATATATATATATATATATATATATATATATATATATATATACATACACAGTGTTATGCGCGCTACTCTTCAAAAGCAGCAGCGCTACCGCTACCGCTCTTTCTTAAATAAAGTAGCGAGTAGCGCTGCCGCTATTCTTGCCGCTACCGCTACTTTTTAAAATGTATGTTAATTATGAAAAAATATAATTCAATAGAAAATCGATATAGCTCACAATAGACTGACAGTCAGTCCAGGGCAACCGTAGCCGACTTGTTTCGTGAACAGATGCAGACAGTAAGCCGACTTGTTTCAGCATGTTTCCGTGAACATAGGCAGAGAGTAAGGATAGAAACTAATACAGTATTTAAATTTTCACAAAAGTAGCGAATAGCGCCATGGAATCGCCTTAAATAGTAGCGGCGCTACCGCTATCGCTACTAAAAACGTAGCGACGCTATTCCTAACAATATATATATTATATATATACCTAGCAGTGAAAATATATATATACTCCTAGCAGTGAAAATATATATATACTCCTAGCAGTGAAAATAGAAAAACTAAACTTGATAGTAATAGTCATCTATAGACCTCCAAGCACCCCAACCGAAAAATTCTCGGAGGCCATTGATGACATTAGAAAGCTAATAAAGGCCATAAACCCTCCATCCCCCAATATAATGATCTGCGGAGACTTTAACTTCCCATTTATAAAATACAAAAAGGTGAATAGGAATATATATATATATTCACCAGGACAAGGGGGGGCACAAGAGAAGATCAGGAACAAGCAAAAATGTTGATGGCTCTCACAAACGAGTTTATGCTGACACAGGAGATAACAGAAAATACCAGAAAAAATAACTGCCTGGATCTGGTATTCACGAATAACACGAACTTGATTGCTGATATAAAAATAACCCCAACCATTATCTCAGACCACAACTTAATCGAGATATCAACAAATATGATGGCAGCATTAGAAGACAATACACATATTGTGGAAAGAAGTAAATTCGGGGCCTTTAACTTAAACTCGAAGACTATAAATTGGGAAGCAATCAGATCGCACATGGCCCAAATAGAATGGAGAACAATTTTCGAGAATAAAACAACGGAAGAAATGCTAACAACTTTGGAGGAAAAAACGCTGAGAATTTTAGAAAAATATGCTCCGAAATCACAGCCAAAAGGAAAGAGGAGCTGGCTAGAAAGGCAAAAGAGAAGACTATTCCGCAAAAGAAAGAGAGTGGAGGCGAAGTTAGGAAACTGCGGAGATAATGGCAGGAAAATAATAAAAGAAAAACTGGAGGGTATCGATAGGGAAATACAAGCCCTGATTAAGGACCATACAGAGAGGGAAGAGGAAAAGGCGGTAGAAGCAATAAAGGAAAATCCAAAATACTTCTATAGCTATGCAAAAAGGAAAACAAAAACGCGCGCCGCTATTGGGCCCTTAAGGACGGGAAATAATGAACTAACCGACGATCCAAAAGAAATATCTGATCAATATGAATCAGTTTTCAGTATCCCAAAAAGTGACAAAGCGATACCTGACATAAATGCATTCTTTGAAGAGGAATTGCAAGGAGAGTATATAACAGACTTTGAGTTTACACCAGAAGATGTAGCGAGAGCTATAGAACAAATGAAACTACATTCAGCTGCAGGTCCGGACAATTGGAACGCATTATTGATTAAAAACTGTAAAAATGAAATAGCTACACCTTTATACTGGATATGGAGAAGATCCCTAGACACTGGGGAAATACCGAGCATCTTGAAAAGAGCAAACATTGTCCCTCTATATAAAGGAGGGGACAGATCTCAAGCAAAGAACTATAGACCAGTGTCATTGACGTCCCACCTCACCAAAGTATTTGAAAGAATAGTTAGAGAGAAAATTTATGATTTCCTGGAGACACGGGAAAGATTCAACGAAAATCAGCATGGATTCCGATCAGGTAGATCATGCCTATCACAACTAATAGAGCACTACAACAATATCCTAGATGCATTGGAAGGCAATGACAACTACGATGTTATATACACAGATTTTGCTAAAGCTTTCGATAAATGTGACCATGGTATAATAGGACATAAAATTAAAGACATGGGAATAACAGGCAAAGTGGGAAAATGGATCTACAACTTCCTTAGTGATCGTCTGCAGGTCGTCAAAATTCAAGGTATATCATCATCAGAATCGGAAGTACGCAGCTCAGTACCACAAGGGACAGTACTGGCCCCACTCCTGTTCATTATCATGCTAACAGACATAGACAGCGGAGTAAACAGCAATAGTATAGTAACATCCTTTGCAGACGATACAAAGATCAGCAGAAAAATCAGCGATGTACATGACGTGGAGGCCTTGCAGAGGGACACGAACAAAATATACAAATGATCAGAAGACAACAACATGTCATTCAACGCCGAGAAATTTCAACTCTTGAGATATGGTAGAAAAGAAGAACTTAAACAGACTGCATATTATGCTCCAGATAGACAGGAAATTCAGAGAAGCATGAAAGCGATTGATCTCGGGATAATAATGACAGATGATGCGAAATTCGAAACAGAAAATCAGATAGCGATAAATAAAGCAAAAAGAGTCGCCGGACAGGTTCTAAGAACGTTCAAGAGAAGGGACAGGACAGTAATGATTCCCCTGCTAAAAACACTGATTATACCAAAACTTGAATACTGCTCAGTTTTGACGTCCCCGTATAAAAAGGAAGAAACTAATAAACTAGAAGAAACGCAAAGGCATTTCACAGCCAAGATTGATGGCTGCAAAGAACTCAACTACTGGGAAAGACTACGTAAACTAAATCTGTACTCACTGGAAAGAAGAAGAGAGAGGTACATCATAATCTACATATGGAAAATGATCGAAAACTGGTACCAAACCTAAAACTAAACCCAATTACCATTCAAACAACACTGGAAAATAGGAAAGGCAGAATGTGTAGTGTTCCCAAATTAAAAGCACGACAAGGGACCTCCTCAACCCTGAAGGAAAATAGCTTGGTTGTCAGGGGGCCAAGACTTTTCAACCAGCTTCCTAAGGACCTCAGAAACGTAACGGGGGTCAAAGTTGAAGTCTTCAAGAAAAGACTGGATGCCTGGCTCAGGACAGTACCAGATGAGCCGGGCGTGCCTGGCTATGTACGGTGGAGAGCGCAAGAAAGTAACTCGCTCCTCCACCAGGCCAGACCTAGAGGCGGGGCCACCAGCTTGACCTCCGTGTGAAGAGAGACCAACACACGAAACAACATAAGGTTCATAAGGTATATATATATATATATATATATATATATATATATGTGTGTGTGTGTGTGTGTGTGTGTGTGTGTGTGTGTGTGTGTTAGAGCTAGACCTGGCTAAATTCTGGAGACTAATGCATAGCCTAGTGTCTTGTAACTAGACCTAATTATTAAGATATTATGCAAGTTGCTTATGCATAATTTTTTTAAATATCTAGTTGGACGTAGCCTGTATAATTACTTAAATACACTAAGCCAGTAAGCCTAGTCAATCTTTGATCAGACTAACACACATTATATACATATGTATATGGTATGATTTGCAGAGCTTATATATATATATACACACACAGGGTGTTTCAGGAGGAAAGGTCAATACTTCGGGAGGTGATAGTATCGGTCATTGTGAGAAAAAAGGTTTATATGAACATGTGTCTAATTCTGAATGGTTACGGAGATAGAGCCGTTTGAATCTACAAATACTAAAGCATTGTTAATGGTAATCAAGAAAGAGAAACCAATTACTGTTTCTAACATTTAATGTTTAAACATTGGCATTTTGAATGATATCAGATACAGAAATGACAAATTTGTTACAGTTTACAATACGTTTTCGAAAATCCCACCGTCAACCTCAATGCACTTTGCAACTCGTGTGCGAAGATCGCGTGTTGTTCGTCCGAGTTGATCTTGACGTTCCTTTATGCGGACAGCAGCATCCAAAATGCGCGCGAGCAATTCGTATCGTGTATCCACCTTTCTTTTGTAAACTTGACTTTTCATCCACTCCCACAAACAATAATCTAACGGAGAGAGGTCTGAAGACCTTGGTGGCCATTGAATGGGACCACCGCGGGGGGAGGAAGAGCTGCGCGCGCATCAGATTCAAACGGCTCTATCTCCGTAACCATTCAGAATTAGACACATGTTCACATGAACTTTATTTCTCACAATGACCGATACTATCACCTCCCGAAGTATTGACCTTTCCTTCTGAAACACCTTGTGTGTGTGTGTGGTGTGTGTGTGTGTGTGCGTATATATATATATATATATATATATATATATACATATATATATATATATATATACAGTGTGAGTATATACAGTATACAGTGTTGACCTTCCGGCATTTTCAGCCTGCGCGGAAATCTGACTGAGTCAACGAGCAGACACTTGGTCGCTCATTGACTCTTGACTTCATTTCCCCACAGCAGAGTCGCCGCTCAGCCGTTTTCTTTTTTACACCATTGTGGTGACTCTGTTGGCCTGTGGGGGAATGAAGTCAAGAGTCAATGAGCGACCGACCGACTGCTCATTGACTCAGTCAGATTTCCGCGCAGGCTGAAAATGCCGGAAGGCCAACACTGTATGTATATTATACTGTGTACAGTACATACATACATGTATACATTACTTAAGAACTCATTTCCCATTCTCCATCGGGGGTGGGAAAGAGATTCGCACCCGGAATCGAAAACGCTTAAATCAGGTAATGTGATCCCATTCCAACCTCTGGGATCCTGTTACTTTCCATTACAAGACTGGAAGCAGTAGCGGATCTAGGATTTTCGAAATGGGGGGGGAGGGACCTTTACATATGTAAAAATTGCGCCAAAATAATGTTTAATTATATATAAATATACAGTAAACCCTCGTCCAACGCGTGTTTGTCCAGCGTGAATTTGCTTATACACGGAAAAATAAATGCGAACAATTATTTGCCGAAAGGGGAAAATTTGATTATATACGGTCCGCCAAACACGCTCTAATACAGTTGTACTGTACGCGTGCCAATGCGCGCTCTAGTGTTTTCTCCTACACTCTCCAACTCTCCCGCTTCTCCCTCCCTCTCGCCTCACCCCTCGCATCACCCTTTGTCTCAGTCCCGCTACCGCGTTTAGTTCAGTGAAGTTGTATTCAATTGTTTTTGTCGTATTTTGCCATTGTTTTCACATTGTTTTTGCCGCCATTGTCTTAGCCATTGTCTTAGACAGCAGTATGACACTAAAACGTAAAGCATCCGCGAGCGATAGTGAACAGAAGAAAAGTCGTAAGGTCAGGGGCGTCCACACGAGGGGGCACCAGGGGGCCAAGCCCCCTCGTTTTTCAATGGTGCCCCTTCGTTTTTCCGTCAACTGCTTACAGATAGATTTTATCATAAACCCAAAATCCAGTCATAATATTTGAAGATAGTAATTGGTTACTATATAATGTGTATATATTATTAATATTGTATAATTTCCCATATTGTTGATATGAAGAGAAAAGCCTGTGATTAAAATTAAAACATGTAAAATTTGAAAATAAAAACCCACTCTAATAGACAGAGTTTATTTCCACGACAGTTTCGACGCCCACTGGCATCCTCCTCGGGTGGATACAGAAACACGAATGAACCAAAACAAGAGGGAAAAACAGTCCAGGGACCGACCTGGACGGTCGGTCCCTGGACTGTTTTTCCCTCTTGTTTTGGTTCATTCGTGTTTCTGTATCCACCCGAGGAGGATGCCAGTGGGCGTCGAAACTGTCGTGGAAATAAACTCTGTCTATTAGAGTGGGTTTTTATTTTCATATTTTGACCTTCACGTAGAAAAAAGTGAAGTTTTTTGCATGTAAAATTTGTCGTGGAGACGAGATCGTTAGGAAGGATATCTTGTACATTACTTAAAAGAGCTGAATACTGTCTTCAATAACCTTCTCAGTCCCATGACAATTATTTATATGTATATTATGTAAGAATAATAAACTTGTATATCTACCAAGTTATTGTGTATCTGGTTTCACCCTAATATCATGGACATACAAAGGATGTCTAAAAAAATCTTTATTTTTCAGCATTTGAAGCCCTATAATTTGCCCTCCTAACTGCCTCCAGAAGGAGGGAAATGCTGTCCCAGACAACGTAAATTTAAAAAATATTCCCCATGAGCTCGCAAATACTTATGCCCCCCCCCCCGTATTTGGAAGTGCCCCCTTACTTAATTGATCCTGTGGACGCCCCTCGTAAGGTTATGACATTAGCCGAAAAAATAAAGATTCTAGATAAGTTGCGTGGTGGTATGAGCATAACATTACTTGGCCGCGAGTATCGGGTGAATGAGTCTACCATACGCACCATCCGAAAGAGTGAAGAAAAGATACGTGCTATTTTCATTTAATATATTTTTATTTATCGTATGTAAATATCATTATGTTTGTGATTTTATATGTTCTCATTTCATATACGATATAGGTACGGAAATTCATTTATGCGTGAATAAAAAATCTACTAATTTAAGTATTAATGGGAGACATATATATATATATATATATATATATATATATATATATATATATATATATAGCCAAGAAGCTCATTTCCTCAGCGTGTATCCCAAGGGTCACCTGAGCCAGAGCAGAAACAGAGTAAGCAGCTACTCATTAGTCATTTCCACCTACTGCCAGCGGCCGGGAGAGAACCAACGCCATACGGCTCGGAGTTTGCCACTGTAATCACTGAGATACCGGAATTAAAACCCACAAAAAAAAAATATAAAATAAGATCCGATTTACGTTTTCAGCCCATATAATGGGCCCCTTTTTTCAATTCGGAAGAAAACAGGACAACCTAAGTGGTCTCTGGTCGGACTAAAACTGAATTATATAACTATAAAAAAGATAACATTTTCCGAGCTGAAAAAGGGCCCATGTAGGCCTAATATGGGATGAAAACGTTAATCGGATTTTAGTTTAGATTTTTTTTGCAGGTTTTTAAGCTCTCTCTCTCTCTCTCTCTCTCTCTCTCTCTCTCTCTCGGGTAGAATAACACTCGGTGATTAATATGGAAGCGAGTTACACTCCTCAGGAAAAGGTATTACTTTCGTAAATTTAATTTAAAATAAATTTTCCTCTAAGGCCGAATTTATGGGACCCCCTTTATATAATGCGATGTAAATTTAGTACCGTGAATTTCGCAAGCAAGGTCTTAACACTATATTAACTGCTAAATTATGAAGGGAACGGAACATTTCAGACAAGGCCTATTTTCACCTACTTTAATTAGGCCTATATAAAATAAAACAATAGGCAAAGCTTAGCCTTAAGTTAAAAAACTTTAAATTCCTAAAAGTAAATCGTTGTTTGATGAAGTTGCTTAACTTCCTTCGAAACGTCTAAGGTCATATGACAGAAGGGGACCTACGGCTTTACGTGGCATTCGAAACACGGGTCACTACGTAATCTGAACTCGGAAGACGGACTCTCCCATCCAGCTATCTCGCTAGACCCAGTGTCGCTAAACTTCACTGATCGACGGGAAGAAGTATTACGACACTCGCTCGCTTCATTTTGAAAAAAACAAAAACCCAACCTTTTTTTCCCACTGAACTTTCTTTATTTCCAATCACTTAACCAATCACTTAACGATAAATAAGTGTAAAGTGAAATACCTTCTAACGTTAAGGGTAAATATTCACTTCTCCACCAATCACAATTCGAGAGAAAAAGATAATTTTTTTTTTTTTCAATAACTTTCTTTTGATGCCATGATGACGCCACTCGAAGGCGCATTAAATGAACCTTAATTCTTGCAGTGCCAAACGCGGGGAAGGTAAACGTGCTTAGACACTTAGAGGAACACCGGCGCTCGCAAACATTTTCAAGGGTGTCACAAGATGCGTACATTAAGGTGTCGGTCTCCATTTGGAGTACAATGAAAATTAGGCTAATTAAATATTTTTTAAAATTTAAAATATTTTAAATCAACGTGTGGCCAACGTACTCTCTCTCTCTCTCTCTCTCTCTCCTCTCTCTCTCTCTCTCTCTTCTCTCTGTCCAAATGTTTTTGTACCTTTTGAATATTTTCTTTGTGAGAACAAATATTTTGAAAAAACAAATTGTGTCAAAAGGATAACACGTAAACTTCTCAACTACTCTGATACTTTCTCATAAACAAGCATCTGGGATGAATTTTAGATTTGTGAGGTTTTTTTCTTTTTTTTTTAAAGAAATTGTATACATTTTATCCATTTTGAGTGTGTGGTGAATAATAATAGATAAACTAAACAAGTACCAGAACTATGTCCTACACAGTCATTTTGCTCCGTTTTCATTTCGTACCGTTATTAAATTCACGATTTAGACTCCGTACTAACGGTCAAGTGCGGTGGGATCGTATTACAGAGCGGACTCACGCGCGGGTTAACGTTTAATCCGAACCACGAGTCGTTACGTCATCCGGACGCGGAGGACGGTCACCCATTTAGCTAGTGAATGAAACAAACGTCGTTTAGCTTCGTTGATCTAACGGGAAACGGTTAAAAAGGTTTTAAATCCACGCAATAATTCAATATTTGTCGATTTTGTTTCTCAAATTCGCGTCATCCGACTTCCGAGATACGCAAAAGGCGTTGAAAAGAAAATATTTTAGTTCACCCTGTTAACATTTAAATTATTTTATAAAAAAACTGATATTTAATCGTATGGCGCCATCATCGATATAGAAAAAGTAAACACAAATGAAACTTTTGCCTTTATTTAGAAAAAAAAAATATATATATTGAAACCAAGATGGCTGCCGAGATTCAAGTGAAAAAGAGATTCACTTTTTTGTTTTGGAAAGGTTCCAAAATATTTATTCTCTCGCACGCACTTTGTTTCTTTGAAGCTTTTGGGATATTGAAAACAAATACTGTATATTAAATAAACCATTAATTATATATATATATATATTAATGAGAAAGAGAGAAATAGATTTTGTATAGTGTGTATTTGCAACACTTTCAAAATTATCTGTCGAAATATTTAATAGAAGAGAAATTTAGAAAATAATAATTATTGATTATGACAAATTAAATTAGTATATTATATATATATATATATATATATATATATATATATATATATATATATATATATATATATATATATATATATATATATAATGGGATTTCTTTTAAAGGCAAAAAAAAACAAATATATATAACCTTGGTTGGATGGTTTTGCTTCCTCCCGAATTGTTCATTCTGACGAAGGTCAAGCTTGTCACTCCACCTTAGACCTACAGTTTAACGTGGAATCCGAACCACGACCCATCAGCAGCCCAGCGTTTTAACCATTAGCCTACCCAGGGTACCCATTTATTTACCAACCAAATTTTTTTATTGTGTGGAAGGATGAACAGCTGGGTTTTGCTGCGCCCCACCAGCCGTCACCGGGTCTTGATCCTGGAGCCGATGGATTCGCTAACCTCTACACCACCGAGGCGCATCTATATATATATATATATATATATATATATATATATATGAAAATTATTTCACGAAAGTAACACGTGAAAAATATTTATGAATAAAACCACGAAGGAAAGGAAACACAGAATGGTGCTCAAGTGTTCCTGAGGATGTCATTAGACGAAAGCGCTTGAGCACCATTCTGTGTTTCCTTTCCTTCGGGGTTTTATTCATCATATATATATATATATATATATTAGTGATGTAGGTCGCATCCGCATCCGCGAACATCCGCACTTTTTCTCGCATCCGCATCCGCGTCCGCATCCGCACTTTGGACTGCGGATGTCGTGCGGATGTGGACCGTTGAGATAAAACGTCATTAATAAGCGGAAATTATCAAATTCAACTATATTAATAGAACTAGTTCATTGTGCGCAAAAGTGATGCAAGCGACAAGACGAGAGGCTGTTCTTGTATGAAGTTACTCTCTTGCAACCTACTTAGATCCACGTTACAAAACTAAGTTATTTTCACCTAGTACATTAGAACGAGTTAAATCATCACTTGGCAAAGCAGTTGAAGAGCTTCAATCTCTTGAATCTGTCGCTTCGCCACCCACCAAAAGAATAAAAGTTTCAGTGACAGAACCAACACCTTCAACAAGCAAATCTATCACAGAATCTGTCTCTCAGTTTCTTGAGTCAAGCAGCAATGACGAGACCTACGCGATGTCAAAAGATGTAAAAATGATCGAGAGCTATCACCAAGAAAAACGCCTGGCTGCATGTGACAATCCTATTAGTTGGTGGAAAAATACGCAGAATATCTATCCATACTTGAGTAAACTTGCAAGGAAACATTTAGCCTGTCCTCCAACAAACGTACCAAGCGAGAGATTATTTAGCAGTGCTGGATTAATATATGATGAAAAGAGAAACAGACTGGCAGCAGAAAAGGCAGAAAAATTAATGTTCCTTAAGCATAACCTTCCTATAATTAAGTTTGAATATTAAACGATGAACATCTTAGTTTACTTTATTTTAATTACTCATTTATAAATATGCCTAATAAAACTTTAAACTTAATATAAATAGTTATCAAGCTAATTAAAGATCTCTTTCTATAAGGGTGGAGGTTGGGGAAAGAGGTCGGTGGGGTGCATTTGAGTTGGGTTCACGTCCCGCATCCTGGTAAGGGGTAACACAATTATGGTTTCTAATTGTGGCTGAAACTCAACAAAATATAACGAATTTATTTGCAGACGAATTCACTAATTGATTTCTATATTAGTTAGATGCTTGATATTATTTTATATGTTCAGAGAAAAGTACAGCAATTATTGTACAATTAATCAATTATACTACATTATAGCTACAGCTCTCTCTATATAATAACTTATTATATACGTTAAACACAACAAATCTCGAATATATCCTAAAAAATAACGAAAATGTAGACATCCGCATCCGCATCCGCCGATGTTGAAATCAAACATCCTCATCCGCATCCGCATCCGCGGATGTGAAAAAAATGACATCCGCTACATCACTAATATATATATGTGTGTGTGTGTGTGTGTGTGTGTGAATTTATATTTATGCATAAGTATGACAAAAGTCATAAATAGATTATATATATATATATATATATATATATTATATATATATATATATATAATTTTTGGGTGTTGTAAAACTATTTCGTTGCGTTCAGAAAACTGGTGTAAAGTTTGCTTTCAAATTAAAAAAAAAAAAAAAATTAAGCAAAGTTATTTTCAAACTATGGAATTTTGGTGTGGCATATGAAGAAACCATTTTTAAAAGGAATACAGTTGTTTTATAGTGAAGTAAATGTTAACCAGATTAATGGCATCCACATTATTAAATTGGACATACGATATTATCGTGCTTTATTACCAATTATGGAATATATTCTGGCTTAATTATATTAGGATGTTATATACTCTAATTACATATATATATATGCGCCTCGGTGGTGTAGTGATTAGCGTCGCTGACTACGAATCCATCGGCCCCGGGTTCGAGACCCGACGGCAGCCGGCGCGCAGCAAAACCCAGCTGTTCATCCTTCCGCACAATAAAGGTGGTTGGTAGATAAATGGGTATCTTAGGTGGCCTAGCGGTTAAAACGCTGGGCTGCTGATAGGGCGTGGTTCGGATTCCACGTTAAACTGTAGGTCTAAGGTGGAGTGAAAAGCTTGACCTTCGTCAGAATGAACAATTCGGGCGGAAGCTAACCAAAGGTGTGTGTGTGTATATATATATATATAATAACACAGTGGCCGTAGATTGATTAAAGTAAAGGGAGCGGCCCCAAGGAGGGTTTGTCCTCGCTTGTTTTGCTTCCTGGATGGATTAGTGGTAAGATGTCGGCAGTCGGGAGGTTGACTCGCGACGCGAACACGAAAACAACTAAAATTGGGATGCCTCTGTCTCTGTTCGTTTTCTCGGATCTCTTTCTCACTCTTTTCTCTTATCTAGTGCCCATTATTTAAAAGTAGCCTTTAAAAATGGCTGCGAGGGCCAAATATGGCACTACCTGCAGGACCGATTCTTTAGAAAGCGCTTACAATTGACATACTTTGGAAACACACACGATGAAAGTATTGAGAAAACTCTCTCTTTCTTCAGAGAGAGAGAGAGAGAGAGAGAGAGAGAGAGAGAGCGTGTTGCCAGCAGGTGCAATGCAGGATGGGAATGAATAAGTGATGCAAAGATATGATTTTGGGAATGATTTTGCTGCTCAGCTTTCTCCAATGTACAGTAGTTAAAATCACCTTTCCGAAATTCACCTTTGAAGGACTCGTTAAACGTTTGCTAAGAACAGATTCTAAAAACATTTTATCTGAACAGATAGATAAAATAGATAAAGAATTAATTTATTAATGTGAATGAACCTTTGAACGTATGATTGCGCTGACGTTCACTCAGCGTGCGCGCGAATACACACGCGTATGATGCATTTCACGGAACTGTGGAAAAACCTAAAAGGATTTCTTGACGCGAAGAAACGCGTTCATTCGTGTTCATTCGTGTTCATTCTCGCGCTAAATAATCTCGCGTTTCGAAACTCGAACTTTTGACGACTAAATGGATTTTGCAAAGGGAAAATGCTCGCTGCGGGGCGGGTGGGAGGCTGAAGCGCATTGAGAACTCCGGTCAGATCTTATCCTATCTTCTCCATTAAAACTGTGGTTGGTAGACGAGGAGAGAAAGTGGTTTTATTATTATACTGTCTATTCTTAAGAGTTACCTCACGTCGCATCCTGATGTGTCTGTCTATCGTACAGAAAATGGAGTTATCAAAAGAAAACCACCAAATTTGCAAGCTTCATTATTTCGTTCGAGTTACATTTTCTATAGGTAGGGACTAATTTTTTGGGAGGGGGAGCAAAATACCGCGCGTGGCCTTTGTATAAAAAAAAAAAATTGCCCCCACTTCTGGATGCGAAAGCGTTAATGATAATAATGATAATAATAAGCTTTATTGGGAGGATATAAATCCCATAACAGTACACTATACTCGTCAATATAAAAAGATAAATCAAATAATAATACATTTAAAGGCAAACACTAACAATTATGACTTAAGGAGATAAACAAGAGACGTAATGAAGCGAGTAATTAATGCTTCCTTGTTTGTTCAAATATATGACACGTTGTGGTAACTTTTATTACGTCAAAGTGTGGTGGCAGCGCTTGGAGCATGTAGTGAAGAACCTCCGGGTTCGAATCCTGATGTACAGTAGACAATTTTGGGTGCTGGTTAAGTGTGCGGTCTACCTAGCTTTTAGTTAGCCTTATAGGGCTAACTAATGAAACTATCACGACTTAACCTAACCAATCGTCAAGGGCGTACAGTTGACCTAACGATTGGTTAGGTTAAGTCGTGATAGTTTCATTAGTTAGCCTTATAAGGCTAACTAAAAGCTAGGTAGACCGCACACTTAACCAGCACCCAATTTTGTTTCACACACACACACACACACACATATATATATATACACACACCAGTATATATATATATATAGAGAGAGAGAGAGAGAGACAGAGACAGATAGAGAGATTTGCACTTACCTATTATATAGGTCCAGTATATAAGCATTTCTTTGTGATAAGTCCCATAAGAGGTCTAAGTACAGATTCGCATACATTAAAAAAATATATAAATATTATGTGAATAATATATATATTTATATATATATATATATATTGCGTTATAAATTATTCACACAGAATTTCATATATTTTATTCCTTTCGATTGAATTCAGTGTCTGAGAGGGATAACTTATTTCGATAATTTGTGCAATTCACTGTAAGAACATTGACAATAATTTGGTTATTCCAAATACATCAATTTTACATAACACATCAAAATATATATTAACTGAAATTACGTCCCATATATATATATATATATATATATGTATGTATGTGTGTGTGTCCGCGAGTCTAATTTCCCTGGATGTTCCAATACTGGTTAACTGGAAGCCTTATAACCAACATCCCCTCCTCACTGCCTCATAAACACTGGACTTTCTATTCTGCAAAGTTCTCTTTATATACTGGTTTTATTTGTATTTTTTATTTTTTGTCTCCAAAGATCTTCTTTAAACATTAATTTACTACTTTTAACACATTGACTGCCAAGGGGGGGAAGGGATGTCAATAAAACTTCACCCAACACCCCTGGGACAAAGTAGATATTTTATTTTTTTTCCATAAACTTGTTCATAACCTCCCAACAAATTTTTGCGTACCATTTTTGTATTGGTGAAGTGGGGACATATCTGTTAGTCAAGTTAAGGGTTCTTTCAACAAAACTTAGCTCCGAGATGATGGATGCATATAAAATAATAGTTAATAATGCTAATAATTATATATATATATATATATATATATGTGTGTGTGTGTGTGTGTGTGTGTGTGATGATTATTAATGATGGTTGTGTCGTTTGTCGCCAGTCCTTCTTCTGGTACCCATTTCATATCTCTTCCGGGGTTGGTGGATTATCGTTCCCGATATTTTTTTTTAGTATCCTTCGTCCGAGACCAAATTATAACTTAAAATTTTAAGTTAATAAAATAAAATTTCTTAAAATTGATTTGATTTTGGAGTTAAAAAATCTTTTAATAAAATGATGAATCGATATTGAAGTAATAAATAGAGAGAGAACATGGCGAGATCGAGGGGGGGGGGGGGGGGGGGGGGGTTTTCTTATAAGAGAAGTCCCTTTAAGCTAAATCTTTATCTCAATTCTTCTTTTAATCTTACTCCAAAATCTTACTCCACGATCTTAATATTGGTTTAAGACGTAAAATGAAATTGTACAAAATGGGGGGGGAGGAAATAGGATGTTGTTCGTTTAGAAAAAGTTCATTCTTGGAAAAACCTATACTTAATAATAATTATAATAATAATTATAATTAAAATTATAATTAAAATTATAATTATAATAATTATAATAATAATTATAATTATAATTATAATAATTTTGTCTAACGTTAGTGAACTATTGGGTTTCCTCATAATACAACATATACTGTATATACAGGGTGTCCCATAAGTCCGGTCTCATAGAAAAATTGATTTTAAATTAAATTTACGAAAGTAATACATTAAAATTAAAATAAATGTTCAAATTGATGTCTTGTTCTGGAACCTGTTTTTCGTTGCGGGTAGAATAACACGCTATGGCTAATATAGAAGTGAGTTATACTCCTCAGGAAACTCTTAACTCCGCCACTCCTTAGGAGTGTAACTCACTTTCATATTAGCCACTGCGTGTTATTCTACCTGCACCAAAAAAAAAAGTCCCAAATCAAGACATAAATTTGAACATTTGTTTAAGTTTTAATGTATTAATTTTGTAAATTTAAAATAAATTTTTCCTTGAGACCGGACTTATGGGACACCCTGTATAAATATTCTGCATTGAAATACGATAACGGGTAATTATAATCACTGTATTAATTTCGAGGGGAATACCTGTATTCCATAGATAATACAGCTCGATGTGTCATAAATTTTGAGAAATATTACCTCATCGACGCTGGATTTAGGACCCACATAATTTTCCAGAGAGAGAAACTGCCAAAAATGATCGAACTCGGGTTCGATTTTAACTTTATTTAAAAATATTTAATTTAAATGGATAATAAGCAAGGAGTAAAAAGCTATAATAATATTTGCCCCAGCCCAACCAGGCGTGCTCTACCTGCCCTCCGAGAGACTCAGCGAGGCGTATACTACTGAACTTGTTTTCAGTGTGATAGTTACTCTGCGGACGAAGGAGTGATTTTGTATTAATCGCTGTTGATAGAGGTTGAACTCGGTTCTTATTTAGGTTTACTTGAAACGAACTGAAAATTTTGGATCGGGTACAGGGAGTTATTTGACTTTTGGCGGAAATGAAGCGCCAATTCTTGAGGAATGTACGAGATTTTTTTGGGACACCATTCAGGGTTTCATATATTATATGATGCATACCCACAAGGAAAAAGAAAAATTGACTCCAAGGCCTTTTGTGTATTCAGAAGTACACCTCGTCAGGGAATGACGAGGTCCCTGACGAGGTGTACTTCTGAATACACGAAAGACCTTGGAATCATTTTTCTTTTTCCTTGTGGGTTTGCATCATTCATTCATTTCACGTGTTTAATTGTGAAATTCATCCCATATCTCTCTATATTTATATATTTATATATATATATATATATATATATATATATATATATATATATAGAGATATATTTCAAACTTTCAAATGTTCCGCGCGATGATTCCTCATTTCACGCAGGTCAAGCTTGTCGCCCCTCCTCTCGAGTTGGCCTGATGACGTAGAGAGTTGGTTTCTTGTACTCTTCACTTCACATAGCCAGGCGCCCGGCTCATATATATATATATATATGCGCGATGGATTAGTAACTCGAATCGATCGGCCTTACTGACACCTGATCGACTTGACATTTTGACATTCTATCGATAACTTATTATTAGGTTAGATTAAGTTAGATTGGGGTATGTTAA
The DNA here is from genome assembly GCA_023014485.1 of Bathynomus jamesi. Taxonomy (NCBI): domain Eukaryota; kingdom Metazoa; phylum Arthropoda; class Malacostraca; order Isopoda; family Cirolanidae; genus Bathynomus; species Bathynomus jamesi. The sequence continues at coordinate 115,428 of JAJOZX010006701.1, forward strand.
GCTAGGTTAGGTTAAGTTAGTGTTTAAGAGTGTTGATGGTTTGGTCTTGTTGACGAAATGGGTATAGATCCGAATCAACGAGATAAATAGGTTAAAAAGTGGTTCCTGCTCGGTTTACTGATTTATTTATGGGCATTTCGGGGGTACGGGCATTTTTTTTTTATTTTAACACTGTGTGTAAAGATAAAAGTGTGTCCGTTTAAAAGGTCCTTCACGTTTCTTGAAGAAAAGGTGGTCACGCATCTGCCATGTTAATATTTCTTCACTTGACTGTGTCATTGATACTTAAAAGAACATTGAGCTTAGGTTCTCATGGGCTACCTCGTGTCCACGCCGCGAATCTATACATCGACCCTCTAAAAAACTATCTTAACCTAACCTAATCTATCTTAACCTAACCTAATAATAACTTGTCAATAGAATGTCAAGTCGATCGGATGTCGTAAGGCCGCGCGTCACAACACCGCTTTCCGCTAGATCAGCAACGTTAAGCGACGTTGGGTTCGTTCACTTGTTGGATGGGTGATTGTCCTGCGCATCCAGGAGATGTAGTGACCCTGAGGTTCGGATCCTACGTAAAGCTGTAGGTCCCCTTCGTCACGCGACCTTTGCCTTTACGAAAGAGGTTGACCTCCATCCTCAAAAATATCATCATCTTAAATTATCACAGAATCCTCAGCGATATTCTCATTTTTTTAACAATATCTGCTATTAATCAGTGATAATTGTTCATTAAACGCTCACTTATGCGTCATTAAGTACGACATTTATTTGTATTTTTTACCTTTTGCGCAGCATAAATGTCAGTGACGCCATATTTTATTATGCTACAATGACGCCTTCTTTAGACAATTTTAAAACCCCTGAAAATTATCAGATTTAATTTTGAGTTCAAATTTCGCCGCCGGATTTGTCGCTCGGAACGTCAAATTTTCCATTGTGGCTCGTTTGTTGCATCGTCGTAAAATTACATTTATCGTGAAATAAGGTTTTTATATTAATATATTTTGTTCGCAATAAGGTAACACTCCAATATGGAATCAGTTTGGTTTAACTAATCAAACCTCACCAGTGTTAGTCGCTCACACAAACTATTCGAAACACTATTTGAACTTTGTAGGTTTTCCAAATTAACTGTACGACTTCTGAAATTATGTATTTCTGAGTACAAACCATTTCAAACGGTACTCTATATTTAACCTCTTAAGGACGACCAAGTTGAATTTGTACTATTTATAGAAGTTGAAATAGTAGGCTACTATTTTAGATAATACGAATTCATAGCAGTCTAGAATTTAGTAAACTTTAAAGTTTAATAAGTTAACGTTAACAGGTTAATTTTTGCTGAAATTCTCATGTTTTCAGTGACTCGCTGAGTTTGTTCCTTTATTAAATAGGTAACAAAAGTTAAAAGTGGATATTTCATTCCATTTTATTAATATGACAATTTGTTTTCATCATTATATATATATATACAGGAACGTAGACAGGGGTGGGTTACGGGGGTTTCAGCACCCTCGAAATAAAATAATGGGTTTGATATTTATATGCATTTTTTGAAACTATAAGTAAGTACGCCATGCTAAGTACCTTCAGCACATGTTTAATTATTGTAATACATTTAGGAATGTGTTTTTACTTTTAATATATATATATATATATATCGGAAGATCCCGGGTTCGATTCCCAGGTGGTTACCTCATTTTTTCATTTGTTCCGTTCTCTCTCGTCTTGCGCGGAATATCTCCTATACAAGCGTCGTTCTTTACGTTATTTATACTGCGTGTTCTTTGCAGTTGAATGTATATATATATATATATATATAATGTAAAGAACGACGCTTGTGTAGAAGAACGTCCGCACAAGATGGGGAGAGAGAACGAGCAAATGAAAAATGAGGCACCTCCCAGGAATCGAACCCGGGATCATCCAATTGCCGGTCAGATATGCTAACCACTGCACCAAGGTCCCCAACCAGTCACAGCTAGTAATTCTCCTACATACATCTACATGTATCTTTGTGCGGACGTTCTTCTACACAAGCGTCGTTCTTTACATTAATTATACTCTGTGTTGTTTGCAGTTAAAATATATATATATATATATATATAGCCCCTCCCGAAAAGAAATTCTGGCTACGCCCCTATATATTATATATATATATATATATATATAACGCGTAATTTGCATATAAAATGAGTGCAAAGACGTTTAACTTCAAATTACGTTTCGTTGCTAAAAACCTTTCGTGTTACGATTTTGTGTTCGTTCAATTTTACTTCCTTTCCAAAACGAAGCAAAAACAGTGAAGCTGAAAATTAAAATTTTTCCACGTAGAACGACTTCGTGTAATTAGTGTGCGGTCAAGCTTTGTTTGGCGTTTGTAGGTCGTTTTAGCATACCGCCGTGACTGTATTTTCCTCATGTACGCGAATTTAGTCGTGTACGCGCTTTTTTGCTCGAGTTTTGTCGTGAATTTGTATTCTTGGCTCGTAACGATAGACGAAAAGGAAAAGTTTGTATTCGTAATATTTTTATTTTTTATTTTTTTTACGAATGCGTCAAAATGAGTCGATGCTTTCTTCTATTGACGTTAAAGGTAACGCCAAAAGGTAAATATGATCACGTGATCATTATCATCTTGACGAACTTCGGTTGTATAATAATAGGGGTAAAATTGAGACAAGCGCCTGTCATTTTTATTAAAAGAAATTAATTTAGAATTTATTATTATAAACCTCGTAAATTTTAGAATTCTTTCCCGTTTAACGCGAAGATGGTAAGAGACTCCTCCGTATTTTGCCGGAACGGCTAAATGGACTAGTGTAAAACCAAACTGAAGTAATTTTAAAGTTTACCATCGTCATTATTATTTACAGTGACTTATGGAGGAGAAATTAATTCATCGAAATTATTTAAGACTGAATAAATAATTTCAAATCAGTAAAACTCGTGTAATGGAAAGTTTTCAAACCCATAAAGAGAAAAATTCCGTTTTTACAACTCGTTATTTTGACGGTAAAGTATTTTTACAATTTTTACGAGTCACGCGTCTAAATAATGTGTAACCAACCTAGTGTGGACATTTGGCTGTAATAAATCAACATAAGAATAGTTTTCTTTTCACTGAAAAGCGTCTCGCTTTTTACGAATCTTTTAACAAAATTTCTATATATTATTTCTTTGGTTTATTTTTGTGGTTGTTTCGCGTTACTTCGACATTTACATTAGCGCCATCTGTTGACGTCATTTTAAATTGAAAGCGGAAAAAAGTAGTTAAAAAAATTAAAGGAATTTCCTTAAATTTAATATGAAATTAGAGAATGTGTAAACATTATACATATTAGTTCATGTAATAATGATCATTTAAAATTCTCTCTCTCTCTCTCTCTCAAACCTATAATAAAAATGTTAAAATATATTAATTTTCTATTTGTGCGAGATAGCTTTTAACTCTACCGACCGTACAATTGGAATTGAAGAAGAAGAAGACCCAGGCATGGGTTCTCTTTCCCTCAAGAATTACACAAACTTTTGTTTACGGAAGAACAAAACGATCTTAAAAAGCGTTTTCAAATGACGACTTTCTAATTTAGAAATACAACATTGTTAATTGGATTTGAGAGAGATATTTCGTTTTATTAGGTCAAACCAAGATGGCGGAAGTGAAAAATAATATGTTTATCGTTTCAAAATAATTACTTTAACATCTTTTTCTTGTTTAAAGAGAGTGTATATGGTTACTACACACTTCCACCAAATCATTAACTTCTTTACCGACTTCTAACGCCGGGACACACACACACACACACACACACATATAGACTATACACACACACACAGGGTGTCCCTTAAGTCTGGAACCATAGGGTAAAATAAGTAATTCATGTTTTTCTGTTTCTGCAAGTGCCCATGATGTTTTTGAGTAAGGAAGAACGCATCCAGGTAATTCTGCTCGTAGGAAATCGGAGTCAGAGGGAGGTCGTTGAGGAATTTAACAGATTGCATCCGGACCGCGCGCCGATGACACACAGCTGTGTCGGCAAACTTGTAGCAAAGTTGAGGGAAACGGGATTCATAGGAGATAAACCACGCAGTGGACCTCCGAGGACATCCACCGACGATGACACAGCCGCTACCATCCTGGTTCATTTCACAAACACTCCCCAAAAGTCTCTTCGGCGTTTTTATTGCCGTTCTTATCATTTTGCCCTATGGTTCCAGAGTTACGGGACACCCTGTATATATATGCCGTGTCCCATAAGTCCGGTCTCATAGGAAAATTTATATTAAATTAAATTTACATTAGAACTAAAACAAATGTTCAAATTGATGTCTTGTTTTGGAACCTGTTTTTCGTTGCGGGTAGAATAACACGCAATGGCTAATATGTAAGTCAGTTACACTCTCGAGGAAAAGGCGGAGGCCTTTTCCTCAAGAGTGTAACTTTTGTAAATTTTTGTAACTTTTGTAAATTTAATTTAAAATAAATTTCCCTATAAGACCGGACTTATGGGACACCCTGTGTGTATATATAACGCAATTTTACTGACTATTAATTATTCCTTGTTGAAATAAGACCCAAATTATACGCGTCACTGAAGAAACGCCTCCTACGAATAGAATGTTAATATACTTTAACGTATGTCAGTCAAGTTTTAGGAAAGTTTGTTCGAACTTTCTATCTGGGTTTATGTTTTTGCGAATACTAAAGTTCATAGTCAGACGTTTCTCCCATAAATTCATCAATATTCTTTGAAAGAAAAGTGTTGATTGAAACCAATATTTTAATCCTACGAAATATTGGGTCTAGTTTTTATCGCTTACGAATTTTAGTAATAAGTTTTTTCCACTTTCATTTATGAAATGCGTCTCTCTCGAAGGCGCATTATTTTGTATGAAGTAAATCGTACTTTAATAATGACATACAAAGACGACGACACTCAAAGAGAAATTAGTCATAAACGAAGGTTTCTAACAACGAATATTCAAAACCTAATCAAGAAATACAAAGAAACGGAATATTGATAACAGTGGACCAGTATGTCTATCAAAGCTGTCATCAGAATCCAATATTTAATATCAAAGGATCAGACAACTAAATATGAGACTTGAATCCAACAGATAACTCGCTTCAGAAATTAAGGAAACTACTCGTATAAAAAAAGACTCATCCACAATCAGACACAAACTGCGTCAAGCAAAATTAAGGCCTGGAAACACGATTGTCTTCCCAAAATCGCTCGCGTCGCGATCGTTGCAGTGTGCGGGGCAACCATTTTGTTACTGTTAAAATGACACGCGACTCGAGACGCCACGACCCTAGTCGTGAGTCGCAAGACGATCCTGCGTGCGTTCTTTTCTTCGTTTCATTTATGGATACAAGTTGTTTTCACTCCTTCGCACTGTCTGTGTGTTCTTAGCTACCTTACACAGCTGTGACAATCTTTAAGATACACAGAGAACAGCCCATTGCGACACGAACGTACGTATAAGGACATTAGCAGTGTCGCCATAATTTTAGACATTTTTTTTAATGAAAACTATTAAATATCATGAAAAAAAGGAAACACCTGAAGATCAGGGCCCCCAGCCTTCTTTAATTAGCCTTATAAGGCTAACTAACGAAAATATTACGACAACCTAACCAATCGTCAAGCACGTACAGTTCACCTAACGATCAGTTAAAGTCGTGATATTTTCGTTAGTTAGCCTTATAAGGTTAACTGACGAAGGCTGCGGGCCCTGATCTTCAGGTGATCCAAAAAGGGACAGAATGAAGGTTAGGCTAAGTTTAGTTAATGAAGTTATTTAGATTAGGTTAAATACCGTCATCCACAATTGAAAATGTGAAAATGTCGCGGTTTTGTAAGGTAGCCAAATAGGTGTGTGTGTGTGTATATAAACAAACATATGCTAGTCTTTAAAGTTAAAAAATAATGAGTGATTATGTGATAAATACAAAAAATCCATTACTGCAAACATTGGACCTTTTCCAGTTTGTGTACCGTTTTTCATATAATTTATTTTTGAGAATATTTTTGTTAAAACTAACGAAAATATCACGACTTAACCTAACCAATTAATTATCAAGGGCGTACAGTTGATTTATTATTAATTATAACATTGTTTGTTTCTGGAATAGTATTTACTATTTACTAATAGATCAACTGTACGCTCTTGATAATTGGTTAGGTTAAGTCGTGATATTTTCGTTAGTTTTAACAAAAATATTCTCAAAAATAAATTATATGAAAAACGGTACACAAACTGGAAAAGGTCCCAAACATTTACCCATATATCGTAAAAAAAGAAAAAGAAAAGCATAAAAATATAAACTAATTTAAACCGAATAAAGGAAGAGAAGAAAGTGGAAAGAATTATTAAATAAGAGAGAATTGAAACGAAGAAGGAAATAAAACAATAGGAACAAAAAGGTAACCATTTTAAAATCTGGAAACGATATTCGTTACTGTTACAAGAAAGAAAATTCAGTACAGATGCGAGAAATGTCTGAAAAAATGTGCAGATATAGCCTACCATCAATTTAAAAATCTGCCTCTGTTTTAAGGGCTCAGGAAAATGTAAATGCGGGAAAATGTGTTGTTTTCACTCTCCTGAATGCAGTCCCGTAGCCAGGACTTCCCAAGCCGGGAGGGGGAGGGGGGTCGAAATTGTAAAAAGGCGAACTTTTTGGTGCAACGACCTAGTCACTACGAAGCGGGTTTAGAGCAGTTTAGAGTAGTTTGTGAAGTTTAAAAAAAAATGAGTGTGTTTATTTACTAAGTGATGTTGTACAGTATATTATAATATCCCATCATAAGTTATAACTAGGGTACAAAAGTGGACCTTTCTCGTCAAGGGGTCATTCAATCCCCCGACCCCCCCTGACTACGGGCCTGGAATGTGCAGCCTTTAAAAACTGATGCAAATGAAAAGTATTAAGTCCTTTCAGCCTGAGTTTCTTCCAAATAAGAGAAATATGCAGAAGTAAATTTATAACTCGACAACTGCGTCAATAGCTAACTTTAAGTTTTGAATGCGTGTATTGGAAATGGTACAAATTTGACCCAGTGGTCCAAAAGAAGTTAAGTTTTATCATAAAAGTTAATTTCATCCATAAATATTCATACAAAAATTAACTCGCAGCGCCCTCCCATGCGAGCTTTACAAACTACAAATTTCATTCAACACTGTTTAGTAAGAAGTTGAGGTGGGTAGGTGTGCATTTGGAATGGCTATAGTTTCAGAATTAGGGCAAGGACTTGTTACATACTGTACTTTTTAATATTGTAATAACAGATTAAGGAAACAAGACCAATATAATGTTTCATGACCTTCCGAGACATAAAAGTTTGTGTAGAGTATGGTAATTATAAATAGTAAGTTTAAGTTGTACATTATCGTATATTCATTTTAGTATGACAGTTCATGATCATGAATGAGATAAGGAGACTTGGTAATCATTTAGACTATAGTAATACCTGACAAAGTTGAGTACTGTTCAGTTTCACGATCGGTCACGATACCTGACGGTTTGGGCAAAAATGCTAGAAGGTTGTTAGAAAATCTAGAAGAGGAAGAACCATTGTTGTCCCAAGGCGATACGATGACTAAGCTGATTGATGCAGCATTGCTTGTATATATATTAAGTTAAGGTGTGTATATATATCCATCTCATAATTGTAAGGTTAGTGAAAAATTAAATTAATTTAGAGCTAGCATTTTTGAGCTCTTGTGGCATCATTGTTTGGTCACACTGTTGGCATCATTTTGAGACGCTGCGCGTCTTTCTACTCGTTTGTGGAAGGTCGTACGTAAAGGTGTGGTTTGATAGAGAGCTCTCTTGCAATTCAGTTTGGTTGTTTAGATACATGATTGTTGCATCGTGCAATAGTCCAGGTTGCGTTGTTGTTGCAAGGTTCAGAAAGAAGACCACAAATAGTACCCTTTTGTTTACCTTTTAAGTTCATGTAATTTAAGGTCTAAGGTAGGCCCGCATCGAGTCAGCAACCCTGAGGTTACCCTGAGGTAGGACCTAATAGGATCTCAAATCCGTAAGTTTTAATTTAGCTTAACTTGGGCTTTAGGTAGAACTTGCCCTTTAGAATTTGGCCGTTCACGGCTCAGCTGGGATTTCGAACCCGACAAATAAATAAAATAACATGGTCCTTCAGAACCGGATTTCTACCCCAAGACTGAGTCAGTGACCATTTTTCGGCAAAGTTCTGATTGTGCAAATTGTATCCCAAGTTAGGCCTAGACGGGTTGAGTATTATTGAGTTAAGGTCCCAGGGTAAAAAGTTTGGTCGCCCAATTGCGAAACTTGGCCAGTCGTCTGTCGTTTTTTGGCCTACTTTTTTTCCGGTTTGGTTAATTTTGGGTTATTATTGAATTAAGGTCCCAGGGTAAAGTTTGGTCGCCCAATTGCGAAACTTGGCCAGTCGTCTGTCGTTTTTTGGCCTACTTTTTTTCTGGTTTGGTTAATTTTGGGTCATTATTGAATTAAGGTCCTGGGGTGGAAAATTTGGTATTCCATACTGGTGTTTGGTTAGTACCCCACTCAGCAATTCAGTTTATTTGAAAGTAAAATTTGCGTTTGATCAGTTTGGTTAAGTATTTCTGCCAATTCAGCTCATTTGGTATTGAGCCCAAGGGTTGTTTACATTGAAGATGAGTGCATCTGAATTGAACAAATTTATAAAAAGGAGAAGTGCCTACAAAGGTCTAATTACAAAGGTCATTGCCACTATAGATTCTGCCATAGAGCAAGAGGATTTACGCTTAGTGACTGCGAAGCTTGCCATATTAGAAACTAAAAGGTTGCTCTAAGTGAGGTAAATGTTAAAATTGAGGCTCTTATAGAAGAGGATGAAATAGAAAATAACATAATTTACTTTGAAGAGATTATTGATGATATAATTAACGTAGGCCTCCGAGCAAAGAGTTTAGCAGCTCAGTACAGTTAGAGACCAGGTCTAATAATGAAACACAACACTCAACAAATGATGCTTGTGAAGTTAAGGTTAACAGATCTGTAGTTCAATTACCGAGGCTTGTACTCAAAACATTTTCTGGGAGTATTCAGGAATGGCAAGGATGGGCAGACAGTTTTCAATCAGCAGTTCATTCTAGTCAAGTGTTAAGTGCCGTGGAGAAGTTTAATTATTTGCGGTCCCTCTTGGAAGGGGATGCAGCAAAGACTATAGCAGGATTAGCATTAACAGAGGCTAATTATAATGTGGCTTGGGATATATTAAAGAAACGGTTTGGTAAGCCAGAGATCTTAATTAAAAGCCACCTCCGTGCACTTTTAACTATACCTCCTGTTAATAATCCTAATAGTGTCAAGGAGTTACGGCAGTTATATGATGAATTTGAAATTAGAACTAGGTCCCTGGACAACTTGGGTGTAGGAATGGAAAAGTATGGTATAATGTTGGTTCCTACACTGGAGTCTAAATTGCCTAGCTCAATTTTGCTTGAATTAAGTAGGGGACACTCTGCAGAACATGTGTACATCCCCCTTCAGCAGATGTTAAGTCTTTTAGGCACAGAATTAGCAAGACGAGAGGGAGTTGAGTTTGCACAGTGGGATGGTAAACAAGAGGACAAAGGCAGGCACAGCACCAAAGTTTCCACAAAAAGGAATAGCCCAGGTACAGTGTCAGCTCTACATGCCTCCTCTGAGAATAAATTAAAGGGAATCAGGAATGTATATTTTGCGAAGGCAACCACAAGTCATATAAATGTGAGGTGGCTGAGGCCTTACCCTTTGAGGAAAGAAAGGACAGGGTAACTAAGTCCACAGCATGTTTTAAATGTTTTTTGAAAGGTCATAGAGCAAGGTTTTGTAAGTTTAAAATTTTGTGCAAAAAATGTCATGGTAGGCATCAGCCATTATTGTGTGAAAACACTCTTAGTAGGCCTACCCCAGAAGTAGAGACATCAGTGGCACATGCCACTGCTATGCAAGGGAGTAAAAGTAAAGGGGGATTATTGCAAACAACTGCAGCCTTATTAATTGGGAATGAGGGAGAAGCTACGGTAAGAGTGTTGTTTGATAGTGGTAGCCAGTGTAGTTTTATTAAGACCAGAATTTCCAGAAAATTGAAGTTTAAAGAACTTAAGAGGGAAAATTTAAGAATTTCTGGGTTTGGGGGTTCCGTTCAAAACCGAACCAAATTTAAGAAGGTAGAAGTTCTGGTTAAAGGGTTGTTACCGCAAAGTCCCACTATCAAGGTCCAAGCTGTAGAGATTGAGGAACTTTGTGCTCCAGTCACTACTTGTTTAGATATGGCATGTGTCCAAGAATTGCAAGTTAAAGGAATTAATTTGGGCAATAATAAGTTTGAGGGAACAGAAGATATTAGTCTTTTGATTGGAGCTGACTATTATTGGGACTTCATCACTGGTAATATTGTCCGTACATCTCAAGGCCCAGTAGCTATTGAAAGTAAGCTAGGCTGGATGCTACATGGTAGTTATTGCAATGAAATGGAAGTTAAGGCTCTCTTTGTTAAGATTGAGGAGAACAGCCATGGTCTGGAAAGGCATTTGAAAGCGTTTTGGGAACTTGAATCTATTGGTATAAAGGACAACCAGGCAAGTATAGTGAACAATGATGTTTTAGAGCACTTTGAAAAAGGGATTGGGTTTAGAGATGGTTGCTATGAAGTTGGCCTACCATGGAAGGATTCTTGCAAACCTGGTTCAAACCTTCAGCTAGCTAATCGGAGGTTGGAGACTTCATTGTACAGGCTAAGAAAAAATGAGGAGTTGTTAATTGAATACGATGAGGCCATCCTAAGTTATGTAAGGGAGGGCTATGCTGAAAGGGTGCAAGGTGAGCTGGTGAGCCAGGAGGCACATTATCTGCCACACCATGCAGTGGTACGGCGAGACAAAACTACCACCAAACTGAGGGTAGTTTTTGATGGCTCAGCCAAGGACAAAGGTGGTGTGTCCTTGAATGACTGTTTGGATGCTGGGCCAAATTTAAATGCAGATTTATTTTCCTTGTTACTGAGATTCAGGTTTGGTAGAGTAGCATTGACTGCAGATGTGAAGCAAGCTTTTTTGCGTATAAAGTTAAAACCAGAGGACAGAGATGCAGTAAGGTATCTGTGGGTGGATACGAAAGACTTGTTGGAAAATGAACCTAAGGTTCAAGCATATAGAATGAAGTCTGTGTTGTTTGGCCTCAGCTCTAGTCCATTTCTGTTGGCAGCTACTATGCAGTACCATTTTAAGAAATATTCTGAAGTCTATCCTAACACTATTGAACACATAAGGAAAAATTTTTATGTTGATGATTTGCTATGTTCCGTGGATAATACAGAAATGGCTAAACAGATATTCATGGAGGCTAGAGCTATAATGAGGGAGGCTGGCATGGAGCTCAGAAAATGGCAGACCAATCATTCGCAATTACAAGAGTTTATGAGTCATTCCTCTGTAGTACCTGACGCAGCAGAAAGTATTGAGGATTCTGGTATTAAGGAGTTGTGGGCAATAGACGCAAAGGTGCTAGGCATCGTTTGGCAGCAAGATGATGATTTGTTTACCTTCAATGGGAAATCTTTAGTAGAGCTGGCCGAGAATGAGACAAGGTGGACAAAACGGACAGCTCTTAGTTTGGCTTCGAAGGTCTTTGATCCTCTTGGATTCCTGGCTCCATTTGTGATAAAGTCAAAAATTTGGTTTCAGAGCCTCTGGGAAATTGGACTTGGTTGGGACCAAGAGTTACCTGATCATATGGTGGTAAGGTGGAAATATTGGTTCAAAGAATTGGCACATCTTGGAGACATTGAAATCCCAAGATGGTACTTTGGAGAGTTGAACAATAGTCCAGACAATTTGGAGCTGCACATCTTTTGTGATGCAAGTGAGGAAGCCTATGCAACTTGTATTTATATAAGAGGCGCATTGCAAGAAGAAGTAAGTTGCAGGCTGGTTGCTGCAAAGAGTAGAGTAGCACCTTTGAAAAGGCTTTCTGTTCCAAGGTTGGAATTGATGGGTGCCGTTATTGCTAGTCGGCTTGCAATTACAGTGCGAAAGTCTTTGGCCCTCTATGAAATTCCAAGCTATTATTGGACAGACTCCACTATAGTTTGGCACTGGTTAAGAAGTCAGGCAAGGAAATGGAAACCATTTGTTGCCAATAGGGTGGAGGAAATTCAAGCGCACACAGATCCCAAGCAATGGAAGCATTGTCCAGGCATCCAAAACCCCGCTGATTTACCAACACGAGGAATTTCGGTGAAAGATCTTTCACAATCAAGTTTGTGGTGGAATGGGCCAGAGTGGCTAAAACTTGGAAGTGAAAACTGGCCTTCTAATCAGCCTATTGTAGGAGAATGCCAGGCTGAAGAAGCATGGGTGAGTGAGGTGAGAAAATGCGCTGTGAACAGTTGTCAAGTTATGCAGCAGGACCCCATATTGAGGCTTGAGGACATTAGCAGTCTGAAAAGATTGTTAAGAGTGACAGCATGGGTATATAGATTTACCAACAACATTAAGGGAGAAACAAGAAGGGAAGGAATTCTGAACAGTAATGAGATTCAGCAAGCCAGGAAATACTGGGTGGTATATATGCAGAAGAAAAAATTTGGCGAAGAGAGAGAATTGCTCACCAGCCATCCATTACAGGTTCTACCAACACATTCTGCGCTCAAGGGTTTGGATGTGTTTTTGGATCAGGATTTATTGAGAGTAGGAGGTAGACTACAGTTTTCTGGGCTTCCAGAGGAGAAGAGACATCCAATTTTGCTACCTTCTGGGGGGCACTTTGTGGACCTTTTGATCCTGGATACTCATCATAAGCTGTTACATGCTGGAGTTAGAGAAGTGATAATAGAGATTAGACAACAATTTTGGATTCTCAAAATTAGACAAGTAGTGAAAAAGGTCTTGCATAAATGTGTGGTTTGCAAGCGTTGGAGTGCAAAGCCTTATTATGAAAAGGTGGCTCCACTTCCAAGAGAACGGTGTGTCTATACTGCCCCATTTGATGTAGTGGGAGTAGACTTTGCAGGGCCAGTCTATGTGTATGAGCGAGGGGAGTCTAACAAAGGTTATATATGTCTTTTCACCTGTGCTACCACCAGAGCAATCCATTTGGAGTTGGTAAGCAACTTAAGTAGTGATGTATTTCTTTTGGCCTTTAAACGGTTTGTGAACAGAAGGGGTTTCCCAAATAAAATCATATCGGATAATGCAAAAACCTTCAAAAAGGCTGCAAAGGAACTCCAAGAAATTTGGTCCTTGCTGAAAGAGGAAGGATTCCAATCCTACTTTTCACACCAAGGGGTACAGTGGGAGTTTATTGTTGAGAGAGCACCATGGTGGGGAGGATTTTGGGAAAGGCTAGTGAGAAGTGTAAAGTGTCCATTAAAGAAACTTTTAGCTAATGCTCATTTGAGCAAAGAAGAATTCTCTACTGTTTTATGTGAAGTAGAAGCAATGGTGAACAGTAGGCCTATCACTTTTGTTTACAATAGTAGGCAGGATGCAGAGCCATTGACACCAAATCATTTTCTTTGTGGTAAACGATTAACATCAAACCCCAGTGTGCCAGAAGACTTGCAGCCCATCCAGAGCACTCAAGGAGAGTTAACCAGACGGTTCAGGTACCTTGAAGAGCTACAAGATCAGTTATGGAAGAGGTGGCAGATGGAATACTTGCCAGAACTCAATTATTACCCATCAGGCAAGGTAAAGGGCTCCAATGCAAATTGTATCAAGGTGGGAGAAGTGGTAATGATTGGGGATGAAAGACCAAGGCAATGCTGGAAGCTTGGCATAATTGAAGAGTTGTTTGTTGGCAAAGACAATTTAGTTAGGTCTGCACTGGTAAAGACTTCAGGAGGAAAGTTAAAGAGACCTATACAAAAACTCTATGCTTTAGAAATCAGCAAAAACCCAGATAGTCAAGATGAAACATTTGAGTTACAGCCTCATGAAGAAGGCTTGGCTAACCTTGCAGAAGGTAATGACAACAATGCCTCTTCGGTGGGGAGTGTTAGAAAATCTAGAAGAGGAAGAACCATTGTTGTCCCAAGGCGATACGATGACTAAGCTGATTGATGCAGCATTGCTTGTATATATTAAGTTAAGGTGTGTATATATATCCATCTCATAATTGTAAGGTTAGTGAAAAATTAAATTAATTTAGAGCTAGCATTTTTGAGCTCTTGTGGCATCATTGTTTGGTCACACTGTTGGCATCATTTTGAGACGCTGCGCGTCTTTCTACTCGTTTGTGGAAGGTCGTACGTAAAGGTGTGGTTTGATAGAGAGCTCTCTTGCAATTCAGTTTGGTTGTTTAGATACATGATTGTTGCATCGTGCAATAGTCCAGGTTGCGTTGTTGTTGCAAGGTTCAGAAAGAAGACCACAAATAGTACCCTTTTGTTTACCTTTTAAGTTCATGTAATTTAAGGTCTAAGGTAGGCCCGCATCGAGTCAGCAACCCTGAGGTTACCCTGAGGTAGGACCTAATAGGATCTCAAATCCGTAAGTTTTAATTTAGCTTAACTTGGGCTTTAGGTAGAACTTGCCCTTTAGAATTTGGCCGTTCACGGCTCAGCTGGGATTTCGAACCCGACAAATAAATAAAATAACAAAGGTGAAACAAGTCTCGTGACAGTCGCGTGTCAGCAGTATTTATGCCCAAGAAACACAGAGAAATTGCAATTTCTTATGTAAACGTAGCTTTAGGTCGTTATAATAACGAGGCAGCGATGACGTCACAACCAAAACAAAACTTGTAGTGAATGCCGCCATTTTTTTAGGTACTATTTCAAAATGACAAAATAAATCAATTTGTGATCATATTTACATTGTGAAAATATTTGTGGGAATAAGAGCTGTTATAGAAATTATTTAGTTTTCCAAAAACCTTAAAAAAAGTGTTTAAATTGGACTGAGGCATCGTCTTATAAAAATTTGTGAATCATATTCTCACACCCATGACATTAATTTTACTCACAGATACTCACACACGATCTTCTGGTAGAGTCTATTGAGCCTGTGACACCAGCTCTTGCTCTTCGAGATCGTGACGTGTGTTTAGTACTATTAATATTATCTATTTTAGCCTTGTAATCATACATCTGATCCTACAATTGCCATGCCATGCCCAATGTTTTTTTCAAATTGTGCAACTGACTCCGAGTTAACCACACCTGCTGGAAGATTATTCCAATTTTCCACAACTCTTTTACAAAAAACATTCTTCCTTATGTTCAATCTTGATCTTTCTTTATAAATCTTTTTATCATGCCCTCTTGTAATTGAGTCAATTCTCATTTTGAACATATTTTCGCACACTTCTTTATCGTACACATTGCTCATGATCTTGAGGCATTCAACCATATCCCCTCTGGACCTTCTGTATGTCAGTGTAGGTAGTTCTAATTTTTGTAACCTTTCATCGTAATTTAAGCCTTTTAATGATGAAACCAACCTAGTTGTTCTCCTCTGAACATTTTCGATGGCTTCTATATTTTAAGCAAGATATGGTGACCACATCTGGTTGGCATACTCGATATGGGTCCAACCAACCAGGGACGTATAGAGTAGTTTAAACATTATCTCATCAAGGTGATCAAATGTTCTCCTTATCAGGCCCATGATTTTGTTTACCTTATTAATTTTCTCTGCCAAGTGTTTATTGAACTTTAAGTCCGAATCTATAATAACACCAAGATCTTTTTCTGAGTCTGTTTTTATAATTTCTTCTCTCATTCTATACACTAATTCCATGACATTAGATTTGTCTATTCTCATTTGTTTATATTTTTCAGGATGAAATTTCAACAACCACTTGTTTGACCATTTTTCCACTTCAAAGATATCCACTTGGAGGTTTTGACAATTTACGGGGTCAGTTATTTGTATGAAGATTTTTGTATCGTCAGCATACAGCTATATCTCACTGTTATTTTTTACGACATCCAGGAGATCGTTTATGTATATCACAAATAATAGTGGTCCAAGGACAGATCCCTGAGGCACACCACTTATGACTTCTGTCCATTTTGAGGTCACCCCATCAATCATCACTCTTTGTTTTCTATTGCACAAAAAGGCACTGATCCATTTTATATAATCCTGTCCTATATTAAAAGAATTTAGCTTGTATAGCAATCTTCTGTGAAGTATCTTATCAAATGCTTTCATAAGATCAAGGTAAACAATATCCACAGCATAACCTTCATCCAGAATTTATGTCCATTTGTCTAGTACTTTGATTAACTGTAACACTGTTGATCTACCGAATATAAAACCGAATTGCAGTTTGCTTACTAATTTATATTTCTTTAAGTGTTCTATAATAATTCCTCTTATAAGTGATTCCATTAGTTTACAGATGGCACAAGTAAAACTTATAGGTCTATAGTTACCCGAATCAGCCCTGTCCCCTTTCTTAAATATTGCAGTAATCTGTGCCATATTCCATTCATCAGGGATAACACCTTCGCCAAAGGAGCTCTCAAATAATATTTTCAGTGGTTCGGCTATTTCATTAATGGTCTCCTTAATAACTCTTGAATGTATGCAGTCTGGTCCGGGGGATTTATTTCTATTTAACTTCTTAATCGCCTTTTCAATTTTTTCAACAGTCACCTTAAACCTCTCAAAACTGGTGTCTCTTCCCTTTCTAAACTGGGTAATTCATCATTTGGCTCCTTTGTGAATACTTTACTAAAAGCATCAGCTTTTTCTTGATCACTGTTTGTTAGTTCCTTTTTATCTTCATTTCTACAGGGTGTTTCACAACCGGTCTGCCATACTTTGGGGGGTGATATCGAGTAAAAAAGAATACAACATCGGTGCTATTTCCAACTGTTGTGGAGCTACTGACGTTTTAAGGTGCACGGAAAAAAATAAACGAGAGTATTAATCTGATGTATTTATTGCTACATTTTATGAGATACACCTTATAAATGTTCAAAATGTTCGCCTCGGTTTTCAATGC
This sequence comes from Bathynomus jamesi, assembly GCA_023014485.1. NCBI lineage: Eukaryota > Metazoa > Arthropoda > Malacostraca > Isopoda > Cirolanidae > Bathynomus > Bathynomus jamesi. The sequence goes on from JAJOZX010006701.1 coordinate 132,412, forward strand.
ACAGCCTTGCTCGTTCCAAACAAGGGTCTACTGCCCATTGCATCATCTCGGGGTGTTCTCGTATGTAAGCAGCAGAAAAATTTAAGGTGGTCCAAAAAATGAAAATGAAAAATACATTTCTCCTGACATTTGCCCATATTCCACAACCACTAACAATGTTGGAAATAAAAAACTGGATCGATTCATAGATATTTAGTGGTGGCGCAACTCGAAACCTTAGTATCATTATACAGTTTGGGGTGGTAAATTTCTTCAACTTGCGCAACCCTTAAATATTAATGGATTTAGTTCAAAATCCGGTCTGAGGTCTTATTCCATATAAAAAATGAGAACATGTATCGGGAGCTCTTGTTTGTGCATTTAAATTTTTTTTGTGCATTTTAATGATAAAAAATTAAAATGCAAAAATAAGGCTCCCGATGCATTTTCTCATTCCTTATATGGAAGAATACCTTAGACCGGATTTTGAGCTAAATACATTAATACTTAAGGGTTGCGCAAGTTTGAATAAATTTGCCACCCCAAACTGTATAATGCTACTAAGGTTCCGAGTTGCGCCACCTCTAAATATGCACGAATCGATCTAGTTTTTTTTATAACATCGTTAGTGGTTGTGAAATATGGGCAAATATCAGTAGAAATATATTTTCCATTTTCATTTTTTTTGACCACCCTAAGCGGCATCCATCATCTAAAGCAAGATTTCCTTTCTCGTCTGTATTTTCGTCTTGTAGACCATCTCTTTCATAAGGCTCCATAAAAAGAAATGTAACGGGGTTAGGTCCGGAGATTTCGGGGGCTACGATATTGGACGGTTGGACCAGCACGACCAATCCAACGATTCCGGTACCGCTGATTCACGTAATCCATAACCTGATGACCAAAATGTGGTGGCGCCCCAGCGTGCTGAAAGAACATCCTACGCCTTGTCTCCAAGGGCACGTCCTTCATTAAAAGCGGCAATTCGTTCGTCAAGAAGTTCAGATAAATATCAGCAGTTAATCGTTGTTCCAAAACGAACGGTCCAATCAACTGATCTCCAATTACATCGCACCAAACATTCACCAAGAATCGATGTTGAAAGTTTCCTTCAACGATACCGTGGGGATTATTGGCGGATCACAAGTGGGAATTTCGTCTATTGTTAATTCCATCCAAAATGAATTGTGCTTCATCACTAAACAGTATGCGATTAAGAATTTGGCAATGCATAACCATCCGCTGACAAAATTGAACACGTTTATCGTAATCATCAGGTTGAAGAGCTTGCACACGTTGCAAATGATAGGGATATAAACCCTCATCATGTATGGTTCACCATACACGCAATGCGGATTCACCAATTCCTCTAGAAATCCTTCGAACACTGGTAGTTGGGCTACGTTCAGTGTTGCCAACTTAGCGCGTTTGGCGCTAAATCTATCGCGTTTCTAGTTCTGGTAGCGCGAAAAGGCAACGAGTTACGCGGGCGCGTTATTTTGGCGCGCTTTATAGAGGACAATGATTATGTTTATGTTTATGTTTTATTCAAGTGATTACTTATTATGCTTATTCCTTTTTCAGAAGACCGTTGTCATTGTTTGACTTTATATAAATAAATAAATGATCACAAAGAGTTGGTTCTCATTTATGACAACGGTCTTAGGTACAAATGACTGATTAATTAAATAAATAATAAAATAAGTCTACATACGTGGTAAATTCAAGCAACTGTCAACCACCCCAACCTAATTAAGCAACTTCAACAAACGCTATCCACAATGCCTGCCGTAGAATGTCCTATCACAGGTTGTACCTATGTCACAGCAGACCTGGACCCAGCCATTGTAGCCGCACTTATAACAGCCCACTGCACGACCCATGTCCCAAGCCCGACAGTCTCTGCAAAGGTTGAGAAAGTAAGACGGCCAACCATTTCGGCTGCAGGTACCAGTGAAGACTGGGCATATTTTACGTCGCGTTGGACAGATTATGCGGAAGCTACAAAAATCACTGGTAGGGACAAAGTGGTACAACTACTTGAATGCTGCGACGATTCACTCCGCAAAGATTTGACAAGATCCGCAGGTGGAAGCCTAACAAACAAAACCGAAGATGAAGTCCTTGCTGCAATCAAGAAACTAGCTGTCCGTGAGGAGAACACCATGGTAGCCAGGGTTACCCTACACAATATGCGACAAGACCGCGACGAAACTGTGCGCAGTTTTGGAGCCCGTCTTCGTGGTCAGGCCGGAGTCTGCAAATTTCTTGTTGAATGCCCAAGCTGCAACAACAACGTAAATTACACTGACCCCATCCTTCGCGACGTCCTTACCCGCGGAATTGCTGACCCGGAAATACAACTGGAACTCCTCGGCAACAGTAACCAGGAGATGACCCTGGAAGACGTCTTTCAGTTTGTCGAGGCGAAGGAAGCAGGCAAGCGCTCAGCATCACGACTGCTGGACTCCCATGCCGTGGAGGCCTCAGGCAGCACATACAGGAGAAGTAAGCAAATACCCCCACAAGACAAAAATGCCCCCTGTTCATATTGTGGTAAAAAAGGACACGGCAGAAGAGCCCCAGTCCACATACGCAAGACGGATTGCCCTGCGTACAACCACAAATGCAAAATTTGCAAGCGCGACAGCCATTGGGAATCCGTATGCAGGAGCAAAGACAAGGACAAGAGCCTTTCAGCCACTCCTAATAAAGCTGATGAGTGCGAAGGTGCGGTATTTGATCTTCTCTGCGCCTCAAGCAACACTTCCGAGCCACATAAGAAAAGAGCAATCGCCCTCGACCATCACATTTACAATGAACTATCGGACATATGGATCAAGGAGAACTCACAACCACAGCCACACATCAACCTGACAGTCAGGACTCTCCCCGAAGACTACGAGGCGCTTGGGGCAACCCTCAATGCCCACCCAAAAACCGTGGTACTGCCTGCCATGGCAGACACAGGCTGTCAGAGCTGCCTCACCGGTATCAAGGTTATCCACCGCCTCGGGCTTCTCCAGTCTGACCTCATCCCTGTGACCATGAAGATGCACGCCGCCAACAACAAGGGCATCAAAATCCTTGGCGCAGCCATACTTCGCCTCACTGGCAAGGATGAACAGGGCCAACAAGTAGAAACGAGACAGGTAACATATGTGACGATTCTTCTGACAAGTTCTTCATCAGCAGAGAGGCATGCGTTTCACTCGGCATTATCTCGGGAAGATTTCCTACAGTGGGGGAAGTCCAACTGGATCCAGCACAATACTGTAACAACAGTGCCAGCACGCCACACAGTGACAGCGGACTTGTAACTAACTGCGACTGTCCAAGACGCCAACATCCTCCATCACCTCCAATCGAGCTACCGCTACCCGCTGTTGCGGCGAACCAGCAAAAGCTCAAGGAATACCTGCTGGACTATTACAAATCAAGCACCTTCAACACTTGTGACCACCAAGCGCTGCCCATGATGGACGGCCCCCCAATGAAATTGATGGTGGACCCCAATGCCAAACCAGTCGCACATCACACCCCCGTCCCAGTACCAATCCACTGGCAGGAGGACGTGAAGGCTGGCCTCGACCAAGATGTCAGACTGGGTGTCCTTGAACCAGTACCCGTTGGTGAGCCCGTAACCTGGTGTCACAGAATGGTGGTGTGCGCCAAAAAGAACGGAAAACCAAGGCGTACCGTTGACTTTCAACCCCTCAACGCTCACGCCACCCGCGAAACACACCACACTCAATCGCCATTCCACCAGGCCAGATCAGTACCGCAAGGCAAAAAGAAAACAGTGTTTGATGCATGGAATGGATATCACAGCGTACCAATCTGTGAAGAAGACCGCCACTTGACCACCTTCATAACGCCCTGGGGTCGCTACCGTTACAAAACCGCTCCCCAGGGTTACATTGCATCTGGTGACGGTTACACAAGAAGGTACGACGAAATTGTATCGAGCATCCCTAACAATACAAAGTGCATTGACGACGTCTTGCTCTGGTCAGACACAGTGGAGGAGAGCTTCTTCCAGGCCACCCAGTGGCTTGACACCTGCGGCAGACACGGAATCACACTGAACCCCGACAAGTTTGTGTTCTGTCAGGACAAGGTTGAATTTGCAGGCTTCGAGATCACATCTGACAGTGTCCGACCCTGTAAAAAATACCTCAAAGCAATCCTAGAGTTTCCATCTCCAAAGAACATCACCGACGTTCGATCATGGTTCGGGCTCATCAACCAGGTGTCGTATGCCTTCAGCATGGCCAAGAGGATGCAGCCGTTCCGCCTACTTCTGAAGCCAGGAACACCTTTCAAGTGGGATGACGAATTGGAAACCATCTTCGAAGAATCAAAGGATGTCATCATCACAGAAATAGAGGAGGGTGTTAAAATTTTTGACAAAACCAAGCCCACATGCCTCGCCACAGACTGGTCGAAAACAGGCATCGGCTACTGGTACTTCAGAAACACTGCACCTGTACACGAGTCGAACCCTTCTGCTGCCATACTGGATGGCGTGTCACATTGGTCGGCAGTAGATTCACTACCTCAGCTGAGTCCCGCTATGCACCAGTAGAAGGAGAAGCACTTGCTGTCGCCGATGCCCTTGACAAGGCGAGGTACTTCGTGCTGGGATGCGAAGACCTAATAATTGCAGTGGACCACAAACCTCTCCTCAAAGTGTTTGGTGACAGATCCCTAGAGGACATATCTAATACACGCCTCAGAAACTTGAAGGAAAAAACCCTCAGGTACCGCTTCCGGATGATCCACGTACCAGGCGCGAAACACAAAGCTGCTGACGGGGTGTCACGATACCCCACTGGCGACCCCATACCACTGACACTCCCCGATGATGTAGCAGCCATCCATCAACCATGCGAGGGAACGGCGTTCTTTCCCCCCCCCCACCTTCCTAGCCGGCATACGGACATCACTGACAGATGGTAATGGCATGGAAGCCTGCGTCATTTCTGCAGCCGCATCAACACTCAACTCGCTGAGCCTGGCATCAGTGACATGGGATCGAGTACGCACCGCCACGACCAGCGATGAAGTCATGAATAGTTTAGCCAATGTCATAGAGTCCGGTGCCTGAATCCCGCCATGCACTCCCTGCACAGCTGCGGGAATATCACCAGTTTCGCGACGACCTCCGCACTGTTGACGGCGTGGTAATGTACAGGAACCGCACGGTTATCCCGCCGGCCCTCAGGCAAGAAGTACTGGCTTCACTCCACTCAGCTCATCAAGGTACTTCATCCATGATCTCCAGAGCAGAAGACTCCATTTTCTGGCCTGGCATCACACCAGCCATCACAGCACTACGGGCTAGCTGCAACCACTGCAACCGCATGGCACCAACCCAGCCCAGCGCTCCACCCACTCCACCAACATCACCAGAATACCCCTTCCAGTGCGTCTGCGCGGACTACTTCCACTACAAAGGAGTAAACTACCTGGTCGTGGTGGACAGATACTCCAACTGGCCAATAGTAGAGAGGTCATCAGATGGTGCTGCTGGACTCATCGCCTGCCTCCGACGGACCTTCGTCACCTTCGGCATCCCCGACGAACTGGCTTCCGATGGGGGCCCTGAATTTACCGCAGCAGCCACACGGCAGTTCCTCAAAAACTGGGGCGTACACCACCGACTCTCATCAGTGGCTTTCCCTCACAGCAACTGTCGGGCAGAAGTTGGTGTCAAGACAACGAAACGCCTAATAACCGACAACACTGGACCAAACGGCGACCTCAACACCGAAAACTTTCAACGGGCCATGCTTCAATACAGAAACACGCCGGATAGAGATACAAAACACTCCCCAGCAATGTGTGTATTCGGCCGCCCTATCCGGGACTTCATTCCAATCCTTCCCGGCCGATATAAACCACACGACACGTGGCGTGAAAACTTGGCCACCCGAGAAGAGCTCTGAGGAACCGCCACATGAGGGGTGCGGAACGCTGGTCAGAGCACACCAAGAGACTCCCACCACTAGCAGTCGGAGACCTTATACGCATCCAGAACCAGGTCGGTCCACACGCCCGTAAATGGGACAAGACAGGTGTGGTCATCGAAGTCAGGCAGTTTGACCAGTACGTGGTTAGGGTCGATGGATCTGGGAGGGTAACTGTAAGGAACAGGAAATTCCTTAAAAAATATGAACCCTTCAGCACACCTGCTCCAAAGATGACCATAGACCAACATTTGAAGAACTTCCTAGCGGTGCCCACCAACAGCCCACCTGCTGCACCACCTACACCTGCCAGGTCAGCACCAGGACCAAAGACACCCGCTTCACCCCGTAGTCCGACACGGTCCAGCCGCACGTTGAACGAAGGCGCCCGATCCCTGAAGAGACCACACCCCCCACCCAAGAAGACATGTCAACGCCGCCCATCGACATACTACCACCGCACCCCCTAGGCCAATGGGTACGGCACCCCAAACTGCAACTCCACTAAGGCATTCGAACCGTACCAGACGCCCCCCTACCTGGCATGAAGACTACCATATGAATCAAGAAGAGTAACCAATCAAGTATGCTTTAAATTAAGGGCACTGACAAAATAAGGTTTAGTCTTTATCCGTAAACATACAAATTTTTTTTTTTTTTTTGCCATATTATCCTTAATAATCTTCTTTATAAAATTGCTGGCTCAAAGACTTGGGGGAGAGATAGAGTACAGTACACTTTACACTTTACTTACTAAGAACTTTATATTGTGTTCCCAATACAGCTGTAACCTCACTACTGTACTATTACTTTTGTCAGGAATACCGTTGTACAACCCTTATTTTAAATATGATTCAATCTCTCGCTGAACTCTCTAATTGTATTGTAATATGTTTGATTGGATATAATGTACTGTATAATTCCATAAGTATTTATATTTTAGTTTCTACAGTATCGTATTCATCATGATGTAATAGCAAAGCCTTATGTCCTCATATTACTCTTAAATAAACTAGTATCTATGTTTTCCTATTAAAGTACTATACTGTATTCACTTTATAAAACAATATAAGTCTTTGCACTACTGTACTGCAATTACCTCATATCACATCTAGTATCAAAGACTTGGGAGGAGATAGAGGACAATGATTATGTTTATGTTTATGTTTATGTTTTATTCAAGTGATTACTTATTATGCTTATTCCTTTTTCAGAAGACCGTTGTCATTGTTTGACTTTATATAAATAAATAAATGATCACAAAGAGTTGGTTCTCATTTACTTTAAACATTTTTAACGCTAAATTCAGCGCTTTATTATACGGTTCAAAATGTATCTATAATCTATCTGCAAGCAACGACCACGGAACACATTTGCCGCCCTCCTGCCGCTGTCACGAGCAGGGTTGCCAGGTCTGTCCAAACCTTGCGTTGAGGTATAAACATGTTTAAAACATGTTCGGCCATAATTCACGAACAAACCTCAGCTCTTCGAAAACGTACGTTCTAGTTTATTTTAGTAGATATACAAATAATTTAAAATATACATTAGTTTGCTTTCATATATATATATATTATAAAGTATAATTTCATTGCTTCACTAATAAAAATTTGAATGATTTAATATCAGGCATCTGGCAACTGGAATCTTTGTAGCTGAGGGTTTGTTTTCAGTTTTCAGTTCTGCCAAAGCTGGTATCGATGATGCATTGTTTGTATATCTTATTTGGTGATGTTATAACCCCTTTGTGACAATGAGCAAAAAATATACTCAACACTTTAGAAATGAATGGCTTAAAGAGCCTAAGTATCAGAATTGGTTTCGTAGAGTACAAGGTGATGACAGTAAGTGTTTTTGCAATTATTGTAAATGCCAATTTGCTGCGAAAGTAAGTGACATAGAACGACATGCCAATACTGTCAAACATAAAAAAGCAGAGCAGCCATTTAGTGGTGGGAGGCAAACCCGGTTACCATTTGCACCAACGGATTTAAGTGTACAACAAACAGAAGGAAGTATGGCTATGTTCATAGCTCAACACTGTTCTCTTAGAGTCGTGGACCATTTAACTGACTTTTGTAAATAACATTTTAGTGACAGCAAAGAAACAAAAAATCTGAAACTTAAACGAACAAAATGTACAGGAATCATTAATAATGTTCTTGGGCCCCATTTTTGTGAGGAATTAAAAACTGATATTGGAAATAGCAAATATAGTTTATTAATTGATGAATCAAATGACATTTCAGTGGTAAAATTACTAGGAATTATAATAAGATATTATTCAGAAAGTAAAAAGAATATTGTTGTAACATATTTAGATCTAGTTAAATTAGATGAGTGTAATGCTATAGCAATTTGCAATGCAATTAAGGAATCTCTAAAAAATCATGACTTGAATGTGCAAAATTTGATTGCATTAGGAACAGATAACGCCTCAGTAATGACAAGAATTAAAAATGGGGTACATGCAATATTAAAAAAGGAAGTTCCCCATCTCATATTAATTAGATGTATTTGCCATTCCCTTCAACTCGCAGTATCACATGCTACAATTGAGTATCTACCAAGAAATTTAGATTTTATGATAAAGGAAACTTACAGCTGGTTCTCTCACTCAGCTGTTCGTAAGTCGAAATATAACCAACTTTTTGCAACAATAAACCAAGGAAATGAGCCTTTAAAACTTGTCCAAGTTAGTACCACAAGATGGATGTCTATTGAATTTGCTGTATTTCGGATTTTACGACAGTGGGTTGAATTAAAAACACATTTTGAAATTGTAAGAAATGAGGAACGGTGTTACACAGCTGAAATGTTATATCAAATGTTTTGTGACAAGAAAAACTGTCTTTCTAATTTTTGTAAAGTATATTCTTGCAGAAGTGCAAAGAGTTAATAAACAATTTGAGGCTGAAACTCAAGATCCAACAAAATTATTGGCTGATCTACAACATCTTGTTGACTACCTCTGTTCTATCATTCTCATTCATGGAAAGAAACTTAAAGAGGGTGAATCAGTTCATGATTATATAGATCCTAAGCCATACCTCGGTTATGAGTATGAAAAAGAACTTTCTGAATGTAAATTTCCAGAACAAGAAGAAAAAGATATGAGAGCTCGATGCATAAAATTTGTAATGGAACTTATACAACAAATTAGGCAGCGACTGCCTGATAACTTTCGTGTGTTGCAATCAATGAATTATTTCAGTGTCAGCGAATGCCTGAAACCAATTAAACCCGGAATTATTGAGCTTGCAAAACTGTTTATTACCGCCCACGTTGAGAACCACTGCATGACTAGAGGCTGATGGAATAACTCGTGGGCATAAGAAAATTAGAAAACAGGCTTGTAGACTTGATCTACGAAAATACTTTTTCAGTCAGAGTAGTAGATTTTTGGAATGACTTGCCATATGATGTGGTAAACAGTAGCTTGTTAACTAATTTTAAGAAAAATTTGGACACTTTCATGAATGAGACAGTTTGTAGATTGTAAATAGTGTACATCAGGAGCGTACCTAAAGTATTTAGCACCCGGAGCGGATCCTTCCTTTGACACCCCCATAAATAATTTTAAAATTTAAACACAGAAAAATATATTATGTTTGCGAGTAGATTTTTAAACAGTATAGTACTGTCATAAGCAAATTGGAAATAAGAAAAATGCAGGACATTAAAAATTCGGTGAACAGGTAATACTGCATTTTATTTTATACAAAAAACACATGAAATCCAGTCTCAACGCTCAGCCTATTCTTCAAAGGTAAATAGAGAGGATTGACAGTTTCTGTTTTTGAGCCTTATTTTCTGCAAATTGATCAATGACCTCATCAAAATTCACCTTTGCATATTCATGTTCAATTCAAAGTAAAGCCAGTTTTGTTAATCTTGTCTGACTCATGGTCGAGTGAAAGAAATTTTTTATCAATTTCAATTTGGAAAAACTTCTTTCACATGAAGCAATAGACACACAGACAGTCAAAAAGAATCTCAAACACAGTGACAAGCTTGGCAAAGATTCACAAAAATCCCATTTCACAATAAACTCCAGAAACTGCAATGCTGTCAATTTCTTTGCCTCTTCAACGCTGATTTTGGCAGCTTCCAAATACCTCCTAAGTCGTCCAATTTCCACACTGATATCTTCATCAGAGAATTCATCGAAAATCTGAGTCAAATTTGGAATATACTTCCGAAGTTCTTCTTCTGTTGCAACAACCAAAGTGTTTGGTTGAATAACAGCGAAGATTGACAGAATTTGATCCATTGCCTTAGAACGAATCTCCAATTCTTGATGAAAGCGATCAAGACATTCAAACATAGCCCTTTTTACTTCCTCTGGCAATGTGAGACCAGCATTCTTTGCCATCTCTCCTGGCATCCTTTTTCGGAGCTTTACTTTCCCTCTTCTCTCCATAGAAATGTCCATTTCCTCACACTTTGTAGTTGCATAATGAATGAGTTTCTACATCACGACGATGCATTTATAAACACTTAAACATCACTATGATACCACATTGTCAAAAATTACTGGACACTGGTATAAGTACTATTCTAATGTTATATACACCAGCACTTTATGCTTTATCATAATTATTTAATGAAACATACCTCATGTATGTGGAGTCACAGTGTCAAGTGAACAAAGACTTGGAATATCAGTTGCAACCAGCTGGCTATGCTCAACAAACTGATGACTAAAACCATCAAACGTTCGCCTTTCGATGTAATTTTTATCAAATATTTAATTTTTCGTTTGTAAATTTTGTATTGCCAATAAAAATAAAAATTTATTTTATAGTGGAAATTAACATTAAGCTGTTGTAATACCGTAGTTTGAACATTTTTAAATTTTTTTTCTTACTTTGGCGAATTTTTCATTTGATTTGAAAACTTTTAGGATCAATCCCAGAATAGGCACCTGAAATCATTTTTAGGTGCTTAATCTGGGATTGAGGCAAAACACAGGTGCTTAATCTGGGATTGAGGAGAAAAAAATATAAACAGTTTTTAGAGATATAATTTCATTGTTTTTATCAATATTTGAAAAAAATCAACTCTAACCTAACCTATATCTATACCAATTTATGTGGCAAGATAGATTTGCTTCAGATGGATTCAGAAACATTCGGGCTCATATTGCAGGAATTTATATCTAAAATTTTTCTTTATTCATTAAACCACTTTAAACCTTTTATAACTTTGCCTTTATTACATTTGTAATAAACTTTGTATAAACAATAAATTTTGTAATCATCAGGGTTTTTTTATTTAATTCCTTGTAAGGTGCCTATTCTGGGATTGAGGTTGAACGCAGGTGCTTCATCTGGGATTGAGGTACATCAGGTGCCTATTCTGGGATTGACCCAACTTTTATTGGTATTTCAACTCTCCCGATGGCACCCCCTTCCTGGCTGTCACCCGGGAAGGACCGCCCCCCCTCGCACCCGCCTTAGTACGCCGCTGGTGTATATTCTTAAATTATGTAGGTTACTTTGGTAGTAGTAAATAGCTGTACGTTAATTAGCTGATTTGCGATTGATGTTTGCAAGATTTTATTATTATTATGAAATATAGCTCATGACTTAGAATTACCTCGATAGGCCCCAGTGGCTTCATGTTTTCCAAATGAAATGTAATGTAATGTAAAAGCTACTGGGACCTTTCGATGTTATCCAAGTCATGAGCTATATTTTATAACAAAATATTGCAAAACATAAATCTCAAGTCAGCTAATTAACATACAACTATTTACTATTACCAAGGTAGCCTACATAACTTGAGCTAAGAATATACACTATTTAGAATCTACAAACTATCTCTTTCATTCATGAAAGCATCCAAATTTTTCTTAAAATTGATGGATCACCTGAAGATCAGGGGCCCCAGCCTTCTATAGTTAGCTTTATAAGACTAACTAACGAAAATATCACGACCTAACCTAACCAATCGTCAAGAGCGTACAGTTGACCTAATGATTGGTTAGGTTAGGTCGTGATATTTTCGTTAGTTAGCTTTATAAGGCTAACTAGAGAAGGCTGGGGGCCCTGATCTTCAGGTGATCCAAATTAACTAATGAGCTACTGTTGACCACATCGTATGGCAAGTCATTCCAAAAAGTCATAACAACCCTAGTCTAACTTGGCCAATATAGGGTCAAGACTGGGTACTACTTACTTTTCCGGGTCTCAATGCATATTCCAACTAAAATAACCTTTCCGGGTCCCAACATATATTTCGTGATATTTTCGTTTAAACTAACGAAAATATCACGACTTAACCTAACCAATCATCAAGAGTGTACAGTTGATTTAAACCGGGTAGTCAATAATTTTCATGTAGGGTTCGATTAATTTTAAGCAACTTTTACCAAAAATGTATATTAGTTATAGCTACCGCATAACGCGGAAAGGTTAAGTAGTACCCAAGACTGTAATGATTGAAGGCAAATTCTTTATTTAAGGCTTATAAGTGTATAAATTTAATCTAGCATAGCCATCTAATATCAATAAAATAACTTTTATATAAGGTCTAAATATTGAAATGAATTTATGAAATACCTTCAATTCTGCAGATGACAAATTGTTTGTTTGCAAATGAGTAGCCCTAACTCGAGTTTTTCTACCCACCTCCAGAACTGGCTTGGGCAAAACGCAAGTCATGTCTTGTCAGATCTTGAGTTTTGCCTGAAAATAATGAGGCAGACTCGAGTTGAATTGACTTCAAGTCAGTTGGACAAGAAGAAATTGACTTTACCTGAAAGGGCTCTATTCTGGTGGTGAAACCACCAAAGAATCATAAATTGCCAGTCGAAACTTTTTTAGAGCAACATCCACCAGATGTTCAAAAATTGAGTGTGATCAAAGCTGAGAAATTTAGCAAAAATTTACCAGATCTAGTGAGTCACATCTCCAACTAAGTTAGTGAAAACCACAAACATGTAGGCCCATGTACATGGTTAAAACATACCAGGGTTATTATGTATTTTATCACACTCAGTCATTTTACACACCAAAATACATTTTTCTAGTAGTATTTGATGTGATTTGTTCAAATATGACCTCCATTTCCATCGGAAATGAGATCCAACAAAGTTATAGTACTTTGAAGTTTGGCTCATTTTCAAGGGAAATGGAAGTCAAAATCTAAGCAAAACACATCAAATATTACTAGAAAAATGTATTTTGGTATTAATTAACCTAACCTAACCCTGGCTAAACGATCCTAACCCTGGCTAAACGAGCCTAGAGTATTACCTTATTATGGATTAGGTGGTGGATACAGACGAGAGCTCGTTTAGCCAGGGTTAGGCTCATTTAGCCAGGGTTAGGTTAGGTTAATTAATACCAAAATACATTTTCCTAGTAATATTTGATGTGTTTTGCTTAGATTTTGACTTCCATTTCCCTTGAAAATGAGCCAAACTTCAAAGTACTATAACTTGGATCTCATTTCCGACGGAAATGGAGGTCATATTTGAACAAATCACATCAAATACTACTAGAAAAATGTATTTTGGTGTGTAAAATGACTGAGTGGGATAAAATACATAATTACCCATACCATAAGTTTCAAATCTGGAGGAGCTACTTTTTAAATTAATGGTAGGCTTATTATTAGATGTAAAACCTGCAACAGTTTTTTGACCCAGTCACACCCAGCTATAACAGCAATATATATTGAATAACCAATCAAAACTGAATAAGAAAATATATATATTATCTTGTGCAAATTTGTATAAAATGTGTTTTTTTATTAAAATATATTTCCTATTTTTGGTGTTTTTTCAATATATTATATATATATATATATATAGACTATTTGGTGATTCTGGCTACTTCTGCGTAATTCAATTTGTCCTGTTTTACAAATAAATAATTAAGTAATTGTTCATCTGTTGAACTCTGTTCAGTTTGTTTTTTTTGTGATGAAGTATGACATGTCAGTTATGCATATTTGATTTTGAAGACGTGATCCGCTATATTGCCCTCGATGAAGACAAGAGTTTAGACCTTTTTTTCAATCATGGAATAATTAAGACATCTGTGACCTGCCCTAAATGCAATAGTGCTTGTATTTTAAGAAAAGACCAGAAGGTCTTTAGATGCCGTAAAAAAAATCCTAAAAATAAATGTGTGTCGTTTCAGTTTAAGGGCAGGCGAAATTTAGCGAACTACCCATGCAGGATTGGCACATATTACATTATCATTTGTATAATTTAGGTCTCGGGGGGGGGGGGGGGTACGGGGGTGGAGCCCCCATAAAGATCATGCATCACAAATTGATCAGTCCTAATGTTTTGCGGACAGTTCAGTACGTGACACCAGTTAGGTCAACTGTACGCCCTTGATGATTGGTTAGGTTAAGTCATGATATTTTTATTTAAATTCGTTAGTTTAAACAAAAATGACTAGTGCAAACTTTTCTGGTTAATTTTTCAGTGTTTTGTACGAAACTGCCATCTGTTTCGTGCAAATGCGTAGTTTTCAAGATGACGATATCTCAAAAACCGCATTTGCACAGGAAACAGATGGCAGATTCGTGCAGAACACCTCAAAATTGACCAGAGAAGTTTGCTCTCATTATAAAAAGAGACTGGGTCAAAAAACGACTAATTACCTTTTTTCCTTTTATATGCTAATTGAAGAGTTAATATTTTGGAGTCTCTTCATTCATGTTTTTAAAATGCTATGTCACTGTCAAATTATTATGCTGGAGTGTGAGTCAGGATGGGTACCATAATGAAATTGACTGGATTCTTTGGATCTGATATATTTGCATATCAGTTATAAATAGATATAGAGTGTAACATATTTCTGGATAGTAGCCTATTATGACTGATCCTCTGGATCCAGAGATTCTATCTTTAGTTTTAAATTGACAATTAATTAGTTTTGTAAAAATTGGTTGTTGCCAATGTACAGGCAGTTTTTACATAGTGGAGCCACCTCGATGGGCTGAAGTGGCCCCTAGTGTGCCCACTATAAAAATTTCTTAGATGTTCTTATAAGAAATTTTTATAGTGGGCACACTAGGCGCCACTTCGGCCCATCGAGGTGGCTCCACTATGTAAAAACTGCTTGTACATTGGCAACAACTAATTTTTACAAAACTAATTAATTATCAATTTAAAACTACCATATTTTTCAGTGTACAGCAATACCTTGCACAGCGCAGTTAATTGGATCGTCTATTTTATGAATAAAAGTCGAAAGTTCGTTGAATGAAATAGTACCAAAAAGAAATTAGAAAACAATAGGAAAATTGCACGCTAAATTTAAAAAAATTGATGAAAATACAAACCGTGTTACATCAAAACCGCGCTGTTCAAGGTATTACTGTATAAGACACACCCCTATTTTCAAGGCCTTTTTTCAGGAAAAAAATTATGACCCAACTGCCTCGATGTCAGAAAATATCTGTAATTTTCTACCAGTGAGGCTGACTTTTGTTAAAGCCCTCCATCAAAAGTATGGTGATACGTTTTCTTTCACCCATACTCATTATAAGAAAATAGTATTAAGTATATGGGAGACTATACTATATATTATGAAACATAAAAGTAAATCATTATGCAATACATACTGTTTTTCTTGTTATCAGTGGGTTGGGAAGAGTAGAAACTTAGTGTAAAATTGGCCAAACCAATACACAGTCAGGAGGGACTAAGAGATGATAAATTTTTGTAAAAATCCATCAGTTCTTCTAGCCCATATAAAGGTAATATTATGACCTTCGGTGTATAGGATAAAGGGTGATTTTGAGTCCTTTTTTTTTTTTTTTTGGAAAAAAAGTGCGTCTTATACACCAAAAAATATGGTAATTAATTATCAATTTAAAACTAGAGATAGAATCTTTGGATCCAGAGGATCAGTCATAATAGGCTACTGTCCACAAATATGTTACACTCTATATCTATTTATAATTGACATGCAAATATATCAGATCCAAAGAATCCAGTCAATTTCATTACAGTACCCATCAATACCAGTACCATGCCAACCAAAAATAAGTCATGGTTCATATCAATTGCGGACCAAGTCACAATTTAAACCATATACATTACAATATATATACTTAGGAGGAAAAGTGTAGGTGTGGCTGTAAAGACTGTACAGTAATGTAGAAATGTGTGTGCACCCATTTTGGGTCTCCCATTTAAAGGTGTTTGTCGGGCAAGTGAAGATGATGAGTTTTTCAATACCTCACAGTACTATGGGGGGCACCACTCAGCAGAGGAATCTCTTTAAATGGGCTGTGTAAGGACAGAGTATCCCACAACACCTGTGTTGAGCTGTGGGATCTATCACCCAAATGCACATAATATATATCAAATAAACTAGTACCATTCATGCAATAAAAATGGGCTTAAACACTATCACCAGATGTCCCTTGCAGACATCAAATTATCCAACCTTCTTTTGAAAGAATCAAGTTTATCTGAAATCACCACTTCTTATGTCAGACTGTTCCAAAACTTAATTACTCTGTTTGTAAAACTATGTTTTCTTAAATTTGTTCTACAGCTTGGCTTAAATAATTTCATACTATGACCTCTAGTCTGGTTATTGTGATCTTTAATAAAAAGAGAATCAAAATCTATCTTATCCAACCCTTTGATCATTTTATACACCTCTGTCATATCACCCCTTAACCACCTCCTTTTTAATGAGAACATGTTTAGATATGCCAGTCTTTCCTTATATGTCAATTGTCTTAGAGATGGGATCATTCTTGTTGCTCATTTCTGTACTTTTTCCAGTTTTTCAATATTTTGTATCAAATAGGGACTATTAAATTGAATACAGTATTCAAGGAGGGTTCTTACATATGAAATGTATAGTTGCTTTATAATATTGGGTGATTTGTATTCAATGTGTCTCCACATGAGATTGAGTCTAGCATTTGCTTTATTTCTGATTTCCATACAGTGATTTGAGGGTTAAGTTCATTAGTCACAGTGACACCCATGCCTTTCTCTTTATCATCATTTTTAATCCAAATTCCATTCCTATTGTATTCAAATTCTGGATTTTTTGGCCCAATATGCATAACCTTGCTCTTATAAACATTAAATCTCATCTCCCACTTATTTGCCCAGGCTGTTACTCTGTAAGTCTTTTTGTATTGTCATTGCTCCTGCTACTGACTTAACATTATGGCCTAATTTTGTATCATCAGCAAATTTTGAGGTTTTACATGATAGGCCTTTCTCTAGATCATTTATATAGACAACAAAAAGCAGAGGTCCTAACACAGACCCCTGTGGGACTCCGCTCAATACAGGTCTCCAAGTAGACTTATTTCCATTTAGATGAACTCTGTGTTTCTCAGCCATTCTTCTATCCAGTCAGCTATATGACCTCTTATACCATGGGCTCTAACTTTTACCAACAATCTTGCATGAGGAACAGTATCAAATGCCTTTGCAAAATTTAAGTACAGTCGACCCTCGACTTACGTCATCACCATCTTACATAATTTTGAGTTACGAGAAGCCCCCTATTGACTGTGATTGATTCATCTTACGTAATTATTTCGTGTTGCATAATAGCTGCGTAATTGCAAACACAGTGCGTGACCCCTCACTGGCAGGACACTGGGTATTTCACGTTATTTCATTGTTATTTTTACTGTGCATTATATAAAGTAATACTCTATGAAGTGATTAATAACTTGCCAAATTAATAAGTCTAAAATTAATTTTTTATTATTAATTTTTAATATATATTTTCTTTTACAGATGGTGTTTCTTAATAATAATTATTAGTGATGTAGGTCACATCCGCACATTTTCTCGCACCCGCATCCGCACTTTGGACTGCGGATGTCGTGCGGATGTGGACCGTTGAGATAAAATGTCATTAATAAGCGGAAATTATCAAATTCTACTATATTAATAGAACTAGTTCATTGTGCGCAAAAGTGATGCAAGCGACAAGACGAGAGGCTGTTCTTGTATGAAGTTACTCTCTTGCAACCTACTTAGATCCACGTTACAAAGCTAAGTTATTTTCACCTAGTACATTAGAACGAGTTAAATCATCACTTGGCAAAGCAGTTGAAGAGTTTCAATCTCTTGAATCTGTCGCTTCGCCACCCACCAAAAGAATAAAAGTTTCAGTGACAGAACCAACACCTTCAACAAGCAAATCTATCACAGAATCTGTCTCTCAGTTTCTTGAGTCAAGCAGCAATGATGAGACCTACGCGATGTCAAAAGATGTAGTAAAAATGATCGAGAGCTATCACCAAGAAAAACGCCTGGTTGCATGTGACAATCCTATTAGTTGGTGGAAAAATACGCAGAATATCTATCCATACTTGAGTAAACTTGCAAGGAAACATTTAGCCTGTCCTCCAACAAACGTACCAAGCGAGAGATTATTTAGCAGTACTGGATTAATATATGATGAAAAGAGAAACAGACTGGCAGCAGAAAAGGCAGAAAAATTAATGTTCCTTAAGCATAACCTTCCTATAATTAAGTTTGAACATTAAACGATGAACATCTTAGTTTACTTTATTTTAATTACTCATTTATAAATATGCCTAATAAAACTTTAAACTTAATATAAATAGTTATCAAGCTAATTAAAGATCTCTTTCTATAAGGGGTTGGGGAAAGAGGATGGTGGGGTGCATTTGAGTTGGGTTCACGTCCCGCATCCTGGTAACACAATTATGGTTTCTAATTGTGGCTGAAACTCGACAAAATATAACGAATTTATTTGCAGACAAATTCACTAATTGATTTCTATATTAGTTAGATGCTTGATATTATTTTATATGTTCAGAGAAAAGTATAGCAATTATTGTACAATTAATCAATTATACTACATTATAGCTATAGCTCTCTCTATATAATAACTTATTATATACGTTAAACACAACAAATCTCGAATATATCCTAAAAAATAACGAAAATGTAGACATCCGCATCCGCATATGTTGAAATCAAACACTCATCCGCAGATGTGAAAAAAATGACATCCGCTACATCACTAATAATTATTAATTACCATTATAATTCTGTTTATATACACTGTTTTTATCAAAAAATTTAATTATTTTATTATTTTCAATACTTTTTTGGGGTCCTGGAATGGATTACCCGATTTACATGTATTTTGGGGTTCGACTTACATCATTTTCGAGTTAAGTAACTCATCTCAGAATGGATTAATTACGCAAGTTGAGGGTCGACTATATACTATATCTACTGGCTCTTTATTGTCCAAATGCAATAGGACTCCATCATAAAATTCAATCAAGTTGGTTAGACAGGACCTTCCATTTCGAAAGCCATGCTGGCCATCATTTATAAGGTTGCACCCTTCAAGGAATTCAGTAACTTTACCTCTAATGATACTTTCGAGTAATTTTCAAATACATATCAATGACTTATTAAAAATAATTTCTAGTGCCTGTGCTATATTCTTTTTGGCAGCTTTTATGACTATTGGATGCATTTCATCTGGCCCTGGAGGTTTTTCCATTTTTAATTTATCTATTGCTTTTAATTTATCTAATAGCTTCTAGGATTGATTCTAAGTTAGCTTAGGCACTTTACAGTTTAGCTAATTTAGTGAATGGCCTCTTAGTCTTAGTGTATAAATAGGCTACATTCTTGAATGGAAACATTGGTCAAGTACAACGAAAGCTTTTATGCATAAATATTTCTTAAAGTAGGGTAACCTTATCTTTAATTTAATGCCAAGCTTATGCACTGCAAGTTGCCAAACTACAAAACTTTTCCGAAATTTTACATAAAGATTTTAGTAAAATTTTAGAATCTAGAATAGGAATGAAGCTGAAGAATTATTGATTGTTTAATGTGTATGTGAATAGAGTATGGTAATATGTGAGCTGAAAGCAAGAATGCCAGAGATCAGTAAATCTGAATTTGAAAGAGTGGGGGTGTGGTGGCTATTGTACTGTATCAGATGTCTGCCAATGACATGGCACTTCTTCGTAAATCACAGAATGGGTTAAGTAGCATAGTGATAAGTTTTATTGAAATATGTGAGAGGAGATTGTTGAAAATGAATGTAAATAAGAGTGTAATTCCATTATTGAGAGAGAGGAAGAGAGTTGGTATGTAATATTGTAATGAGTAGAGAAAAAAGAGGTGGTGAAAAGATTTAGATATTCTAAGTGTTGACTTACTAATGTACGAGTGTGAGACACTCATTTGGTGTAATAGTTCACTGTTGAAAGTGAGAACAGTTAAATGATTACTTTAACCCTTTCATTGTGGGTAACCCGTATGTGGTTTTAAACTTTGCCAGAGCAAAAGGGTTAAGAAGCATGATTGATATAAAAAGGATTGACTGTATCAGAAATGAGAATCTTTAGGAAAGGTGTGGAGTGAAAGATTCAATGGAAATGAGAAAGGAGGATAGTATGTGATGTTGGTATGATCATGTGGAGAGAATGAATCATGAGAGAATTGTGAAAAAGGTGTGTGTGTAGGTGTGAAAAATAGAGGAAGATTGTGGAGCCCATATAAATGAAGCACCCACAAAAGTTAGAGAGAAACGGAGGAATGGAAGTGGTTCATAATGTGTGTAAATGGAGATGTTGGACTCCTGACATACCAATGAAGGTATACATCCAATCTAATTATCGTGAAAAGTAGCAATGGATCCCTGAGGTTGGGGTGGTACTTTATTCTTGGTGGTGATCCCTTTGTAACTTTGTGTAGTTTATTAAAGAGTTTTAGGTCCTAAATTTGTATCATACCCACCCCATTGGGAATGGGAAATTGGTTCTAAGATACTAATGTATGTACCAAATGTACTCAATGCCTCGTAACATGAACAAAATAAAAGTATTCAATTATTAAAATTTATTAATCATTCATAAAAAATATAAAATTTCTTTGATGTACAAATTGTTTATAATACTGAATGATCTGTTCCAACCTTTTTTTCTGATTTTTCTTTAGAATTTTACAAAGTTTGTTATTGCTATGTCCAGTGAAGGATATTTAATAAAAGTTTCAGACTCATTCAAATGAGATTTCTTTCATTTGTTATGAATATTGTTCAATGGACCAAAGTTGTCTCCTCCATGACTTTGAACCTGATTAAGCCAGACCTAAACTCTCAACATAAATGTGATGAATGCAGAAGGTGTCAAGGTTGAATAAAGCCAGTTACTGATCAGTGAAAGAGTAAAACATTCCTTCGCAACCCTATCTGATTAGTATTACCCAACACACCTAATTGCAGCTATCACCAACTTTAAACAAGATTCTTAGTTATGTCTTTGCTCTTCTGGTTCTTCCTTTACATCCACAAAATTAAATGTGTCTGTGTTTATAGAGACCATTCTTTTCAGGTCTTCTAATTCCATCCGTAAGCTTTCATTTTCTATAATAAGTTTATGGTTTTTGGATTTTTCTTCAATGAAGGAAATATAGTGTGGGCAAATGGTAGAACCAACACCTGAATGAGGAAATGCCTGTTTTAATATTCAAAGTCCAATGACAACCAATATAATAGTAACAAAAATTGCTACATAATTTCAGAAGGTTGGGGAAAAATAGGATCATTAACAACTTTATATTTGCTTGCATTTTATTTGAAATCAACTTCAATTTTTCCTAAACAATCCTTTTTTGAATCACTATTTTACTAAATGCAGACAAATTGAAACATTTAAATTAGCTTATGAATACTATGGAGGAAGTTTAAAAATAGTGTGTGTGTATGCAACAATTTAAAGTTGGTTTCCAACTTAGATCAGCTTTGACCAACCTGTGTATACATACCACAGACATATTATACACTTCATGTTAGGGCTTATATATTGTGCATGGCACCCTATATTTATTTAAACTTCTGGCACAACTTTAAAATCTTGCCAAGTGATTTCCCTGACAATTTTGAGATTCCACAGACTTTTATCATAAAACTTACTACTACAGAATCTTTGGTGAAGGAAATTATCTAAATAGTCTTTAGTCATGTTAATTTCCTGACCACCATCCAATTTTTTCCTGTTTTCCCTAAAATTTTAAAACAAAACTCAATTTCCCCTGACCTTCCAGGTCACTATGAACCCTGTTGCGCATAAGAATTTCGTATTGATATAATACAATTATGAGGCAATTATTACTGTTATTATATTGGGCAAATATTAAGTTTTGGGGGGACCTTTTTTTATTTTGGACAGTCAACTTTTGTTACAAAGATCCTGATTGACCTGAAAGGTGATATTATCATCATGAGCTCTCAACCAAATGAACCAATCATGACAAATCTTTTTATTAAATCCATATTGGTTAATAACAATATATTTAATCTGTTGTGTGTATAATTTTGAATGGCTATAAACTGTAAACTGTACTGGGATTTAGGTAAGGAAGTTTAGAGTAAACTATTCTATTACCTTTAAAGACCCTGTGACTGGTGCTCACATGAATACAATTGAAGGACAGTGTGATATATCTATTCACCAAATGAGGTACATTACATTAGTAAGGTTGGGTGAATCATATGCCTGTGTTAGGTTTGTAAAGTGGGGTGAAGTTTTTGATATATACTGTGTATATATATATATATGTATATATATATATATATATATGTATGTGTGTGTGTTGTGTTGTGTGTTTGTGACAAAAATAAAAAATCAGAAAACAGTTAAAGTTGTACCAAATTTGAAAGTGCCATAACTTTTGAACTTTTGAATATATTTTGATGAAATATCTTCAAAAGTTATGGCACTTTTGAATTTGGCATGACTAACTTCATCTGGAATTTTTTACTTTTGTCACTTAGCCACTTCTTCCTAGGAAGGCCTTATATATAAAGTCAAAACTTGTTACAAGGATCCCAGTTGACTGAAAGTTGATATCATCAGTCTTATTTGCTATTATTGGCTGAGAGCTCATAATGATGATATCAACTTTGAAGCTAATCACAATCCTTGTAACAAATTTCAACTTTGTAAAACAGGAAAAAAAAATATTGGTGTCCCTCTTACCAAGAGAAAAGAAGGGGAGAATTAAGCTCCTAATCATTAGAAAGAAAGAAAGAAAGAAAAAAAAATAAATAAAAGTATTCTTAGCAGGGTTAGCAATTGGAACCCCTTCCCCCCCCATATCTGTGTGTGTTTTTTAAATATCTACTTTCTCTCAGGATATTTTTCATTGGATATGTATTAGAAGTGTACTTTAGGTAAGTACTTCTCTATAAGTACCTACCTACTTTTGCCAATAATCATTGCGAGAGTTACATATTTTTCTTAAAATGTGTATTAAATATACTGTATACATTGAGAGGGTATTTACTATTTAGTTACCTAATAGAGAAGACTAGTGGAAAATAAAAAAGAATGATCTAGCAAGTCAAACTGAAATTAATTATTTCATGGTGATTAAAAAATGAAGTTTAGCAAGTTACGTTTATTTAGAAAATTATACACCTTTATGGTTTTGACAAAATACGAATTGGACAAAAAGAAACTAAACATGGAAAGAATATTAATAAGAAGCTCCTAAAAAAGTAACTCATAAGCTCATTGGAAACACACTCAAACTTAAAAAGACTAGAAAATCAAGAGATCATTCTGAGGGCAGGTTGTTTTCCTTGGATAACATAAGTTACAAAAATCATAATAGCTAGCTATTATATTATATAAAATTTTAATACCAGCTATCAACTTCATAATTGTTTAAATTCATATTGTATGAAATAATAGAATTACTAATCCATTAGGTATACAGTAAACCCTCATCCAACATGGGGGTTAAGTTCCTTGAGAATGGCGTGTTAGGTAAATCTGCATTGGACAAATTTAATACCTTATGGAATAAATGGGGATACGTGAATGTGGCCATGTAAAGTCTCCCATTAATACTTATAGATTTTTTATTCACACACAAATGAATTTCCCTACCTATATTGTATATGAAATAAGAACTTAATAAAATCACAAACATAATGCTATTTACATGATAAAGAAAAATATATTAAATGAAAATAGCATGTATCTTTTCTTCTCTCTTTTGGATGGTGCGTATGGTAGACTTATTCGCGTGATACTCATGGCCAAGTGATGTTATGCTCATACCACCACGCAACTTATCTAGAATCTTTATTTTTTCAGCTAATGTCATAACCTTGTGACTTTCCTTCTCATCACTATCACTTGCAGATGTTTTACATTTTGGTGCAATACTACTGCCTATGGGTAATAGCAAAACAATGGCAAAATATGACAAAAACAATCCAAATATAGTGGCAATGGCAATTAACTTCACTGAACTTAACACATTAGTGGGACAGACAAAGGGTGATGCGGGAGTGTTAGAGAAAACACTAGAGGGCGCATTGGCACACGTACAGTACTACTGTATTAGAGCGTGTTTGGCAGACTATGTATAATCAAACTTTCCACTTTTGACAAATAATGGTTTGCATTTATTTTTCCATGTATAAGCAAATTTGTGCTGGACAAACACGCATTGGATGAAGGTTTACTGTATTTATGCATTTTTTTAAATATAATTAATACCCCCCTCCCCAAATAAAATCCCAGGTGGTGGTTTTTTTTTTTTTTCCCAGCCCTGATTCTTACCACAATGATTCAGCTGTGTTTGTGGTTCTTCCAACTCTCTCAATTCTACTTTAGGAGTTAGGAACTCTTTTATCTCGTGTTCCACTTTCTGGGGCTGTGAGAGCCACACTGCCAGTCCCATTTGCTTCTCAAGATGCCATTCTGTCACTGCCAAAGACTGGTTTTGACTATCATTGAAGGGAAACACGGATGGAATGTGGCCCAGGTGGACTGGGTCTCGAGGTGGAGAAACTGGTGAAAAAATTACTGGTATGGTATATAATGCAGCTGGAGTTGGTCTGACAAGAATTCTACCCAATAGGTTTTTATAACAGAATTTTATAAAACAAATTTTAGTACTGTATCTATACTTTTCATTGGTTAAGACTTTCATTAATTAAAATCAAAATAAGTAATAGCAGTTATTGTAAAACAGGGACTTTTCAGAATTGTTTGTATGTACTTTATTACTGTATGATACATTATGTATGCTACAGTAGCTCAGTTTAAAAGCTTCACTTTATAGTCTCTAAATGAATAAATCACTTGGTTTATATCGGGTGGCCACAAAAAAACTTTACTTAATTCAAAGTTTAATAACTGCAACAATTCAAAACTTATGCGATTGAGCTTTGGCACACATTAACAGATGGTTACAGTCTATAATTGCTGGAATTTTCAAATATGTAGGTTCTATAGTTTTGTTACAGTGAACAATTTAAAAGCACATGTCTAAAAATAGCATGCCGAAGAAAATGAATTTGAACTTAACAAAATTTACTTAAACAAATGGTCAATGTGACCACCACCCTGTTGGTAAACTGCCCTCAATCGCTTCTTCCACGAGAAGATGCACTTTCGAACCTCATCTAAGGTGATATCCTCCCATGCTCTACTGATTTTCTCCTTAAGTTCATCTTCGGTGAATTTGTCTTTCTGGCTGCCGTAAACCTTCACCATGAGGGAATCCCATACTGAATAGTCCATCGGATTACAGTCGGGAGACTGAGGCGGCCATTCATCCTTTTTGATGAAATTAGGGGTATCTTGCTCTAGATGATTTTGGGTCGCTCGGCTTGTATGGGCGGGTGCCCCATCATGCTGGAAAATGTAGGCCTCATCAGGATACAGCTGACGACAATCAGGAAGTAACCCATTATCTAACAGGTTGATGTAGCGCTCAGAGTTAACTTTAGTTTCGTTTGTGGCAATAAAATGAATTCGTGTTTTCCCTTTCCATGAAATTCCCGCCGATAGCATTACTTTTCTGCTGAATCGTGAGGTTTCATAATAAAGCCTGGAGGGAGGAATGTCCTTTTTCCTTGAACCATAAACCCTGTCATTTTGCCTGTTTTTGGCCACCTCCAACGTGAAATCCTTTTCGTCTGTAAACACAACTTTTTGCACGTCTTCAGCTGAGTAGCGTTCATATAGGGATTTACAGTGGGTCTTTCTACGCTGTCTTACATTCTGATCACGCCGAGAAACTCGAATTCTCTTGTAGGCCTTCAATTTCAAACGTTTTACAATCCCTTGTACAGAGGAGCGAGAAATCCCAAGGTCGTACGCAATCTGTCTTTGGGAGCAATGAGTTCCTGGTGTATTCTCCTGGGATTGAATCAGTTCCTCCACGGCAGCCTTATTTTCTTCTGTTGAAACACTTTTGGGCCTGCCGCTGCCGGGTTTTCTAGCTGTTGATCCAGTATCCTTTATCTTTCTTAAGTTATAAACACTTTGACGAGTCCAGTTCTTTGCGGGGAATTCTCGGACAATCCTATTTCCATTCCAACCTTTTTCCTTGACACTTGCTTCTATGATGGCTTTATCACTTTTACTTAGCTGCAATACGGTACGGGGTGTGGGGTTGTTATATAAAAGCCTCTTGAAGGGAGTTTCAAATGACCTAGGCCTTTGAAGAGCATTCACTAAGCTCGTTACTCTTCCCTGTGTCTGAGCTAACATTATTGGGTCACCTTCCGTACAATGACGCAAGAAACCGGCCACCCAGTCTGTCAGGCCAGAATTTTCGCCATTTGCCTCAGACACCATAGCATTAACAGCAGTTACAAGTGCTGAGTTCAAATTAGCGTTGGCTAATACTTGTCCCAAATTCAGTCCGTCCAGATTAAAAGTGTTATAGAACATTCCAACTGCCATGCATACGGCTCTAAAACCGATGATACCATTTACATAGTAAGAGTCCACATGCTGAGGCGGAAAAGCTGGCTCACTAAATCCTTCCTGTACTCGCCTTCTAAGCCCAACCATGGTTACAGAGTTACCCAACACGTTGGGAGCTGGCAATGTCATGTCGGGCTGCCGTAGGGTGGTTTCTGTCCAGTCCACTCCACCTGCCACTCTCACCACTTCTCCGCACCACCATGACCACAACCGTAGTGCTTCCTCTCGATTTGTGAGGCCTGCATTCCTAACATTTGCATCTGGATCTTGAAATGCTCCGTCAGGTGTTACGAGTCTAGTACCTGTTCTGTACCACAGTATAGCAGCCACATCTTCTATGAGGAGACTGTCTTCCCCAAAGATATGGAATCGTATTAACTCCCGGAATAGTTGGGACGCGATGATAAGCTCCAGATCTAATAAATATGAATACAGGTAGTCTGCAAGATGGTGAGCAATAACATCTCCAGCTACTGTTTCATCTGTCCCCGCATCCAACCAATGGTCTGGAGGATACTGCTGAGTTGCATGAGGCCCTGTGATTGGAAGCAGTTTGCAATTACTTCGTACATCTGCCTGATCTCTAATTCTTTCAGACCTGGACCGGGGTAATAGCACGTCTATGACTAGTTCTCCAGCTACGTGCACCAGAGTGCCATTCCAAGCATACCTTGCAGTCATGGAATTATTCCCGCTGGAAATGTCCATTGTATTCATTAGCAAACCGATGTTAAATAAAGGCCACGGACAGTGTAGTGCTATATAAAGTGCCATCATTGTTTGCCCATTTTGGTCTTCTCCCCACCCTGCGGGATGGGTCACTACATTGTGAGCACCACGGAGAGAGTTGGTACTTGTGTGAAACCGCAATAGACCTTTATTTCTATGGCCCACTGAGCCACACCATGGGAAAGCAGGGTCATCCCCCCCGCAGTTTTCCACACCTAGAGGGGAGTTGTTGATTGTTACTACTATCATCTGCCCTGGCCCATCAGGTTCCAAATGTGCCCAAGGAGTAAGAGGTTCCAGCTGCAGTTCAAGTGGGGATCGTCTGGTTTCTCCCACTCCTTCACGAAGTAGAGCCACCCCTGCCCACATTCCTAACTTCACTACCATAGCATCATTTGAAAGATGTTCTGCATGTCCCACCCGTGCTAAGTGTGCTATATCCTGTTTCCTATAGCCAGAGTTATTTACAACATCTATACGGTGCGATACTACTGTACCCTCCGCTGACCACTCTTTTGCTTGTCTCATCATTTCGGTTTCTTCTGTTGGAAGTCCACGCTGTATATCGTACCTCACTCCAACATGCACAATGGGACATGGTTGCCTTGATGGCGTTTCGTGTGCGTACATTCCCCGTCGGTAGGGGTGGACCATAGGCACTCCTCCCACAACACGTACAAACTGAGCGGTGAAGATGGGGTTTTCACAATTTTCTTCATTCATCATAATTTGATGTGCAGCTCCAACCCACGCGGCTGGTGCTGGGGTTCCGTGCCAAAACCAATTCACTGGGTTTGCTCCAGCTTGGCCAATAGTGAGAGGAAAGCCGAGGTTATTAGCAATCCAACCCCCCACTGCCACCGCGCCCCACCCACCTGCTGGAGCATTTATCACTTCTGCCCATCTGTCTGTTCCGCTTGATACTACAATTCTCCCTAACCGTGTTCCTGCTCCTATAGCCACGCGGGCTAAACCATTAGCCACTGAGCCTAGCTGATTCCGTACTTGTTGGGTTAAGGATATTCTAACTCCATACATTCTGGCTAATGGTGGTACAGGCCCACCTGCAACCATTGGTGCTTGGTTGCCGTTTATACCCCAATTAGCAGGCCCGATTGTTGAACGGGGGTGGATTGAACTCTCCTGAATAGGCAGAGATTGGTTGGCAATACTCAGCCCTACTCCTGTTTCAACCGTAAACGAACGGAGAGCACTAGAAATATACTCCGTTCCCGTTCGCTGAGTAGCACTTGGTGCCCACCCTAGGTAGCGGTCCGACCAGTAGGTCAACCCTTGTTCCATACCAGTAGAAGGTGCTTCATCAAACTCCTGTTCTGACAATGCAGCTGCAGAATTTACCTCACTCATGTTGGAATAAACTGGTCCGGGGTTTGCCTCAACGTCTCCATCGCCAGTTAACTGACGCACCCAGTCTCTTTCAGTGGACTGGGGTATTTTCTGAGTCATACCTTTTGTTGTATACCAGGCAGTCATAAAGTAGTATAAAGTTTCACATTTGGAAAATCTATTCAAAACTGCTGCTGTTAGCACTTTCCTTGGTTCGCCCGAAGCTGCAGCAGTTTCATAGTCAATTACCTCGGGTCTAAGTTGGCGAATTTTATCCATGGTAAACCTCAAGAGTCTTCTTGTACAGATCATCTCTATAAGGTCTGATTCTTTCATAGTCCGGATCTTTGTGGCAATACGCTGTCGGCCAGACATATAGTTATCGATGTGTTTTTCGATACTTAATGATTTCTTCTGGGCTTTCTTTGGCTCTATTTCACGTGGCCTAGCAGACCACGGTACCTGTCCCAGTTTTTCTAATGCTCCCCGGGGTTTTGTTAGTTGGGTATCTGTTTTTGATCGAATTATGCCTGTTTCCTGGCCTACCCGTCGTTTGATTCCCGCACGTATGGTCAAAAAGTCATTATGACCATCGTGTTCGTTGGGCCCATTTTCACAGACTTCCTCTTCCAATAAGAGAAGGGGGTGCAAATGAATTGGAAGTAGGGACTGCATATGTAGGCATAACTCCTTGAGCCCAGGTTGTGTTCTTAATCGCTGTATCAGGGGTACTCATATCTTCCAATTCTGGCCTCAAAAGTAAAGACCTGGCCAAATATCCTATGGGGTTAGGATCTCTTCTCATGCGGTGACCAACGTAAAAGGCCAAGGAATTCTTACTAGCGCAGAGCCTCTTCTGCTCTCCCTCATTAAGCAAGGAGAATTCCATGTCTGTAGCGCTAATGTCTCTGGGGTCAGGAGCCCTTCCCCACCAGTGGGGAGGATAAATTGTGGTTGGGCTTGGAAACTGTAAATTGTAGTCTGTTTCGCCTGTCCATTCCTCCACCGTAGGTATTTGAGGAAGTATTTGACCCTCAGGGTAATCATTCGGCACCTTACTGTTCTGTACGTGACGGTATCCCGTGATGGTATTCTTCCTATCATTCGGAACAGATGACTCAAAATCTAGGGTTCGTTTTCCCACTGAAGCTCCCCCCCTTTCCACAAGCCTCATTCTTTCATGAATCCGCTCTGTAAGCATGCGCTTACCAGACTGCAGGGAATGTGTAGGAGGTCCCATTTCAGATGGAACGCTACTAGTTGATGGTTCTGGAGATGCAGTGCCGCTTACGGGAGGGCTAGGTTCAGGAGTTCCCACTAGATCAGGAAGACACACGTTTAAAGGTGTGGGCAATAGTTGTTGGTTATAACATTCAAATTCCAGATGACTACCGAATGGATACTTCCCCCCCAAATGCAGGAAGGCAACAGTCACCTCCTTAATTATCCAGCCTCTCCGGACATATGCCTCCACGTACCCAGACCATTCGTCGAAGAGTTCTTGATGGTCTACGTCTTCACCATACCCTTTTGCTTCACGTGCCCTTGTGTTGTAATAGTCATCAAAAGTTTTGAACTGGGGAAGAGGGCAGTATACTCCCCTTTCTGCCCCTCTTTCTTGTGGGGGAATCATGTCTTCTTCGCCTGCATCTAGGCGGATTTGTAAGAACTTTTTCCCCTCTTCTAAAGTTCTTGAAATTTTGCCTGCAATAGCAGGGTGGAGCTGGTATTTATGCTCCTCTTTTTCGCTAGGAGAATCCTCAAAGTCCTGAGGACTAATAGTAATTCCAGAGTCGTCCGGGTCTGCCTCATCCCCCTCAAGCCCGTGCGGATGCTTTGCTTCTTCCTCACTATTACTAAGCAGTAATTCTTCCGCTACCAGACGCTCAGGAGTAGGCTCCTCATAGTATTCCACTAAGATACAGCTGTTAATGAGTTCGTTAGCTACCTTCCCAAGCTCTTCTTCTGCTAAGGGGCCAAATATCAGATAGTCCACTTCTGCGTTTTGAACGGCTGCACGGCTGTTCAAAACATAGCAGTAGTCTTCAGCTAAATGACCTATAAGTCCTTCATTGTGGAGGGCACCTTGTTTGTGCCATTGAAAGACTGTGTACTCTTCTGCGTCTGTAACTCGAATCTTGGGCAATCGGTGACATTCTTCGTGGCTCGTACGCCTCCCCCTCATCATTATCTGATTTGTGATAATTTCATGCACAAATCTACTACTCTGAGTATATGTTCTGTACATATACAGAACATCTGTCTTTGGGATATGCTCACTGAGAGATACCTCATAATTGAGGCCCACACTACAGTGGAGCCACTCGAATGCCCCCCGGTATTCCTCAGTACTTCCACTTTTTGGAATTGCTCCCCCCAATACAACATAGTCACGTGGGCCTTTCAGCCTATCAAAGATCTCCTGAGGGATATAAAAGGGCGGAATCTCACCAGCTGTATCCAATACAAGTGGTTTCAACGTTCCTCTACCCTCTCTTACTTCTCCTAAATCCTCCCTTACCTGTCCTTCTCCGCTTCCTTCACCTTCTATATCACTACTAACCGTGATATTGGTTTGTGCAGTCGATAAGTTACCTTTCTGGACTGAGACAGTTTGACCAGAACCGCAAGCAACAGGAAAAGCCTTCTTCCGGTTTGTGCCCAACATCCGTTGCATTGCATCAAGATTAGATCTTGAGCCTACTACAGAAGTGGATTCTACCGGGTAAGTAGTGCCCTGAGAACTTGGTTTGCTCTCTATCCCACCCTGGCCTGCATGGGGTGGGCGGTCCCCACGCGCAACAGGGTCTGCATCACTCTTTCCAGCGATATTCATCACACAAGAGACGACCTCCTTGAACCTCCTTCCCCGACCACCACCACCGAAGTGGGGAGACCCGGTCCTGATCTCCTGTGTAGCTCTTGTTTTCTTCAAGAAAACCTACACACTGAAAATATGAAAATAAATTCAAATAAATTAAAATTTTACCAACGTACTGGGAAACTACTATGAGTAACCTGGAGCCTAGGATCACATTGCTCTTGTCATATACAACAATCTCCCCCAAGGCAATCCAAGGAGATTGAGGTGTGAAGTGGTGTCTGATGTTCTCTATCCACTTCATACTACTACGCTACATTAGGTTTAGCCTACGCTAGCGCACGTACGTGTCAGATGCACACCAGGCATGCTATTTTTAGACATATGCTTTTAAATTGTTCACTGTAACAAAACTATAGAACCTACATATTTGAAAATTCCAGCAATTATAGATTATATGCCTGTTAATGTGTGCAAAATCTCAATCGCATAAGTTTTGAATTGTTGCAGTTATTAAACTTTCAATTAAGTAGTTTTTTTGTGGCCACCCGATATATATAGGTTGGTTGGTTGGTTGATCTGTTTTAACATATTGCATGTAACTGATGAAATATTTGCCATGATTGACCTGAGCTCATGATAATATCAACTTTCTCTCAATCAGAATCCTCATAACGAATTTAGATTTTGTCATACAACTGGTTTTCCTCGAAACTTAAGTTAAACAGCCCCACTAATATATATATATATAATTTTTTTTTTAATTGGGGGGGTTTGACCTCTTTCGCAACATCTAAGGTCATTATGATGGAGGGGACCTACAGCTTTGCGTGGGATCCAAACCACAGATCGCTACATAAGCTGGGTGCTGAGGATGGTCTCCCATCCAACTACTACCCAGACCCAATGTTGCTTAACTTAGCTGATCTCCAGGAAGCGGTGTTACAACATTGGCCATGACGTAGCCATATATATATATATATATATACACACACACTGGTCCGCAAAAGTATTTACAAATTGAGAAATATTATCCAGATATTAATGGTAGCTTTATTTTTTGCAATTTTGTAAAATTTATTTTAATATATTTATGGTAATTTGTTATACAAAACACAAATAAATTAGTATAATACAATAATTATTAGATTAAATACAATATTTTGTCACCTTATAGGAATTAATTACAATGACTTTTAGAATTTCTTCAATATTTTGGCATTGCTAAATTAAAAGTCCTCTAATTTTGAAATTAGGCACAGACTATGCCCAATTTAGTGTGCTGTCAGCCTTGATAGGGAGAGGTTCATTTTAATGCTGTTCAATGAAATTTTTACTTGCATATTTCCAATTTGAGAGGATGGTTAAGACACGTGAGTTATCTAGCCAAGACTTAGGAGAATTGGCCGCTCTTGTTAAAATGGGTAATTATTCCAATACAAGTATCGCAAAAAAATGCTGAAGATAAGTGAAGGTACAGTCAGATACCATATGAAATGTATTTTAAACCAAGGAAGTACCTGTTAGTTAGTACGAACTGGAAGAAAGGGTTTTGTCAGAGCTTGGTGTAAGGCATCTAAAATTTCTGGCTTTGGAGAATAGATTTATGACAGCAAATGACTTGAGTAAAGAATTAGTAAAAGTGGGAGAAACAAAAGTTAGTGCTGATACAGCAAGAAGAAGGTTAACTGATAATAAAATATTTGCTAGAGTAAGAAAAATTTTTATTGTCAAAGAATGTGAGAGCACGATTAGAATTTGCTATTCAACACAAAAATTGGGATGCTAAGAACTGCTAAAAAATTGTATGGAGTGATGAAAGCAGATTCAAAATTTTTGGTAGTGATAAAAGGAGAAAAATTGTTAATAGACAAATTGGTGAAGAATATAAGAATGAATGCCTTATTCCAACAGTGAAAAAAGGAGGTGGGGGAATCAATGTGTGGGGCTGCTTCTCATCAAAGGGAATTGGAAAATTACACTTGATCACTGGGAATGAAAATGGACACATGTATATTGCAATCCCAGCTGCTAAAGCACTTCATTGAGATTATGCAAACTTCATATTTCAACAGGATAACGATCCTAAGCATAGTGCTAAATCACTAAAACAGCTCTATAGTAAGCTTGAAGAAGAAGGGTTTAAAATGCTAGGATGACCATATCAAGAGTCCAGATTTAAATCCCATTGAACATCTTTGGGATGAGCTCGCAAAAAAGTAAGAATAAGAGAAGATAAGGCAAAAAATAAAGATTTAGGGAGAGTTCTTCAAGAAGAGTGGTATAAAACCAGTCCTGAATCATGAATAAAGTTGGTTGACTCAATGCCTCAGCATCTTGAACTAGTCTGAAAGAACAAGGGTAGCCATACAGGATAGCTACTAATTTTCCTAAGTTTTTAGAAATAAATTTTTACAAATAAGTATGGTATTTTTCTTTATTAACCTGTTTTATTGTCAAATATATCAAATATTATTATATTACAATTAAATATCTTATTATATATACTGTAAGATAGGGTAACTGGGCTTTAATAAGTTTAAGGTAAATTTCGTTATATAACAGTATGAATTTTTTCTGTAAATTGTAGGTATCTACCTATGTATAAGTACCATACCTAAAATGTATGGAAAAAATAATAATGAAATTTACCTTGAACTTAATAGGGCCTAGTTACCCCATCTTAAACAGTACATTCTTATTCCAAATATATTACAATTTAAGACTCGTAATACTTTTGTGGCCCAGTATATATATATATATATATATATATATATATATATATATATATACACACACACAAGGACTGTTCAACTAAGTTTACAAATGTTTTGAAGAAACTGTCTTATTACAAGGCAAGTAATTATTACAAGTATTTCAATAACAACTTATTGCTACTTTTCTACATAATCACTAAAAAGATTCAAACATTTGTTATAGTGTGGGACAAGCTTTCTGATGCTGGTCAAGTGAAATGTAGGATCCTTAGTTTTGAACCAGCTTCATGCGGCTGCTGCTGCATGAGGATCATTTTTAAATTGTTTACCTCTGAGGTGTTCCTTTAGTGCTGGAAACAAGTGAAAATTGCTTGGTGAAAGGTCAGGACTATCGGGGAGGGGGATGATCCATGACTTCCCAGTGGAACAATTCCAAAAGTTGGTGTGTTTGATTTGCAGTGTGAGGGTGTGCATTGTCATGCAAGAATACCACACCTGCAGTAAGCAACCCAGATTTTCTTCTGATAGCTGTGCAGAGGTGCTGTGAAGTTTCACAATAAGAAGTGCCATTTATTGTCCCTTTTTGCATGAATTCAACATGCAAGAAATCATTGCCATCACCTTACTAGCTGATGGTGCAATCTTGAACTTTTTGGTTTGTGGTGACCCTGGATGTTGCTACACATGCCTAAAAAAAATATTGTACTACCAACAACATTATTGTATTATGCATAATGAACTGTAATTAACCTTGTAAACTTACTTTTTGAACAACCCTTGTGTATTACAGGGCCGGATTTAGGAGTGGGCAAAGTGGGCAGCTGCCCATGGGCCTCCACATATTGACAAACCATTATCAAAATAGAAAAACCCGATAGATGATCAACAAAAAACACGCGCATCCAATACCACTGTAGTACATAAACTTTTACCAATTACTATTTGTTGTGTACTGATTATTATTTTGTTTTTATTACTCTCTTAGGCCTACTCTCACTATAATGGAATACCTGAGTAACCCAAGGCTTTCATTTTTTGCAGAAATGAGTGGAATGGCCAGACACAAGAGTGCACGATGTTTTGAAAGTGTATGTATGTTAATTATATTATGAATCTTATGGATGACTTCAATTATGTCTTCCCCTAAGGTAGGGGGGCCTCCACATGGAGGCTGCCCAGGGCCTCCACCCGTCTAAATCCGGCTCTGGTGTATTATATCAGTAGGCATACACTGCATGTGTGTGTGTGTGTGTGTGTGTATATATATATATATATATAATACTACTAGTTCCAACAGCCAGCCAGGATATACTGGGTCACACTCACTTTATGGTTTAGTTTGTCTCAACTAGCTACTGGAACTGATGGTACATATCCTAAGGTCTGTAATATAGTATCCACCTCTCTTACCTTTCTCCAGTTGAGAATTGTTTTTAACTATACCAAATAATGTAGACTTTGGAATTCCATATATACATTCAGCCTTTTGATATGTCATTCTTCCCTCTTTGATAGCTGTCAAAGCATCTGCAACAGCCTCTCTCGAATATGATTTCATTTTGGCTTTAGGCATTTCTAAATTGAAAAGAAAATGTAATGTACAATCAGCTTTATACTTTGAGAATTAACCTTATCCAAATTCTCGGAAGAATTCCTACATTTATTTATGAATATATCCACAAACACAAATGGACATTTAGTTCAGAAGAACACTAAAAATTATCTAATCCTGTATTACACCTTTTTACAGTAAACCCTCATCCAATGCAGGGGTTAGGTTCCTCAAGAATGGGATGTTAAGTAAATCCGCATTGGACAAACTTAATACCTTATGGAATAAATGGGGATACATGAATGTGGCCGCATAAAGTCTCCCATTAATACTTAGATATGTCAATTTTTTATTCACACAAAAATGAATTTCCCTACCTATATTGTACAGATAAACCTCAATTTACAATGTCCTGATGTACAATATTTCGCGTTAACAATGGTGATGAATTAAGACCCTCTCCCTATTTGCGATAAAAAAAATTCGCATTAACGATGGCTATTGGTCGGCCAAACTCGCTCATGCTCGGAAGAGGGAATGTATCTCTCGCTGCACTTGTCAGCCGCAGCATTATCTATCTACGCACCACCATGCAGCCACCCAGTGCACTACATTCCTGCATTTTGTCCTGACAGCATAGAAATCATTCTTACGTTGTCATTGCTGTTTTTTTTCTTAGTTAATTGCTTTCACTCTTTTTGTGACTGTGAAGTGAGCAGTGTAGTACGTATGTACGGGTAAAACTAATAAACAACATTGAAAATGGCTAGCAAGTGTGTTGCTGAGGCTCCTGCATTGGGGAAGGCCAAGGCGCCCAGGAAAACTGTCTCTCTGGAGGTGAAGCTTGACATTGTGAAGTGGCATGAGAGAGGTGAAGGAGCGTGCTCTATTGCTACATGTGTGTTTGGGACTGGCTGGGAATGTATCCCATTGAACTCCATGTTATAATGAACTCAATTTATGATATTTCAATTTGCGATGGGGTTTTCAGGAATGCAAACCCATCATAAATCAAGGTTTATCTGTATATGAAATAAGAACATAAAATCATGAACAATGATATTTACACATGATAAATAAAAATATATTAAATGAAAATAGCATGTACCTTTTCTTCACTCTTTTGGATCGTGCATATGGTAGACTCATTCATGTGATACTCGCAGCCAAGTGATGTTATGATCATACCACCAAGCAACTTATCTAGAATCTTTATCTTTTTGAATGTCATAACCTTACGACTTTTCTTCTCTTCACTATCACTTGCAGATGCTTTACGCTTTGGTGCCATACTGCTGCGTAAGGGTAATAGCAAAACAATGGCAAAATATGACAAAAACAATCCAACACAACTTCACTGAATTTAATGTGTTAGCAGGACTGAGACAAAGGGTGATGCGAGAAGGAGGGAGATGTGGGAGTGTAGGAGAAAACACTAGTGTGTGCATTGGCATGTGTACAGTACTACTGTATTAGTGTGTGTTTGGTGGACTGTGTATAATCAAATTTTCCGCTTTTGACAAATAATTGTTCGCATTTATTTTTCTGTGTACAGTAGGTCCCCGACTTACGAACATTTGACTTATGAACTTCCAAAGATATGGACAACAAAGTGCGTGCTAGCAGTATGTAGTTACACCGAACTGCAGATGAAACTGGAGGAAGAAGACTTCCATCAGTTACTAGAAAGCCACTCGCAAGAGCTAACAAATAAAGACTTGATGGAACTTGATGCACAGGGTGGGGGTGGAGGGTTGTTTTTTAATGAATAAAATACATACATTAGTGTCATACATGGTGCAGTTTTTTACGCCTTTTTTTTTACATACTTTACATTTTTATGCATTTATTTTGCCGATATAAGTTATTTCCGACTTACAAACAGATCTCTGGAACACATTAAGTTCATAGGTTGGGGACTTACTGTATAAGCATATTTGTGCTGGACAAATGCGTTGAATGAGGGTTTAATGTATTCCAAAACTGGCAAATATTCTCAGCTCTATTTAATTCCATTCTAAAGATTACTCATTATATTAAGAGAAAGTCTGTTGGGCTCAGATCCAATGGGGATTACCAAGACCTCCTGGAACTTAATGGGGAATTTGGAAGCTCTTGGGAACCTTTCCTAATTATGTAAACTACCACAAAAACTTGGTTTTTAACCATGCCATCTCCACATCCTAGATAATAGTATTAATGTATGGGGAATTTGCTTAACTTTTCCTCTTTTCTATAGGATTTGACAGTCTTACCAAAGTGGAGAAACTGAAAAACCTTGATAATATTTTTCAAAACTTTAATTTTAGTTAAAACTCACTCAATATGTTGGGCATGAGTAATATCATCAGTTAAAATTCTTGCCTGGTGCAAGTGTTATGGAAAACAATCCTTGTGCAATACACTGAAAAATTTGAGCAGATTTTGCCATCTGTCTGGACTCTGCTATACCCGTTTTCACTTGGGAAAAGTTAGATAATTTGGAAAATATTGGGCTTATTGTGGAAAATAGTAGCCACTATGATGAAACTGTATTAGATACAGTTAGTAATGAAACAGCTCTCTTGAATGTAATTAGTAAATTAAAACTTGATAAGGCAGCAGGCCTTTATCTATGCCATGATACAATTCACACTTTAAGTATAATGAAGATCAGTTTGTGACTAGCCTTCAACTAAAAAAGATCCGGTGATGTCACTTTATATTAATAGTTTTTGTACAGAGTTGCTTCTCTCGTCTCCTCAGAATCTTTGCATCACCTCTACCAAACTTCTCACACTAGGCAGTGATGCCCAGTTTAGAGGCATGTTACAATGTAGGCCTTCTTTCACAAAAATGTAGGAGTCTAAATCATGTGAAAGGCATCATCTTAACACTCTTATTACTATTTACTACTTTTGGTTAGGTCTGGAGAACCCACTCCTTCAGTCACCAGTATGTATGTACATCACTGCACCTAATGCAGTGTGGGATAAGTAATTCTTTATGGTAAAAGTCAGAAAATATAGTAGAATTAATTATTACCTGAATAAAAAATGAAGATAGAATCAAAACTTGAACTCAGAACTTTTGAAAATTTGACCATGCTCTACTAGCCATTCACATATATTAAAAATACTCCTGATATAGGCTGTTGTGTCAATTTCATACCATATCAAAATTCACACATTTTTTCTTTTTAAAGTCCTAGTGTTTCAAACCTACTTCTCACATGTTAACTGGGTGGGCAGTTGCCCATGTACAGAAAGAGTTCACCCACCTACTAAAATAACAGCATATATATATATATATATATCGCCTTGGTGGTGTAGTGGTTAGCGTCACTGACTACGAATCCATTGGCCCCGGGTTTGAGACCTGATGGCAGCTGGCATGCAGCAAAACCCAGCTGTTCATCTTCCACACAATAAAGAAAGTGGTTGGTAGATAAATGGGTACCCTAGGTGGCCAAGTGGTTAAGATGCTGGGCTGCTGATGGCAGTGGCGGATTTAGGGGGGGGCCGAGTAGGCCATGGCCTACGGCCCCACGCCCTCACATATAATTATAATGTTGGATTCCACTATAAATAATACAATTGATTAATGATTAGTGATAATTATGGTATCACTCTCTTTGCTGGCGGGAGTTTAGTTCTATTCAGGCCGCTGTGGAGTGCACATGTGAGTGTGTTTAGTGGTAAGTAATGGTAAAAGTCGTATCTCGAAAAAGTCGCCAGTCAATAAATGGGGATGGGGGAGTTTTAGTCAGCTTTATAATAACATAAATAAGTTGAAAAATGTTAAATTAATGTAATTAATTTTTTTATATGAAACGTACTTAGGCTAGGTTAGGTCAGTTTAGCTTAGATTTCATAATAAATACATTTTATACATATTTAAGGAAAAAGTCGCCACTGGTGGGGGCTGGCGACTTTTCCCATAAAGCAACTTTTTCACCCGAACAACTGTTTAGTGTCTGTATTTAATTAATTAATTAAACTGTATTAATTAATACTAAACCGAGGGTCAAGTGTAAATAGTTTGTTTTTTATGTTTCAGGATAAGGCAGTGAGGCTGCACTGAGGCACAATGGAGAAATCAACAAGTCGTGATCGTGATCAAGGGAGGAAGTATAAAGCTGGCTCTGTTAAACGACAAGAAAAGGCAGACGTAAACCAAAGAGTAAAAAAACTACCAAAAATAACTCAATGGTTGACATATCCAACAGTATCTGAATCTGCAAAATCACAAACTCAAACTGAATCCGGTCAAACTGAATCTGAATCAGTAGAGACACCAATTACGCCTGAAACAACTGGAGAAGCCACAACTAGTACTGAACCTAGTGTAGTTAGCGCAATTGAACCTGAACACAGTGACAGTGAGGAGACACAAGAGGAAGTGAAAGTTATGAATACCGGTACTGAACAAGGATTTGAAACGGATCTTGGATTATGGCCTAAAATAATTACTGAAAATGTGTGTGACTATTGGTTGAAAAAGGGAAGCGCAGAATGTCGACACTGTGATGGTGACTTCAAAGAGTCAGCTGTGAAAGAGCTAAACAGAACCCGTCATTGTACAAAGACATTATTCACTCAACTCATTCATTATCTGGCCAAGAAATTAATCTTAAATGGCTCTGTTACTAAAACAACTGGTAAAGTGTATTGTTTTGCTTGCAAGCTTATGTCAAAGGTGGAAAGCTCATTCACAACTGGCTTCAATGGTTGGAAGAACGCTAGGTATGTCATAGAATCTCACAGTAGGTCAGATCAGCACAGGAAAAGTATGGTTGAAATGATATATCGAAAGACT
This sequence comes from Bathynomus jamesi, assembly GCA_023014485.1. Lineage (NCBI taxonomy): Eukaryota > Metazoa > Arthropoda > Malacostraca > Isopoda > Cirolanidae > Bathynomus > Bathynomus jamesi. The sequence goes on from JAJOZX010006701.1 coordinate 173,080, forward strand.
GCGGGTGCCCGTATTGACTCTAATCTAGTACAACAATATGAAAGTGAATGCGAGTACTGGCAAGCAGTATTGAGGAGGTGTGTAGATGTTTTAAAGCTACTTTGCGAATGTGGGCTAGCCATTCGAGGTAAAGATGAAGTAATTGGATCAGTACACAATGGAAACTATCTTGGGATTCTAGAGCTGCTGAGCACATACGACAGTTTCTTGGCAGCACATATCAAGAAACACGCAAACAAAGGTAGTGGTCATACTTCCTACTTGTCCCATGTCATTTCTGAGGAAGTCATTGGAATAATGGCAGAAAAGGTTATGTCCTCAATAACAGATGAAGTAAAAACAGCAAAGTACTTCTCAATTTCTGTGGACTCCACACCTGATATTTCACACATGGATCAACTTACTTTTACAATCCGCTATGTACTGCCTACTACAGGTCCAGTTGAAAGGTTTTTGCAGTTTATTCCCATGCTAAGCCACACTGGCAGAGATATTGCTACAACTGTTCTTGATTTTCTTAGAGAGAAGAACATTCCAGTTATCGACTGCCGAGGACAGTCCTATGACAATGCCAGCAACATGTCTGGTAAATATCTGGGGACCCAACAGATAATCAAGAATGAGTGTAGTGAAGCTGAGTACATACCATGTATGGCTCATTCCTTAAACTTGGTGGCTAAGTGTGCTGCAGAAAGCTGTCCTGCTGCAGTGTCATTGTTTGCTCTGGTACAAAATATGTACTCCTTTCTTGTTGCATCTACTTATCATTGGAGGAGACACCGTGAGGTACTAGAGACTAATAAAGATAAGAAGTTGAAAGTTGATAAAATACTTTCAGACACTCGTTGGTCAGCACGAGCAGATGCTGTAGCTGCTCTCAGTAGAGCACACAAAGAAAACATCATTGTTCTGGAAGAGTTATTCTCAGATCAGAATCAGCCAGCTGAAACAAGAGCTGAAGCAAGTGGTCTTCTCAAAGGTTTGAAAAAACTTGAAACAGTGATTCTTCTTGAAGTTTGGGATACAGTATTGGAAAGGTTTCAGAGTAGCAGTATCCAGCTGCAAAAATCTGGGCTCTCCCTCAACACAGCTGTCACACTGCTAGAGTCTCTTTTACAATTTGCTAAAGACCTGAGATCCCAGTTCGATGACTTTGAAGCAAAAGCTATGGCTAAGTGTGATCCCTGTGATGTGACGAGTAATGATGCATACTACGCCGACACGCAGCGTATTAGGAAGCGCAAGTGTCACCACGATGAACTAGACTCCGCGGATGATGTTATGCTGACAGGGAGAGACAAGTTTAGAGTGACTGCATTCTTGCCCATCATTGACAAGCTCTGTGCTGCCCTACAACAACGCATTGCTGCTTACAGCGACCTTCGAGAGAAATTTGGGTTTTTATCAGAAATCTCAAACAAAACGAACACTGAGCTTAAAGCATCTGCTGAAGAGCTTGTGTCTTCATATCCTAAGGACTTGGAGGCTGGATTGGAGTTGGAGCTTTTGCAGTTTGCACACCTTATGAAATCCATTCCAAGAGATTCACCTGAAAGTGCTCCTTCATCAGGTGGTGCAAAGGCTGCAAAAAGTCCTGAACTAGAAATGTATGAGATAATTCACAGACATGACATGGTAGAAACATTTGCTAATGTTGAAATTGTATTACGACTATCTCTGCATGTTTGTCACAAACTGCACTGGGGAGCGATCATTCTCCAAGATGAAACTAGTCAAGAATTATCTAAGAAACACCATGGGGCAGGACCATTTGTCTTCACTCACCCTGTTGAGCATTGAGCATGAGAAATTAAGGGTGCTTGATTTTACTGATGTCATCAAACAGTTTGCAAGTAAGAAGGCTAGAAAATAATCTTTTTTGACTGAGAAATAGTTAAGTGTACCGTACAAATTGCCTGCAATAAACAAAACCCACTCATTGCATCATTTGCATGTCAGTCAAGTGGTATTCTCTTTAGTTAATGGTGTATTATTATAGTTATTTTTTATTGTTAAGCTTCAAAAAAACAAATGTGTAATGTTCAACTATGAAATGGTCATTTGGCTAATTAATTATCAATAAATTGAATATTGTTTAAAAAGTAAATTTATTTTAACGCTTCGCTCGCCCATTGATTTGAGGGCCCCGTAAGGTCACCACTGGGGGATGGGGGTGTAAATCTTCATTTCAGTTAATTAAGCTAGCTTTGCGTAGTTTGGGGCCCCGCACTCCAACTGGCCTAGGGCCCCGCGCACCTTAAATCCACCACTGGCTGATGGGGCATGGTTCAGATTCCATGTTAAACTGTAGGCCTAAGGTGGAGTGAAAAGCTTGACCTTTGTCAAAATGAACAATTTGGGTGGAAGCTAACCAAAGGTGTGTGTGTGTGTGTGTGTGTATATATATATATATCCCCGCAAGGGGGTTCTAAGCTCGTGCTCTTGAGTGCTCTTTGTGCTCGTTTGTACGTGCTTGTTCCTGGAGGTTTCACGTGCGCCCTCCCGGCCCTAGCACCCAAGGATGATGGGGCTCGACCCTGCAGTCCTTGTCATCCTTGGTCTTTTTCCTCTGTCTTTCCTCTCACTTTTTCTTTGTTTTTCCGCTGAGATATGCCCTTTAAATAGAGGCGAATCGGTTCTTCCTGAACTAAAAAAAAAAAAATATATATATATATATATTTTACGATATTTTGCGTTAATGATGGTGATGAATTAAGACCATCTCCCTGCTTGCGATAAAAAAAAATTCGCATTAATGATGGCCATCAGTCAGCCAAACTCACTGATGCTCGGAAGAGGGAAGGGGTTTATTAAGGAGCACCTCCCAGTCATCTGGTGCTTCAACAAGAAGGCCTGGGTAACGACAGTGTTGTGCCAGAGTTGTGTGGTTGGCTACCTCTCCAAGCACCTCAAGGAGTGTGCTGCCAAGTGGAACATCTCCAACAAGTTTCTCCTGATCCTCGACAATGCACCTTCGCACCCACCTACAATGGGTGAGTGGACTGACAACATCAGTGTAATGTTCCTGCCCCCCAACACTACCTCACTCATCCAGCTGATGGATCAGGGCATCATCATCACCTTTAAGGCCTACTACTTGAGGAGGTTGAAGCAGCTGTTTGAGGTAACAGATGGAGAGGGAAAGCTGACCATCAAAGAATTCTGGTGTAGCTACAACATCAAGCATGCCATACACAACATCAAACTGTCATGGAAGGAGGTGACACAAAGCTGCATGAATGCCATGTGGAAGAAAATGTGGCCTGAATGCGTGCACGACTTTGGCAGCTTCACAGATGATGTAGCTGTACACCATGACATTGCCAGCATCTACCAGGAGGTCGATGAAGGGAATGTGGCTGAGGTCTTGGAGAGCCACTCTGAGGAGCTCAGCACAGAGGACCTGCTGCTCCTGGAACAGCAGCAGATAGTGGAGTCATCAGTGGGTGAGGAGGAAAACCCTGCACCCATGGCACTGACTCTGAAGGTGCTGAGCACTGCACTTGACTGTGTCAACTCTGCAATGGAGCTCCTTGCTGAGAATGACCCCAACTTCAACAGGAGTTTGTCTATGAGGGCACTGGTGGAGAAGGACATGCTCTGCTACAGGGAGCTGTACCTTGAGGAGGAGGAGGAGGTGCGCCAGACAACAATCACCTTTTTCAAACCCCTGCCACAGTCAGAGCCACAACCCTCGACTTCAGCCTCTCTGGACTCCCCAGAGGCTGTGTGGGAGTCAGAGTGATGTCTCCACTCCACCTACAAGAGTCCCCTTAGCCTTGAAGGGGACATGTGATGACAACCAGGCTTGTTCTTAATGATGTGGTAAGTTTTGTTTAATTGTTTTCTACTGATTTTATGAGGACTGGCTGGGAATGTATCCCATTGAACCCCATGTTATAATGAACTCAATTTACGATATTTCAATTTGCAATGGGGTTTTCAGGAATGCAACCCCATCATAAATTGAGGTTTACCTGTATATGCACACACCTTGGTGGTGTAGTGGTTAGCATCACTGACTATGAATTCATTGGCCTCAGGATTGAGACCTGGTGATGGCAAGTGGCGTGTAGCAAAACCCAGCTGTACATCCTTCCACACAATAAAGTGGTTGGTAGATAAATGATAACCCTGGGTGGCCTAGTGGTTAAGATACTGGGATGCTGTGGTTTGGATTCTACATTAAACTGTAGGTCTAAGGTGGAGTGAAAAGCTTGACCTTTGTCAGAATGAACAATTCAGGCAGAAGCAAAACCAAAGGTTATATATATAATATGGGATTGAACTCAGAATGGTCCCTGAGGCTCTTTCATGATACACACAGACCATGCATGGAGTTCCTTGTTTTATGCATGGTCTGTATCATATATATATAATATATAATATATATAATATATATATATATTATACAGTATATATATATGAGGTTTGTTCAAAATGTATCTGGACTGATGCGGTTATAGACAGAATATGGTACAGGGTTTGGTGCTTAATCTCCCTCAAAGTACACTCCTGAAGCCACACACCTTGCCCAATGATCCTGCCACTATTGAAAACATTTTTCAAATATACTTTTTGGAATGGTCAAAAGCTGCTCTCAAATTTCTTTTAATGGTCTTAACACCAGTGAATTGGTGTCCTTTCAGGGTTTGTTTGGCATTTAGAAATAAAAAAGGAGTTGCATGGAGCTAAATCTGGCTAATATGGAGGCTGCTGTACTTTGGAAGTAATGTTTTTGGCCAAAAATTGCTGGACAAGTTGTGATGAGTGAGATGGCATGTTATTGTGATGAAGCATCCAGTCTCTGAACTCGCACAGCTGTTTCATGTAGACTTCTCAAAACTTCAATGTAAAAAAAAAAAAAAAAAAAAAATAATTAAGAAATTGCTGTGAAACAAAACACATTTATCAGCTTACCACTGTGGAATGACAGTACACAATGAAGTGCAACCCTATTAGTCAACTTGTCTTAACATGCAGACATGTTTAGCACATTCACAATTCCAAGCGTGACCTTGTTCTATAAATAAACACCCTGTCCAGCTACTTTTTGAACAGACCATATATATATATATTAGGGTGTTTCACCCTTATAAGGGTTGAATTTTTTTTTTTTAAAAGTCTCACCCTCTCAAAATATTCAATTAGTTGTGTAAACTGATGTTATGGAATTTTGTGAAGTTTAATGAACATCTTAAGGTGCCTCATGCCTTGTAAAGTTTAGCTTGCTTGGGTAAAATCTATAAATAACAACTACATTCATAACAAGACTATTATTTAAAAATCTGACAAACTTGAGAAATTCATAACTATTTATTTTCAGCATTATATGCCGTTATTTAGTTATTTTATATTCAAATTCATTATTTATAAATGTAATATTAGGTACGTAAAGCTTAAGGAATGTTCTCAAATTTTTTTTTTATTTAATTGAGCACACAAAATTATTTTGTAGTATTGTTGGAATTGTGTTTTGCTCTTTAACTTGTCACTAGTTGACCCACCAACACTGTACATTTCTTAAGTTAATAAAAATAAACTAAATAGAAACAGTTATGAAACAGTAACAGTATGTTGATAACTTTCATATAATTCTTTTGTTTCAGATTCATGGCAGCTAGGCAAAAAAGACAAGAAATTTTTCTTATAGGGAGCAGTCTCGCTCACAGTATCAGTGGATCTAAGTTACCATGTATTGGAGATGTCCTGAAGCGATTTTATTACTTCCATCGGGAAGAGAATGACACAATTAAAGAAGCAGCCAACAAAACTTTTGATGAAATATTGCTATTCTGGAACAAAGCCAGAATCCCAACTAGACCCAAACAACATGTTATTACAGAAATTGAAGGTTTGTATGCCACATGGAAGCAGCTACAAAAGAATAAAACTAGAAGTTCTACTACAGAAAACAAGAAAAGAGAAGATTTTATCAGCACTTTCCCAAATCTATTTGATATAGCTCACGCTGATGCAGCAAAACTGATCCAGAACCCCGAGGACCTTCAGTTCTTGCAAGCTCAAAGAGAGCCTGGATGACGGGGAACTATGGCTGGAATAGACAAGGTAACAATGGAGAAGGAAAGGTGACATTTTGAAAGAGTAGCAAATGAAGAAAAGAGAAAACAAAGATGCAAGAAAGAAATAGCAAGCACATCAAAAACTGTGGATTCGACTAAAACAAGTGATTCTACTAAATCAGATACAGAGAGTTCCTCCTCTTCTCATGATTCTGATTACTTGCCAACTGTTGGAACTTCAATTGCAAAAAAAACAAAAGTCCATCATGACTCCAGACCGAACTTTCATGAGTGATAGGGAGGCTGTTCATCTCCTAACGTCACTAATAAGGAGTCAAGTGATTCAGCATCCTGAGATTTCTGTCAGCCATTCAATGGTATACAGAGCCAGAAAGAAACAAAAATAGTAATTTTAACATTCATGAATAATACTATCTTGGAAAAAACTTTGGCTCTCTTGAGGCACCTTTTATTTTTGTTGTATTGTAATGAAAGTTTATAATTTTTAGTTTTGTATGAAATGGAATAATTTTAAATGAGAATAAATTTTTAAAATTTCATTTTTTTGAAACACCATAATATATATATATATATAATATATCAAAGCTATTGACTTCTTAGGGAAACGGAGCTTACAGATGAACAGAAGGATCAACACAATGGCAAACATTTTCATTTATTTGTACTTCAGACGTTTCAACAAATCTTTTGTAATCATCAGTGAATTAAGTCTTAAAACCTTAAAACAAAAGTGAAAAGTGAAAATTACATCAATACAATATTAAAACCATTAAAATTAAAACCTTAAAGCAAAATGAAAATTGCATCAATACAAAATTAAAATCATTTAAATTTCATCACTATAAAAACTAAAATTAAATTAAATTACCTCAATAGGTAAATACACAATGTTTACATCCACCTCCATACTTCGCAGTCTAAGAGAACACTGGATGGTCAGAGGATTAGAAAGGGTATGTCTGTGAGAATTGGTTGGTTAGTTAAAAGAGTTGTAATTTGTAGGATGAGCTATTATTATTAAGGGAGGGTTTGTTTCTATAGATGTACAAAGATTCTAAAATTTGGAGTTCTGTAAGGTTATTGGATCTAGTTAAAATTTCAAACCGAGTTTTGTGAACATGGTCATTTTCATTACTATGGTTTCTAATTGCGGATTGTGGAGGGCTACTGAGGGGACGGTTGGTATGGACTGACAAGCCCAAATGTTGAGAAAGGCGCACCTCCAGTTGGAGTTGAGTGCTGCCAATATACGCAGCCTTACAGCTGTCACACGTGTATTTGTAAACAACATTGGGGCATACAGTTTTGGGGAATTCATCTTTGAACTTTAAAAAATTTGATAATTTAAGTGGGTTGACGAAGGCGAATCTAAAATTTATTTGGGGATAACTAGACTTGAGCAGTTTGGACAATTCACCTCGAATACGCAATGATAAATAACCATAAAAAGGTAATTTAATATATCTGGTTTCTTTTTGTACTGTAGTTATGGGGAGTTTAGTATCAAAAGTGTTATTTAAAAATTTCTTTAATTGGTTATCGAATAGATGAGAAGGGTAGTAATTGTTAATAAAGTACTGTTTTAAAAATTTAAATTCTTCATTTAACGAAAAGTAATCCAAACAAATATGGTAACTTCTTGTTAATAATGTTACTATAGCACTAATCTTATATTTATAAAACATACAACTTAAATAATTGGTTCCCAAGCCAGTAAAAGTTTGTTTTCGAAATAGTGAAGTATGGAACTTATTATGAGCCCGTTTAACTAAAACATCCAGGAAAGGTAAACTATTATTTGTTTCATTTTCACGCGTGTACTTAATATTACTATGTTGTTTATTAAGATAATCAAGAAAAAGTTTTACGTGTGAAGGATGGTTAAATATTAAGAAAGTGTCATCCACGTATCTTCTGTAATATATGGGTTTAAAACTACTAGGACAACTTTTCAACCAAATTTCTTCGTAATGACAAAGAAATGCATTTGCTAGTGTTGGGCTTAACGGGGAACCCATAGCTACCCCATCAATTTGGCTGTAAAGGTTGTTATTAAATAAGAAAAGATTATCAAAACACACTATTTGAGAAGGTTTTTAAATTGAGTCTGAGTGAGGCCATTAATAAGAGTATTATCAGTAGTGAATAACTTATTTAGTATGATATTTAATGTTTCTTTTAACAGGACATTAGTAAACAATGACGAGACATCAAAACTGGCCATAGTAAGAGAATCGGCATGATTGATCTCTTTTATCTCTTTAGCAAAATCAAATGAGTTGTTAATAGAATAATCATTAAAGGTGAGTTTTGAAAGCAAGGGAACGAAGAATTTGGCTAAATTATAATTGAATGTACCACATGCCGAAAGAATAGGTCTTAGTGGGAAATTTGGCTTATGGACTTTAGGTAAACCATATAGAATTCCTGGATTAGAACCAGAAGCAAATAAAAAAATTGTATGTATTGTCAGCAATAATATTACTATTTTTTAATTTACGCAAACACCTATTAAGTTTATCTTCGAGTTTTAGTAATTTAGACAGAACATTCTCTTTTACCCTTTTAAATTTAGATGTATCCGACAAAATTGTCTCCATTCTATTTATGTAAACTGTTGAATCAATCAGCACTACTCCTTTACCCTTATCCGGTTTTGTAATGATGACAGAGTTATCCTTTTTCAAATTATTAAGAATTTTAAAATCTTGCTTATTAAAGAGGGGAGAAAACACCTTATGGGGTTTAAAATTATAAAAATTCTTAAAAGAGATGCTCTCCACTTGTTTTACCAAGTTATGAAACGAGAAATTTGGTCGGATCTCACAATTCTTAATATTCATGAGAAGATTTTCAAAGCCAGAGAAAAATTTATAAAAATTTAGTTTATAATGAGGTACTAAATTTATAATGAGGTAGATCAAAATTTAAGCCTAACGACAATATTTCTTTCTCTCTAATACTTAAAACTCTATTAGAGAAATTAAAAATAAAATTATCTGGATTATTAAAAAACGACTGAGTGATTCCCAATTTTTCCAATTTGGCAGCATGTATCCTTTTATGTCTATTGACAATTTTATCACAGCAAGTTTGAAATTTAGTAACTAAACAATGATAACACTAGGCAACAAAGATTTTGTTACAGAAGACCAAATAGGTGCTCCTAGCTAATTTCGGTATGCTGATTTCAAATCTATAATTAGATTTTTTCTATCACGTCTAGATTTTGTGTAAAATGCAAATCACTTTTAGTAAAATTTTCTACCACGTCTAGATTTTGGTTTTAATCGGCTTAATGCCAGTAATATGAAACTTGCTTTTCAAGGTTAAAGCAATTTTTTTTGCCAACTATATACAAATTCGAACAATTTTGATAAATAAAATTTATCCCGAGTTGTTTTTATAGCATTTGTTTTGTACTACGGTGTGTATTTCTTTTTATTTTGCACATCGTAATAATTACTTTCTACGTTTTTTCAGATATTGTATGGTAATTCAAAATGGCATCAAATAGACGTGCTTGTGTAAATCACCCAGACAACTTCTTTGTCTGTGGACAATATACACCTAAGCCACAACGTAGAAACATAACAACAAAGATTAAACTTGCCTACAAGTGTTATTTTGACTGTAAGTTAGGAGACCAACAGAGGGACTGGGCACCACATATTTGCTGTGCACAGTGCAATGCAATGTTAATAGCTTGGATGAATGGTAAAAGAAAAGCTATGCCGTTCTCAGTCCCCATGGTTTGGCGTGAGCCGAAAAATCACTTCAATGATTGTTATTTTTGTTTGACAAAGATTGCTGGTTTCACAAAGAAAAACAAATCAAAGATCACGTACCCAAACTGCGAATCAGCAATGAAACCAGTACCACATGATGAAACAAATCCACCACCAGTTCCACCAGCAACGATAACAGACAGCAGTTCATCTGAAGATTCTGCTAGTGATATAGAAACAGGGAAAGATGGCATATATGTTCCAGATGCAAATATTTCCCCACATTTGTTAAGTCAAGCGGAGTTAAATGACTTAGTGCGCGATTTGGAATTACCAAAAGAAAAGGCAGAGTTGCTTGGTTCAAGACCAAGAATTTAATCTTCTCCAACCAAACACCAAAGTTTCCCATTTCCGCCATTGCCATTTGCAGTTTTCATCATTTTACTTACAGGAAGAAAACATTTGTTTCTGCCACGATATCAGTGGTCTGATGCAAGGGATTGGCTGTCGCTATGATCCAAAAGAATGGAGACTGTTCATTGACTCTAGTAAAGCTAGCCTTAAAGCTGTATTACTGCACAATGGCAATGAAAAACCTTCAATACCTGTAGCACATGCCACTGGCCTTAATGAGACTTATGAATCGATGAAACTGCTGCTAAGACTCATCAAATATAAGGACCACACATGGAATATTTGTGGCGACCTTAAAGTTGTATCATTACTTCTTGGGTTACAGTTGTGCTACACAAAGCATATGTGCTTTTTGTGTCTATGGAACAGCAGAGATGACAAGAACCACTACAAAAAACATGATTGGCCATCTAGAACTGAACATGTTGGTAAATACAATGTGAAACACCCAGCACTTATTGACCCTCAGAAAGTACATCTTCCACCACTTCACATTAAACTTGGCCTTATGAAAAATTTCGTGAAGGGTATGGATCATCAAGGTAGTGGTTTCCAATATTTAAAGGATAAATTCAAAGGAATATTGACAGATGCTAAGCTAGAAGCTGGAGTTTTCACTGGACCACAGATCCGCAGTGTCATCCACGACTCATCGTTTCCATCTAACCTAAATGAGAATGAACTAGGAGCATGGACATCTTTCGTTGAAGTTGTCAAAAATTTTCTTGGAAACCACAAAGCTGAAAACCACCGTAAACTCGTAGAAAACATGCTTAAATCTTATGAAATAATGGGATGCAGAATGTCTTCGAAAATTCATTTTTTACATTCTCATCTTGACTTCTTCCCGGCCAACCTTGGGGCTGTAAGTGACGAGCATGGTGAGCGCTTCCACCAACAGATCTCGGTTATGGAAAACAGATACCAAGGTAATTTCAACCCAAATATGATGGGAGATTATTGTTGGTTCCTGCAGAAGGAGAGTTTGTCATCCTACAAGCGACAAAGGAAGAGGACACACCAAAGTTTCACTTAAGAACAGGAATTTGCCTTTCAGTAGTAACAACAAAATACTAACGCGCTTTGGGTGGATGGTTGGGCGCAGGGGTGGTAACTCCGCCAGCGGAATTCCGCTCTCTGTCTTAAGCCAGAATAAAGGAGGAAAGACATCCCTGTTCACTAATTATTTAAGTATGCTTAACATAAAACGTGGCACGGAAAAATAGCTTAGACGGCTTTCGTAATAGAAGCGGGTGAGAAAAAAAATGAAAAATAGGGGTTTTCGGTTACCCAAAATCTGGACGTGATAGAGAAATTTTGATATCAGATCTGAAATCAGCATCAGCGCTTTAGTAGGAATCAGTAGTTCACGTGTCTGTAACAAAAAAAAAGTTGAAATTTGTTGCCTAGTGTAATCAATATAAGACACCCTAGATTTTAGACCAAACAGAGAATTCTTATATTTCAGCTTGAGAAAACTCACTGTTTTAGTTTTCGATTGAAGCTCCCTAAGAAGTCAATAGCTTTGATATTAACCCAGAGATATGGCCGATCGACATTGAACTATTACAGACAATGTGAAAGAGTCTATTTGAAACTTAACAAGGCTATTTGTGATGAGAGTTTCTTGTCTAAGTGCAAAAGTTATAATATTGTGCCTAATTTCCTTAGATTTAAACTTTATAATAAACGCCTCCATAACTCCAAACTATATAAATCATGGCAACATAAATTATTAAATTTGGAGCTTCAATCGAAAACTAAAACAGTAAGTTTTCTCAAGCTGAAATATAAGAATTCTCTGTTTGGTCTAAAATCTAGGGTGTCTTATATTGATTATCATTGTTTAGTTACTAAATTTCAAACTTGCTGTGATAAAATTGTCAATAGACAAAAGGATACATGCTGCCAAATTGGAAAAATTGGGAATCACTCAGTCATTTTTTAATAATCCAGATAATTTTATTTTTAATTTCTCTAATAGAGTTTTAAGTATTAGAGAGAAAGAAATATTGTCGTTAGGCTTAAATTTTGATCTACCTCATTATAAACTAAATTTTTATAAATTTTTCTCTGGCTTTGAAAATCTTCTCATGAATATTAAGAATTGTGAGATCCGACCAAATTTCTCGTTTCATAACTTGGTAAAACAAGTGGAGAGCATCTCTTTTAAGAATTTTTATAATTTTAAACCCCATAAGGTGTTTTCTCCCCTCTTTAATAAGCAAGATTTTAAAATTCTTAATAATTTGAAAAAGGATAACTCCGTCATCATTACAAAACTGGATAAGGGTAAAGGAGTAGTGCTGATTGATTCAACAGTTTACATAAATAGAATGGAGACAATTTTGTTGGATACGTCTAAATTTAAAAGGGTAAAAGAGAATGTTCTGTCTAAATTACTAAAACTCGAAGATAAACTTAATAGGTGTTTGCGTAAATTAAAAAATAGTAATATTATTGCTGACAATACATACAATTTTTTATTTGCTTCTGGTTCTAATCCAGGAATTCTATATGGTTTACCTAAAGTCCATAAGCCAAATTTCCCACTAAGACCTATTCTTTCGGCATGTGGTACATTCAATTATAATTTAGCCAAATTCTTTGTTCCCTTGCTTTCAAAACTCACCTTTAATGATTATTCTATAACAACTTGTTTGATTTTGCTAAAGAGATAAGAGAGATCAATCATGCCGATTCTCTTACTATGGCCAGTTTTGATGTCTCGTCATTGTTTACTAATGTCCCGTTAAAAGAAACATTAAATATCATACTAAATAAGTTATTCACTACTGATAATACTCTTATTAATGGCCTCACTCAGACTCAATTTAAAAACCTTCTCAAAATAGTGTGTTTTGATAATCTTTTCTTATTTAATAACAACCTTTACAGCCAAATTGATGGGGTAGCTATGGGTTCCCCTTTAAGCCCAACACTAGCAAATGCATTTCTTTGCCATTACGAAGAAATTTGGTTGAAAAGTTGTCCTAGTAGTTTTAAACCCATATATTACAGAAGATATGTGGATGACACTTTCTTAATATTTAACCATCCTTCACACGTAAAACTTTTTCTTGATTATCTTAATAAACAACATAGTAATATTAAGTACACATGTGAAAACGAAACAAATAATAGTTTACCTTTCCTGGATGTTTTAGTTAAACGGGCTCATAATAAGTTCCATACTTCACTATTTCGAAAACAAACTTTTACTGGCTTGGGAACCAATTATTTAAGTTGTATGTTTTATAAATATAAGATTAGTGCTATAGTAACATTATTAACAAGAAGTTACCATATTTGTTCGGATTATTTTCGTTAAACGAAGAATTTAAATTTTTAAAACAGTACTTTATTAACAATTACTACCCTTCTCATCTATTCGATAACCAATTAAAGAAATTTTTAAATAACACTTTTGATACTAAACTCCCCATAACTACAGTACAAAAAGAAACCAGATATATTAAATTACCTTTTTATGTTATTTATCATTGCGTATTCGAGGTGAATTGTCCAAACTGCTCAAGTCTAGTTATCCCCAAATAAATTTTAGATTGCCTTCGTCAACCCACTTAAATTATCAAATTTTTTAAAGTTCAAAGATGAATTCCCCAAAACTGTATGCCCCAATGTTGTTTACAAATACACATGCGACAGCTGTAAGGCTGCGTATATTGGCAGCATTCAACTCCAACTGGAGGTGCGCCTTTCTCAACATTTGGGCTTGTCAGTCCGTACCAACCATCCCCTCAGTAGCCCTCCACAATCCGCAATTAGAAACCATAGTAATGAAAACGACCATCCCCTTCACAAAACTCAGTTTGAAATTTTAACTAGATCCAATAACCTTACAGAACTCCGAATTTTAGAATCTTTGTACATCTATAGAAACAAACCCTCCCTTAATAATAATAGCTCATCCTACAAATTACAACTCTTTTAAACTAACCAACCGATTCTCACAGACATACCCTTTCTAATCCTCTGACCATCCAGTGTTCTCTTAGACTGCCAAGTATGGAGGTGGATGTAAACATTGTGTATTTACCTATTGAGGTAATTTAATTTAATTTTAGTTTTTATAGTGATGAAATTTAATAATTTTAATTTTGTATTGATGCAATTTTCATTTTGCTTTAAGGTTTTAATATTGTATTGATGTAATTTTCACTTTTCACTTTTTACTTTTGTTTTAAGGTTTTAAGACTTAATTCACTGATGATGACAAAAGATTTGTCGAAACGTCTGAAGTACAAATAAATGAAAATGTTTGCCATTGTGTTGATCCTTCTGTTTATATATATATATATATATATATATATATATATATATATATATATATATACATACAGGGTGTCCCAAAAAAATGTATACACACTTTAAATACTTATAAAAAGGCAGTGTTTATTAAAATACATTTCATTTTCAAAATGTAATAGAATCTACAGACATTATTTAATTGTTTTCTCAATGCCTGTTTTCAAACTGACGTCCATTCTGGTCCAGGCACTGCTGATAACGCGAAGCAATGGAATCGCAAATATCACGAAACATTTCGTTTGGTATTTGTGTGCATTCTCGTTCAATGGCTGCTCTCAATTCAGCGACTATTGCAGGTTTTATAGCGTAGACTTTGTCTTTTAAGTATCCCCATAAAAAAAAGTCTAGTGGTGTGAGGTCTGGTGAACGCGGAGGGTATTCTATGAAACCCCTTCATCCAATCCACATCGTGCCAAGTACCACTTGCAATACTCCACTCTTCGGTCTGGATCATCTTCATTAATAGCATGGACTAATCTTGGAATGTAACTTTTCCATTGACAGCGCTTCAAAATGCGTTGGACAGACGATTCTGAAATTCCTACCTCACGACTCGCTTGCCGCACAGATTTTCTTGGACTTTGGTGATATGTTTCCAGTACTCTTTCTTGCTTTGTTTGGGCTTGTCGATGTCCGTGGTCTTCCGGAATGCTTCTTGTGGACATTCTGAACAGTTCCATCAGCTTCAAACTTATCTAATTCGAGTGATGGTAAGTCGCGTTGGTGGATCTGTTTGAAACTCCCTCCTAAACTGTCTTTGCACTTCAACTGCATTTTCACACTTCCAGTAGCATTTTAGAATGAATTTCCTTTGTTTAAAGCTTAGTCTGACTGCCATTATTAATTCTAATGGGTTTAACTTGGAAAGAAAGAAACATCAATTGAGCTATCAGCTGTTAAAGTGTGTATACATTTTTTGGGACGCCCTGTATATATATATAAAATTTGATTTGTGTTGTTTGTGATAAAAAAAAATTAACTCATTCACTAAGATTGTTTTAGCAGTAGCCCTGTAATGTTTTGTGTTGTAATTCCAAGCTTACCCGTATATATCATATCTGGAAGTCCACTTGAAACTGGGAAATTATCATGAAAAATATGATACCATATGAGTAGTTTTTTTTTTATTAAAGTGGCTATTCTTTGGTATCAATTTTCTCACTGATAAAAAAACATTTGCTGCACTAGACTGATAGGAAAGAAGTGGTCTTTGTTCGCAAGTTGTACAAGATACTCCACAACCTTTAACATAACCATGCAGTGAAGTGATTTATTTAGGTATTAGTTAGCTATATGGTAATAAGATTTAATTAGGTTCTTTTTACTTTGCAAAATAGTGAGTGAATGAATTAATGAAAACTTTGATAAAAATAAATAAATTATAATTTTTACATTACAATAATGTTAAGACAACATAAATTATTAATTGGACTAATTTACTTTTATTTAATTTGGCACTCGAGCTGTAGGCTTTACTGGGCTCTCAGATAAATTAAAAGATAAACGTATCACTTCATAGGTAGGTAGTTATGATTAAGTAATATACATTACAAGTAAAAAGTATTAATTTAGAATTCGCGGACAGACATTGTTGAATATAAAGTAACTATTACAGAGGCAATATAAATACAGTACAAAGAACTTATAGTCAAATATGAGAAATAAAATAAGTAATATGGTACATACATTTAATCCTATTCATTTATTAGTAATTCTTTATTAAGGGATTTCAACTTGTTTTTTTTAAATGCACATTTCTAATATTTTTAAGATCAATGCTTAAATTATTCTATAGTTTTAGTCTAATGAAAATAGGTGATTTCTAGAAAGACTCTAAACTGAGGAATAACATTCTTAGTTCTACTCCTACTCTGGTTTGAATGAATTTCTTGATGTTACAAAATATTTATTTCTCCACTGAGTTAATTTTGTTCATGCATCCATAACTGAAAATAAATTTTGACAATTTGATTACATTGTGATACCATTCCTGAAGATCCATTTTTGAAGGTCATGAGAGATCTTTCTATAAACGTAATAATGTCACCAGACTTTGTACTAAACAATTTATGATTCAATTACTTATTGACACTTTAAATTTGAGTGACTGTCTGTGAACCCACACATCATCATCATCTAACTGAACTGTACGAGGAACATTAAACAGAGTGAGAGAGAAACCACCATGTCTAATTAATTTCAAGTAGCTTACACTAAATGTGAACCCCATTGAGATTTAGACAGGAACTTCCAATATCTGAATATCGCAAGTTAGATTAAAGTTGTTTAAACTTTAATCTAAGTTATTTAAATAAGAAATTTAATAAGGAAAAGTACCTTTTAGTGGGTATAGGCTAAGAAATGAGTAGTTTATCTCGGAAATGGGGAAGACTGCAAATTTTTAAAACAACAAAACCACCCTAGAGTTTGGGCCTCATTGGTATACTTAAACACCATTACATTATTATTATTTCAATTACCTAAGTTTAACCTCCTTTGCAGCATGTAAGGTTAATTAGCTAACTTGAGACTGACATTTTGCGAGGCATTAATTTAATTAACGTCATTGGTAGGAAAGATAATAGAAAGAATAATGATCATTTAGAAAATTTTAATCTTATTTCAATTTCACAACATGGATTTAGATCAGGAAGGTCTTGTTTGTCTAATCTCTTAGAATTTTTAGAGTTTGTAACTGATCAGGTAGATAATGGAAATGATGTAAATGCTATTTATTTGGATTTTAGTAAAGCATTTGACGAGGTTCCACATAGGAGACTTCTATATAAATTTAAAGCTCATGAGATAGGATATTGGGGTTAGTTATAAATTGGTAGAAAAATGGTTGGAAGACAGAGAACAGATAATAATTCTAAATTGCCATGAATCTGGGTGGTAGAAAGTGAAAGGTGGAGTATCACAGGTATCAGTTTTAAGTCCATTACTCTTTATTTTATATCTAAATGATTCAGAAAAGGGAGTAGGTAGTAAAATTTTGGCACTTTTTTGTTATTTACCCACATAGGTATTAAGTCAAACATTTATTAGCAAATATAAAAAATTCATGCGCGAGTATAAACCAAACATGTAACTGTAAATAGCGAAAAATAATATGAAAAAGAATATATTTTTTTGGTGAATAGTACCCCATGCTTCTTGAGCCAATCAATAGTGTCCTTTGTAGTGGCCATCAAACTATGTAGTTCTCATAAATTTAAGAGCATACAGTACAGTTAGAACCAGTTGTGATATTTTTGTTAAAACTAATGAAAATAACATAACTTAACCTACCAATTGTCGAGGCATACAGTTGACCTAACCAGGCATTCAATTAACCTTGTAATTATATTGGAAAGAAGAAATATATATATATAGGGGTGCACCAGATATGACCTTTTTCATATCTGGCCAGATACCAGATATGGCCATATTTATCCAGCTGGATATATATTATTAGGTACCGTATTATTTTCATACTCATATTGCTATGTTTTGTTTTGCATTGGGGGCAAGCGCCCCCCCAAATATAAGATAAATAATAATTTAAGTATATTCAGATGTTTAATTGTTTTGTTCTCTTTCAGGTTCTTGTGTTGTATTAAACTATTAAGTATTAATCATGATAAGTTTTGTGTGGTCACTGTATACAAGAAATGATCCTAGCAATATCACTGCAAAGTGTAATATTTGCCAAAAGATTATCAAACGTGGGACAGCGAAAGGTGGCCAAAAGTCTTTTAGCACAACACCTCTTCATAATCATTTGAAGATTAATCACTCAAAAACCAAAAATGACAAAAAAAGAATAGCTGCGACTGAATCAAAGGAAATAAGCATAGATAGAATATGGGCTAGACCATCAACTTCTACTGGTAGTACTCTGAAAGAAAAGAAAATGGACCAAATGAGTATGCAGATCTCAATAGAGGAAAGCTTTTCATCTAAAAAAAATATGGGACATCAATGACTCCAGGTCTGATGATTCACCGTAAAATTGGCATGATGATGGCTTTGGACAACCAGCCATTTACTTTAGTTGAAGATGATGGTTTTATTGATCTAATGACCTACCTCCAACCCAGATATCTCTTACCGAGCAGAAGGTACTTCTCTGATACTATAATTCCTCGTCTTTATAATGAGTTTGTCTAAAATTGCTCAGAAGCTGGAAGTAAAGCATGTCAGCTTTTCTTCAGATATATGGACATGCACAACCTCTCAAGAAAGTTTTATATCATTATCGGGTCACTGGATAGGTAAAGATTTTGAAAGATACGATGCTGTGCTACGTGCTTCTCATTTCTCAGGGTCGCATACTGGCAAGAATATATCTGAAAAGTTTCGCTCTATGTGGGATGTTTGGGATCTTGATGCAAATAAGAGGAATTTATTGGTGAAGGATGGAGCTAGTGATATGGCTCTTGATAGTGACCTGGCTGAAATACCTTCAATACACTGCAGCATTCATTTACTCCAACTGGTTATTAGTGACTCAATTATGATTCAGAGGAGTGTAATAGATATCCTTGCAAAAAGTTGCTGCCTTGCAACTCACTTTAATCATTTTCCTTGGCCTGTAACAATTTCAAACACATTCAAGTGCAGTAAAATCTTGAGCCTCTCTTATTGGTTCAAGATGTCCCAACACGTTGGAACAGTGCATATTTGATACTAGAAAGATTATATAAATTAAAAATTCCAGTGCAACTGTATTTGGCTGATCATAGCAAATGACCTACCATCACATCCTTTGAGTGGACACTGATACGGAATCTCCTTAAAACATTAAAACCATTCTTCCAACTAACTAAGGAAATGAGTTTGGAAAAATCAACTTTGTCTTCCGTAATCCTAAGCATTTGTATTTTACAAAGATTGGCCATGATGACCAAGGTGTTCAAACGACAAAGAGAGAACTGACTTCCCTTCAAGCATGTTTCTTGTCAGAGAGTAATGATGGGAAGTCTTTGAACATAATGAAAAATGGCTTATGTGACTGCAACTGCAATAGATCCACAGTATAAGTTATCTTTCTTTTAACAAGATCAAAAAGAGCAGGCTAAATCCTGGCTGATTGAAGAAGTCATAGGTATTGAAAATGACGAAGGTGGTAATGATTCTAATGAAAGTGGAAGTGAAAGAAGCTCAAATTCCAGTTCTCCTATGCGAAAGAGGAAAGATGAAGAGGACATTCTTGAAACGTGTTTTATGGAGATCACAAAAGGAGAGCAATCTGGGGAAGTTACAAGAGAAGAAAGGTTGAAAAAAAGACTGCTCCTGTTCTACTGATTGCAGAGGAGTTAGACCAATATCCATCTGAACCTCTTGTAGATAGGAAATGCTGTCCAGTTCAAATTTGGAAGCAGGAGGACTGATTTCCTCTCCTTAAAACTATTGTTTCAAAGCTTCTCTGCACACCCGCATCCTCTGTATTTTTAGTGTGTGTTTTTTTCTGAATATGGAAACATCTATGAAGCAAGGCGATCCCAAATATTGCCTAAAAGAGGAGAAATGCTCTTGTTTCTGCACCACAATGGAAAAAAGTTCTAGATCACTGTTGTTAAGTTTTTTTATTCTGAAGACCTCCAGGCTGAATGGCGGCATCTGACCTACACAATACTGCCCTCCATTCATTGATTTCATTCCAGGCATTTTATATTGTATTCAATGTATTGTTTTACATTTGTCAAGCTTGTATTGTTTTGAAAATGAAGGAGAAAAAAGAATGGAAAGCAAATGCAGGAGTCTAGCAATATTTTACTCTTTAAAAAATTTAACGCCTAGACATTTTTATAAAAAGCTCTGATTATATTAATAGAACTGTAATCGTTAAGAATGGACAGATGTTTTATTTATTCTTGTCATCAGTATTGTGTTGATTTAATATAAACACTGTTGTTGGACTGGTTTAGGGGTGGGCCCTGGAGGGTTTTCCATTTTTTTTGTATATAAAATATTATTTGTAATGTGTTATCATTAGAGCCTGGATGTTTAGGCACTAATAAAGTCCAAAATAGGCAGGCAGAAAGGCAAAATAAAATGTCAAAATAGGCAGCAAAAAAAGGCATTTATTTTTTAGACATTTGAATATATAGTAAACAAACAAATAAAACAAATACTGTAATACTTTTTGAGTCTATTCTGCTTGATTGCATCCAATGACCAGTATTTTCTTTAGGTTTTCGAAGGTGAACCCATGTCATCTGTCAGACAAAAGATGTTTAAACAGTGAGAAGGATCGCTCCACTTCCACTGATGTAACAGGAGCGTATTTGAAGCACGAAACGTACAGTGGATCCATATCCCCAGTATTAGTATCGTTTTCTCCATCAAGAACTTTTCCGATATTTTTTATTTTTTCCAGGTCTTTGTTTGCAGTAAGTACCCGGCAACATTTGTCGCGCACAGCTTTGCCTTTATCACCAGGCCCATGACAAATGTCCACAATGATCGTTTCAAAAACGTTCAGTGCATCGACTAATGGCACATTCCTTTCCTCAAGAGCAGTTATGGCCTCTGGCAGCCTTGAATAGTAGGTAGCGATAAATGCAAGATCATTTCGAAGAGAATTCTCTTGTAACAGTTGTTGGACAATGCTAATTGCTGAAGCATCTTCGGCATTGAAACTTTTTACAACTTCATCAAACTTGTCGAAATTTGATGCATAATATAATGCCGTGGAAATCCATGTTCCCCATCTCATCAAAATAGGTTGTGGTGGCATTGCGAGTTCCGGCACCATTTCTTTGAACAACTGACATCGTGATGGGGCCTTAAGAAAAATCTTCTTGCCATTCGAAACTAATTTGTCTACGTTAGGAAATGATGCACGTACTTGCTCTGCTACACGATGAAGTGCATGACCTAAACATGTAAAATGTAGCATCGTGGGTAAATGACCTTGAGTGCCGTTGCAGCCTTCTTCATGTAAGGCGCCGCATCTGTCACGAAGAGTATGACATTTTCATGTTTAATGCCATCTGGCCAAAGTAAAGCCAGTGATGTCGTGAACAGTTGCGCTATTGTTGAACTGTTTGTCTTCTGTAGTTCCTCTGTTGTTAGTAAATAAATTTTCGGTTTCATGGCAGCTTCCAAGGTACCAATAACCACATTGGCAATATATCTCCCCATTACATCTATTGTTTCGTCTACCGAAATCCAGACTTTCTTATCTTGTACACCCTCCCGAATATTCTGCAACGTCAAAGTGTAGTTCGTCTCCACATAATTCTTCCTCAAAGTAGACTCGCCTGGAATCTGTTGTTTTCTGTACTTTTCGAGAAATGATTTCAGAGACTTGTTTTCTAACTTCCACAGTGGTATTCCGGCATCAACAAAGGCTTTACACAAGTCAAGCGAGAAGGAAGACTGATGGCTTGACGATGCAGCAAATGTAGTCAACAGGTTTGTTTTCTTGCTTCCTGGCTTCAACTTCCGAGCAGTGTCTGTGTGTCTCCCAGTTTGGACGTGTTGCGACACAAAGTACTTCTTTTCATAATTCACACTTTTTTCACAAATCTTGCAAAACAGTACTGAACCATCGGTAGAAAAGATGTCGCTGCCAAATTCACGGACAAAAGTGTTCAACTTTTTTTCAGTGGACACACAAGCCCATGACTCCAGATTTGAAAAAATTTACTGGAGCATAGCTCTGAATTTACTTTTTTTCCCCTTACACCACTAGATAGGTTAATGATAGTAAACTCTTGAATTGACGACATACCAATTACAAATTGTTTTAGCTAAACATAATAATACAATACTGTACAGTTTATAACTCACCTTAAGTTTATTTATTCATTGCAGCAGCAACAGTGGATGATGTTAGACCTTGCATGTAGGCATTTGTTGTGAATTTACCGCCATGTATGCTTGGCCACTGATCAATGGCTTTCTGTGTGATCATTACAGCAGATCTAGTGCCTGGAGCTGGACTCTCCTTCACAATTCTGCACAGCTTAGTCAAATGAGATGGCTTAATGGATCCTTTGTGTTCAACAATGTAACCAAGAATGGAGAATGTCCCTTCAGCTGGTGCTTCACTCCAGGCAGTTGATCCATCTTTATCAAAATGCTTTAATCTCTCTGTGATTCCTTTCCACAGCTGTTCTATATATTCTGTCAGCCAATTTATCACTGAGTCTTTTGTAAAACTACTTTCAGATCTGGTTCTGGATGGTCTAGCAACTTCAGCAACCTGGTAGTAATCAGAATGTTTCTTGATGTATTTGTAAACTTCATTTAGGATGTAATCCTCAGCTGTTAGTTCCTTTTGCTGCCCTGTGGTATCGTGCTTAAATTCAGAAACTACATCATTTGCATTTCCTCCATTAGCTAATTTGGAAATTGTTTCCATCACTCTTAACATAACAGTTTTCCCTCCTTCTTTATAAAATATATTTTCTACAAATTTTGCACTAACTGTGGTTTTTTGAGCTACTTGCAACATAATCTTTGTTACATAGGAAATCAATACATAGAACTTGGCACTAATTTCTTTCTCTTGTGGATGATCAAAAAACACACAATTTTCCACAAATCTGTCAAATTGATCAAATTCGTAATTAACCATGCGAGTATCAGATTTGAGTTTTGGTCTCTTAAAACCAATGATATTGTCAAGAACCATATTGGTATAGTCAAGGCCTGATCTCAGATTTGAAGTGTGATTCTGAATAAAGTCTAAAAGCTCACTTAGTTTACAAATTTTCTTCAATGCATCAACGTGGGCTCTGTTCACAAGATGCATTAAGTCCCATCGAAATTTGAAATTTTCTCCAAACAACTTTTTCATTTCGTTTTTAAATGGCTCGTTGTCCTTACAAAAAGCCCCATCTCCAACCATTCCAGATACCTTGGATTTAATTGCTTCTTCAGATAGTTTCAAGTGATTAGGAGACTTCAACACATCAAAAATTTCATTGGCCAAATAAACTCCTGATTTGCTGCGTACTAAATTTATCCCAGCAAGTTTTACAGTCTTATCTTCTTCACTCATAACTAATACAACTAGCATGCTTAATCCCAAAATTGTTCCAATGTCAGCTGTTATTGTTACTGAAGTTTGTTCTAAGAACCACTTTACAGTTTGTTCTTTAAGTTGATTATCTAATAGCTCACAAATTGTCTCGCACGCATGTGTGCTATGATTCAAATTTCCAACCTCACAACCTGACCTATGTAATACAGTTAGAAGTACTGGATATAGAGCCCATGCAGTGTTTGTTTTCATTATGTAGTATAAGATGTTGCCACATAAGTCAGCATGCCCTAGATCCTTCTTTTCCACCAATTTGAATGTAGATTTGATCAAATCATTGTTCAGGATTTCTTGTATTGATTTACACTTGCTTAAATGGGCTATGGAAATGTCAAATTTGTTGCTTTTTGCTTTATTAGATTTGGATGCAACACTTGAACTTGAAGGCATATTTTGACTTCTCTTTATTAACCACAACAGCTTGGTGAGTTTCTTTTGTTAGGTGCAAAATTGCATTCAATGTCTTCTGGATTTGGGAATTTTCAAATTCCTCTAAAGCAGTTTTGTTAGTCTGATGCGCAGATTCCTCACTTACCTTTTGTTTCTTAGGTGGAGGAGAAGCACTTTCTTCAGTCTGTGAAACATCTAGTGAAAAAGTTTCATTTTCTAGATTAGCAGTTGATGAAGTTGGTTCATTTTTTTGAGGTCTAGCACTAGCACATTTTGTGAACAAGCTAAATGACTGCTTTGCCATATCTCTTTGCTGCACTTCATCCTGGTATTTCTTTACTGCAATATCTAAGCTGTGGGCCCAAACTCTGGGACCTCTTGTATTGTAACAAATATTTTTTTGGGAATTAAAATGTTCCTCCCAGTTTTGCTTCTTTGAATATTTGTTCTTGCATTGACCACAAAAGTAACCCCTTTTAACACCCTCACTTTTCTCTCCAACTTCATCAATATTAGAATCCATTATTGATTATTGACTACCTGAAAAAATACAAAATAAGTAAAAGTTAGTAAATATAGTATGGTAAAAGTGAGTAAAAGTAAGTAAATATAGTACAATGAAAGTAAGTAAAAGTGCTTTAAACTTAGTAAAAGTAAGTAAAAGTAGGTAAGTTAAAGTAAGTTTAAACTTAACTAAACTTTTCAATTCTAGAGTCATGGTGGATTACTTAAAACCGCACAAGTAATTATCTGGCCAATTTATCAAACCTGGCCGAGATCAATGGAACATAGTCCAATCCTGATAATTTTATATTAAAAAAATATACGTTTTAATAAAATTTTAATTATCAAAACATTGAAGCTTAACAAAAAATAAAAATAATTGTTAAATATGGAATTACCAACTAAACTTAAAATAACTAAATTTGTAATTTAAAAAAATTGGTTTGTACAAGAATGTATACGCAAAAAAATTGCATAACGTCTAGCGGATGAACAAAACCCAAACCCAAATTTACTTTTTCTCATGGTCAAATTTACTGGAGCAATGCTCCCAAGATCCCAGGAATCTGGAGTCATGCATAAGCCTTCAGCATTTTCACAAAATTCGTTATAGAATTTTCGCAATTTCCTGAAAATAAACAATAAACAATGATTGAAATATTAAAAAATAAACAAGAAAAGACATTTTGCCTGCACATCCAGGCTCTATTTATCACAAAGGTGGAAATCATGCTTCCACTTTATTCTATATTAAATAAAAACAAAGACATTTTCACAAACTTCGTTACTGAATTTTCGCAATCTTTTGAAAATAGGCAAAATAGGCACAATGACTAAAATATTAAAAAATAGGCCAGAAAAGGCATTTATGGCATTTTGCCTGAACATCTGGGCTCTAGTTATCATCATATTATGGCAGATTTTTATACAGGTGTTAATTTTCTAATGTCTTGGCCTATATCCAGCAGGATACTGGATATTTCGCAATATCCGGTGCACCCCTAATATACAATAGCAGAAAAATAATAAAAATTGTGTATAAATAACAAAAGAATATGTGGGTAAATAACAAAAAAGTGCCAAAATGGTCAATTTTTTAGTCACTAGACTGTTTTTCTGGTGTGTTTTTAGGTGATTCAAATGATTTTAACCATCATTTCTATAGCAAATAACTCATTTTTGAGTTAGTGCCCCCCCCATCCCCACAACAATCTTGGGGGACCCCTGAGAAATCAGGGTTTTTGAGTGGGGGGTAGGGTGCTCCAGCCGCCCCATAAAATCTTAAAATTTGGAATAAGCTGGTGAAGGTCTCTGTGGTATTGCAGTTGGGTCTAGTAAATATGCCTGTGAAGTTTGATTGAATTCCAACAAGATTTACCTTCATCACATTAACGTTTTCTGTAGGAACCTTTTTACAAAAGGCATTTTTATAGAAAAACACTAAAAATGACACATTTTTGCTTTGTAACAATCTTACTATTATGATAAAAAAACCTATGGGATGGTCTTAGGTGGTGGGTAACTCAATTTTTGAGGTTTTGATTCAAATAATCTACATATTAATGATAAAAAATGCTAGAAATGAGTCAAATTCATGATTTTTTCAGGTATTTTATGCAAAGTTGAGCTCTGGATATGCATAGCTGCTGGTGTATTTGTGGATGGATAATGGATAGATCTCAATAGAAGTTCCAACAGTCAAGAATTTATTTCCAAAGAAGCAAGTGTACAAAAAAAAACTCAGACAAGGTCTTTAAAGACTACAAACTTAGACTATGTTTATGTTTTTGTATTAATACTCAAAAAGATAGATTTTCACATACATGTAAGATAAACAAAATACTGATTAACATACAAACATTATCAATAAAACAACAGCTACCTTACCTATTCTAATTTAAGAAACCAGTTCTTAGATTCCACCTTGCGCTTTCTCTGATTTGGGAGGCGGTTGCGACAATTTTCTACAATTTGTAGTGTATTTTGCAGATTGGATTCCTTTTTGGAAGTGCCCAGGAAATCATGGCAAAGCTTAACTCCCCTCTCGGCAGCATCATTAACAACACAAAGATTTGCTACTATTTCCTTTCCATAGAGAAATGCTTCACTTGATGGCCACTCATTAACAGGCAGATTTAAGAATTCTGAATTGATGTTAAGGATTCTGAAAAATGCCCAGGAATCACTTCCAACAAATTCTGAAAGGTCATCACTTGATTCCTTTGGAACTTCTGGAAATTTTGGCTTGCCAAACCCAGACCCATCTCTCTTAACGCATGAAGCCAGGTGTTCAGCTCCAAGAAGCTTCTTTGCTATTTTCTCCTTCACTGCATCACTGAGAGAGCTGCTGAATAAAGAAAGTGGCACCAATTCCTCTGTGAGATACCACATATGTAAACCAATTGCCTTGAGTGCAGCTCCTGCAATTGTTGGATTAACTTTCCTGTAGTCTAGAAAGGAATTGATTAGACTGAGATCATTCATTGGTGCAGCTGAAGACACTGGGGCAGCAATCCACCATGGGATGTAGCAATACACGACAAACTGTACGTACTGCATAAGTTTGGGTAATTGTCCTTTAGCTAGTATGGTCCCAGTTAGCAGCTCAGCAATTTGATCACAAAGAAGTACTATTTTGATGGAGTAAAGAATTTTTGCCATCCAACGGGCTTTATGAAGAGCTCCTGGCCTTTGAAACCCAGTAAAGTTATCTGGCACAGCATTGAGGTAGACCAAGGTAAGTTGCACCAGTTCTTTGTACTCCCCTCGAGCAAAGTCTGACTTGAGAGCTTCCTGACACAAAGCAATGATGGCAGTTCTCTGCTCAGCCAGATCCTCTGGAATGTCAGGGATGGACAGATTCTCTAGATTGCGGTAAGACAACTTCTCAAAATGTTCCTTGAATCGTATGAAAAGGGAAATGTCTGGGCTCTTTGAGACCTCAATTTTCAAGGCATCCCATGTATGGACAAGAAACCTTTCTCCAATGTGGTACCATGCTAACCACAGCAACTCACGTTTGAGAGACTCCTGAATACTAATGCAGGCAGCTGTTATTGCACCTGTGTTTGAGGATGTTGTGTCAAAGACCATCGCAGCAACATTATCTTTGCAGTTCCAGACCTCCAGTTCTTCTATGGTGGCATTAGCAATTTTTGGCCCTGATAGTCTGTCAGTCTTGTGTTGCAAGGGTGGAATACCTAGCAATTTTACACCTCCAACTCCAGACACAAGTATGGGAAGCCTCTCCTCCTGTGCAGACTCATTTCCAAGAGTGTCCATCAATTTGCCATCCCAATGGATGGTTGCCACAAGAGGTGGCTTCCATGATGCTCTGATTTTCTGTGCAATACTATTGACAGCTTCCACACGATAATTATAAGCAGATCTGTAACTCACATTTACTTTTGATGGATCACCAGCTGTAGCCTTAATAAGGGAAAAAGTGATCTGTGCTAAAGCAGCTGAGGAAACATTGTTTCTAACTGCAGTTTCAACCACTTCTGGCGATTTAAGAACATCATGAGGCCAAAATGCAGAGGAGCCGGTTTTCACTAAACGCTTATGTGATCGTTTTGGCATTACTTCAGGCTCAAAGGAGGCATCAGCTGATTTGACCATTTCTGCTTCCTCATCATCTGACACATCACAATCTGAGGAAATCTTCTCCACTGATGATGTCTGATCTCTTCTCTCCTCCTCTTTCTCTGATCGCACAGCAGCCTGTTCAGCCCTCTCTTGGCGCTTAATTTCTATCTGAGCACAAACTTTGTCCTTTCCTCCATAGATAAAAGTCCTGTCTGTCATCATATTTCTCAGAAATGCTATGTCATACTCAATAATTTTCTTTTCATTCTCTGCCTTACCCTTCTTGCTTTCAACCATCCTTTTCTCTGCATTACCTGGATAGAATGGCATAGTTTTATGAAGTTTGTCCTGGAAAGCTGCAATCTTAGGACTTTTTGATCGCCTTTCAGGAGGAATCTTCATGCAGCCAATATAGTCCTTGTTGTGGAACTCCTCAATTCTCTCAGCCATGGTAATCTCATGAATTGTTGGGATGCGTGCTTTCAAATAGTGAGGAAGAATCTCGCTCACGACATACTCCGATGCCATGCGTGACAATTTCATGTTTTTGGAAGCATCTTGCCTTCTAAGTTCATCAACTTTAGCAGAGTAGCACCTGATTGTATGTTGGTAACTTTGAACCAGTAATTTTCAGATGCTCTTCTCCTGGACTTTCTATTAAAACATCAAGCCGGGAGTCTGAGCTTCTGGTCGCCATTCTTTAAAACTTTCTTATTGTATGAACTTATCTATCTGAAACGAGAAAAATAAGTGAAAAATAAGATTATTACAGTTATTAGTTAAATTAGCAACTGACACATATACAACAACATAAAGCACATAAAAAATAAGTGAAAAATAAGATTATTACAGTTATTAGTTAAATTAGCAACTGACACATATACAACAACATAAAGCACATACAGTAGGGTGCTCCAGTTGCCCCAATGTCACCAAATATTGCTGAAGGTCCCTGTGGTATTGCAGTTGGGTCTAATGAAATGAACCAGTTCTAACTGGTTTGGATCAGCTGATCATACTTGTAGATGACCTTCAGCAAAAACTTAATATTTCGCAAAAGGGTTCCTTCATAAATAGTGTTTGTGATGAAGGTAAATCTTGTTGGAAATGAGCCAAACTTCAGGGACATGTTCATTAGACCCAACTGCAATACCACAGGGACCTTCAGCAATATTTGGTGACATTGGGGCAACTGGAGCACCCTAGTGGGGGGGTGAGAAAAAATGAGTGATTTTTTATAGAAATCATGGTCAAAATCATTTGAATCACCTAAAAAAACATTTTTCATCAGAAATTTTAGAATGAGATGACCTGTAAAAGTAGCAGAAAAAATCAAGAATTACCACCAAATAATGCAGAAAAAACAATAATTATCACCAATTAAATAACTAAGGTCAATTGAATGGCTGGTTAGGTCAACTGTACACCCTTGATGATTGGTTAGATTAAGTTGTGATATTTTGTTAACTAACGAAAATATCATGACTTAACCTAACCAATCATCAAGGGCATACAGTTGACCTAACCTGGTATTCAATTGACCTAACTGGGCATTCAATTAACCTTAGTTATTTAATTGGTGATAATTATTGTTTTTTCTGCATTATTTGGCGATAATTCTTGATTTTTTTTTTCTGTTACTTTGGCTAAATTTAACATAATTCTCTGAAACTAGTTTAAGCTCACTGATGGAACATCAAGTGCACACATCCACCATCAACATTACACTCAAAACTGATGCATTTCCACCTCATTGCTACATTTAATAGGCAATCATGCAGCAGAATGGCACAAAGTAGTTTTTATTAAAAAATATGGTACTTATGTATTAATGGGGGGCCACCATATATTGATGATCAGTTAGGTTAAGTTGTAATATTTTCGTTAGTTGAAAATTTCTAATACATCATATTTTTTAAATAGCAATATATTTTTAAGTATTTTTTTATAATTTTCTGAAAATATGATGTATTAGAAATTTTCAACTAATGAAAATATTACAACTTAACCTAACCAATCATCAATACTTTACGGGGTTTTACAAAAACTTTACCAATGCCACATTCTTCAGACAGTCTCCAAATATACATATTTATGGTTTTTATAACTAAAATATCTGTATTCTTGGAGCCATGAAATTGCATATTTACCAAATGCGCATGCGCAGTTACATTCCCTTGAAAAACATACAAATGAATGAACAAGTGTCCCAAAAGACACAGAGAAGATGGTTTTGGATTTCAAAAAAGTCTTGGATATATATCAATTTTATCTATGGATATCTCAGTAATCAGTCATCTGCTGACTGAGGAAACTCATAGAAAAGTTTCTTATAATTATCTAAAGTATGGATTGCCAAGAAAGAAAAATTTAAAAATGTTGTCTGGCAACTATCAAAAAATGACCGCCAAAATTTCTAAATTTGCAGTTGATACAGTAGTAGTTGCCGTAGTTACAAATATAGAAAATTCTTATAAACTGCGAAAAGATCTTGATAGATTAGTTGCTTGGGCTAGTAAATGGCAGATCAAATTCACTTAAAAAATGCAAAGTCATCCATTTTAGTAGAAATAATAAAAACTTTAGTTATGAGATGCAAGGGAACTGGTTAGACTCGCAGGGGTCCCCAACCCTGTGCCCACGAGCACCATGGTGCCCGCCGACCATTTTGCGTGTGCCCACCACTGACTGACTACGATTGATAAGTTTTTATTTAAATATTTAATAAAATGTTAAGTATGTTACATATTTTAAATATTTAGTTACTAAATATTTATTTAAAATATGTAACATACTAAACATTTTATTAAATTTTAGCAGTTAATTACAAAAACAGATGCTCATTTATTTGAAAATAATTATTTCTTTATAAATAAAGTTATCGTTTTGATAATTTTTCTAAGATTCTTAGTTAGCCCATCCTTATTTTTTTTTGTGTATTATGTTCATTATTTTACATAGGAATTATGTTTTTTTTGTGTGTTATGTTCATTATTTTACATAGGAATTAAATGTTTTTTTTTGTGTTATGTTCATTATTAAGTCCAACTATAAATTTGCCTTGAAAAAGTAAATGGTGCCCGCCGCACTACCGGTAGTCTTGAATGTGCTCTTCGGCACAAAAAGGTTGGGGACCCCTGGGTTAGAGGATGTTAGACAGGAAAAAGATGTTATAGTTAGCAGTGATCTAAAATTTTCTAAGCAGCACTTAGAGGCTAGAAATAAAGCAAATAAAATGTTGGGTATGATAAGAGGAATGTTAGTTACAATAGTAAGGAAGTCATCTGCAAATTATATAATTCTTGTTAGGCCTAACTTAGAAAACTGCATTCAACCTTGGTCCCCTTACCTTAGACATGTTAACATATTACTATGCTTGAAGGTGTACAATGTAGGGCAACCAAGCTTATCTCTAACCTAAGAAGATTGGAATACAGAGGAAGATTAAGGGAACTAGATATGTTTAGTTTTGAGAGATGTTGTAGAGGGGAGATATGATACAGATGTTCAAAATGTTTTCAGGTGTGGCCAATTTAGATGTACACAACTTTTTCTCACTTGAGGCTAATGGGATAACTTGTGGGCATAATAAGAAAATTAGAAAACAGATTTGTAGACTTGATCAATGAAAATACTTTTTCATTTTCAGACATTGTAGTAGATTTTTGGAATGACTTCCCATATTATTTAGTAAACAGCTCATTAGTTAATTTTAAGAAAAATTTTGACACTTTTATGAGTTTGTAGATTGTAATAGCACCGTATATGACGCGTTCGGTGGAGAAGGGGCGAACGCAACATTTTCGAATTATGCCACAAAATGCAGTTAAAGTTTGTAAACTTTAAACCTTTGTATTTTTCCAGTTTATTGAAATGTTGTATGAATTTGAACATATATTTGAGTAAAATATTGTTGTGTAATATATCGATATAATAAAATGCCAAGAAATTTTATAATATTATTTATTGATAGCTTCTGATGTTAACTGGTGTAATCCATTATATGGTCCTCTTCGTCGAATGTTGTCTTACCTGCTTCAACTGTTTCGGTTTCTTCCAGTTCCTTTAACAATCTTGTATAATAGTTCACTGCAGTTGCAGGCATTAGGTCTGATAATTCTTTGAGATCTTTTATTTTTTCCTTAGTTATTGGCTGCAATTGGGAATACTTTGGTTGCAGTGTCTGCTGGGCTAGATTGAATAAACTGACACTGTAGGATTTTTTCCCTTTCTGCAGTCTGACGGGATGGCTATTATCTGGGGTTGTGCGGTATGCAGTAGATATTACGTAGCCTTCTTTGTGTTGAAAGTCAAATATTAACTTTCTTGCATCTGTAAATTTAGTAGTTGTTGATTTCCTAATGACAATGCACGTTTTTAGGACGTCAAAATCGAGAAAATCAGCCTGTTTCATTTCTACAACTAGGAAGCGCTGCGAAACGGCTGTAGTTATGGCCGTAACATAATCTTTTTTGGTGTAAATAATATTGCTGTAATTATTTTTTATATTTTGTTCAATTTGTCCAAATTGAGCATCACAGGGCATTGTCGAGTGACCAGAAAGTAGATAGATGTGTTCAATGTGAAGCAATGATGCGCAGTGAATTTCTCTGATATATTAAAACCTAAATTTTACCGTGAAAGAGTGCAGACTAACATCTAATTTTTGCATAGGTAAAGCAAAGGTTTTAAAGGATAATTATACGACAAAAACTCATTTTTCGAATTTTGTGGCGTTCGCCCCTTCTCCACCGAACGCGTCATATATTGTGTGTTATGTAGGCTACTTTGGTAGTAATAAATAGTTATGTTAATTAGCTGACTTAAGATTGATGTTTTGCAAGATTTTATTATTATAACTGACTTGAGATTGATGTTTTTGCGAAATTTTGTTGTTATAAAATAAAATATTATCGCTCATGACTTGGATAACTTCGATAGACCTCAGTGACTTCATGTTTTCCAAATGTAACCACAGGTCGTTGCAGAGCACGATCTCCCAAGCAACTACTACCCGACCCAATGTCGCTTAACTTCACTGATCAACGGGGAGCTATGTTACAACATTGGCTACGACATAGCCCAAGTAATTATTATTATTATTGAAATGATATATTCAGTATCGTATGGTAGGGCCTTAACCAATATATACTTGAAAAACAGTTTCTCTCTAATTAGGAAACTAAATGTAAAGCTTTAGAAATGTGCAAAAATCGCTATTTTGTTCACTCGCTTTGTTGGTCCAAATTCAAGATTGATGACGTTGTAGTCCGGAGACGTATATTTGCGTGACTAAAAGATAAGATCCGAAACTCCGCCCGACTTTTATATTAACTTTTTCTTCTGATATTTAGTGTTTGAAAGAACTAAATTACCCGGGAGAAAAAAAGTCACTAGTTCATGTTATAATGTTTCAGGCCAACAAAGGCCCTCGGATCCACTCATGGCTGGTCTACCTAACTGTGGTTGTAGTTGTATTTTGCGCATGTCCTCCGTGGTGGCGGAGGGGACTTACAATTTTACGTGGTTCCAAGCAACAAAAATCTTAATTTTACTACCTTAAACTATACCCAATCTATCAACATATGCGTCTAATCGATTTTTAAACACGTTTATAGACGTGTTACTAATTACTTCTACCGGCAAACTATTCCAGCTATTTACTATTCTATGCGTAAAAAATTTTGCCAATTGCTGTCTCAAACCTTCTACTTGTGAACTTAACCCCTTATTTCTAGTTATATTGTAATATTTCGAAAAAGCTATCTCTATTTACGTTATCAAGGCCTACCTTGGCTTTGATTATAATTTAGCATCTATTGTTATATACGTCAATATGTAATAAAGTATAGGCTTAGTTAATGAATTAAGCCTAGAGGCTTGTAATTTTTTAAAAATAATGTGGTAATATACTTCTAAATCACGCAAATATGCTCTTATGTAAAGCTTAGTTCTCACGCCAAACGCTAGATGGCGCGTATCTTGTATCTATTTGGCAGGATAACGTGCTAAATGAAAATATCGTTAGTTTCGTATCTTGTTATATATAATATTTGGTATAATGGTAGAGCAGATTACATTGTAACTCAGGTTTCTATGAAAACGAGACAGTGATGAGACTGATGACTTCACAAGCAATCGCAACAAACTTGTGAAAACCATCATTTCTTATTTTAAAGTGATGAAAATCAGCTTTTATTCATATTTACACTGAAAATATTAAAGGATAACTGATAGAGACATTACTTTCATTAAATTTCCTGATAATTTCAGAGATTTTAAGTTAGGTGGATGCATGTCAGAATCCTGCACTACTAAGGACTAATGTAAGTTTGATTGCTTATGAAGTCATCACTCCCTTGTTTTCATGGAGGTCTAAGTTATAATGGAATCTGCTCTACCATCATACCAAATATTTGAATTCAAACTTCGTGTGTTTGAAACAATTACTCTTTTTAAGTTTCATGAATTTCCTCCTCCAGAAGAAAGTGTTAAAGGGAACGTCAGTGTAATACCTGTTAATTTCCACAACTTCATTAAATCAATACAGTATTGCGCACGTGGAGGATGTTTAGTTCTCAAAGGTGAAATCCGTGTGTGGTCGAAGATTATGGTGACGGTCTGTTGGGACCACCAAGGGCCTTTGCTGTTGGATTTTCTTCAGCCGAACACCACTGTGAATGCCAACAGGTATTTCGAGTGCTACGACTCATACAAGTGGCATCTGGCGAAAGAGACCACGACTGAAGGGCCAGGATGTTTGCCTTTTTTACAACAGCCAGGGTTAGATTGTCAACCTTTTCGTCCCCCTGGGCTAATACAGCAGTACCAGTTCGAGGTTTCTCAGCGTCCCGGGCAAATTGAATTTCAGCGCCCTTAATACTTTTTGCCATTTTACTAAATTTTTTCATAAGAAACTACATATATAGGAATATAGGTCTCTCGCTACAACAATAAGAAATAAAATAGATACTGTACTTCTGAACAATTTGACTACATATTAGACTATTTTTATATTTTGGATTTCTTTTTATTCATTTTAGTTTTTCTCCGTTTTTTTGGCGTCTCCCAGCACATTGCGCCCCGGGCAACTGTCCGGTTAACCAGGGCCTTGAGCCGGCCCTGCTAATACATTTAAGGTGTCCCCGACTATCCTATAACTGCCAAGTTTTCCTAACGAAAAATTATTTCGGAATAAACGTATGTTACTGCATTTATTATTCAATGAAATAAATACTATAGGGAAACTAAGAAAACAAATATCATAACTATTCTCATAAGCTTCGCAAATAGAAACGGCAGTGCTGTGCTCGTTACTTTATAAATGTAATGCCGTTACCGTTACTACAGTCTAAATGTAACGCCGTTATCGTTACAGTTACCATTTTTAAAAGTAACGAGTAACGGCACCGTTACCGTTACTTTTAATGAAATGTAAATATATTATATATGCATAGGTATATTAGAATTTATATATACACATGAAATATTATATTATATAAACATTCGCTTGTGCGAGGATGTGTTGGTCTTGTATCCACTGGTTAATGTATAGGCTATGAAGTCTGTGCATACCTTCATTGCGTTATGACTTATAAGGCATGATATTTTCAAAAAAAGTGAAACAAAATTACTACAAGATTTATTACTAGGAATTGCAACATAACAGAGGATGTAGCATACTATTGATACTAATTTACTAATGCTAGAATATACCAGGAAAGTTTAGTTTTGCAAAACAATAATACGAAATACTAAAGAAATGAATGAAATGAGTTATTGTGCATGGCAATGATAATTGAAATTTATTAGCTGAATATACAAACTTAAGAACTATTATTCAAAAGATCTTTATTGGCCTTTAAGAAAACAAGCTTCTCAAAAGTTGCATCTAAGAGTGAGCCTCGTTTCGGACGCAGTATATCCTTCCCTACTGAAAAAAACCCGCTCAACAGCGGCACTAGATGGTATAGGAGTGTTAAGTTTAATAAACATATTTTTAAAGTTAATGGATGGGAAGGATGCAGAGCTAACGTGCCGTGAAGGCCCAGATGAGAGGAATGACGAGACCTCTGTTGAACTTAGGTCCCTGCTCCAGGGTTCTTCGCCTTTTTACTTTGACTGCTGTCAGTGTAGGGGAGAGAGTGGATAGGGGTAGGCTGCCAGCATGGCAACGGCCAACATGCACACACCGCTCATAGTGAAGGGACAAATTTTTAACGGTTAATTAATAATGAGTGAGGATCGAAAGAAACTAATTGCGAGCTACGATAAAAAAGTATTTTCCCTGAAAAAGTAACGTCGTTACTGAGTTACTTGATTTGAAATGTAACGCCGTTACCGTTACTAAAAAAAGTACCGCGTTACTGCCCAGCTCTGAGAAACTTTTTTTTTTTTCAAAGTTTTGGGATTTCATTTGTTCTTTAAATATCCCGTGTTAAATGATTAATCTCTACTATGCATTTCTGCGGTCAATATCTCAACAATGTTGACTTCGTTTTGAACCTATGTGACTTTTTTACTTTGTGTGATCATTCACTCGGTTTTAATATGTTTACCATTAGTTTCATAAATTTCTCTCCAGTAAAACAAACTAAAATAAGAAATAAAATAGTTATACTAATTTTTATTAATTGAAATTATTCAAATGAGCATAAAATGCAAAATATAAATTCAATACAAAATAAAAAGTTTAATGGCTTTAAAAATGAAGATCATACAAGGGTAACCTTTTGGTTTTAATTTTTATTTTAGTTTGGTATTAAAATCTGCAAGTTTTTTACGGCACTTTAAATCGCGAATTCTGTAAAATTACATTCAAATTAAATCTTTGAACGAGTTCTGCTTCAATTGCCAAAACTTATAAGTTTGATAACTTTTTTTTTTTATATCCTGTTATTTATTTATTGGGTTCAAAATCCCAGCTGAGCCGTGAACGGCCAAGTTCTGAAGGGCCAGTTCAACCTACAGCCCAAGTTAAGCTAAAATTAAAAACTTACGGACTTGAGGTCCTATTAGGTCCTACCTCAGGGTTGCTGACTCGACGTGGGCCTACCTTAGGCCTCAGTTGCATGAATTTAAGATAAAAACAAAAGGGGCACTATTTATGGTCTTCTTTCTCAACCTTGCAACAACAACACAACCTGCACTATTGCAGGATGCAACAACCTTGTATCTAAACAACCAAACTGAATTGCAAGAGAGCTCTCTATAAGACTACACCCTGTAAGTACAGCATTCCACAAACGAGTAGAAAAGACGCGCAGCGCCCAAAAAATGATGCCACAAGAGCCCAAAAACGCTAGCTCTAAATTAAGTGAATTTTTCACTAACCTTACAATTATGAGATGGATATATATACACCTTAACTTAATATATACAAGCAATGCTACATCAATCAGCTTAGTCATCATATCGCCTTGGGACAACAATGGCTCTTCCTCGTTTAGATTTTTTAACAATCCTAAACTTTAAATTTTTTATTTTTTTTTAAATTTGGCTTAGTATGGTCCTGCATGGAGAATGGCCGTGCTGCACTACAATTTGTTACTGGAATGCACAAAAACATCCCAATGCAACAGCTACATTTGGAAGTGTTGATTCAATATTTTCCCAAAAGAATTTCTGCAACATTTGGGCAGTATTTGACCGAGTGCGTATATTTCTTTGTGATCTCAAGTAGTAGGTCTCTAATTTGATAGAAGGAACTTAGAATGAACACACC
Source organism: Bathynomus jamesi (assembly GCA_023014485.1). Taxonomy (NCBI): domain Eukaryota; kingdom Metazoa; phylum Arthropoda; class Malacostraca; order Isopoda; family Cirolanidae; genus Bathynomus; species Bathynomus jamesi. The sequence continues at coordinate 210,844 of JAJOZX010006701.1, forward strand.
CAATATTTGATAATTCGCTTAACTATTCTCTCATTGATCGGGTAAAATGTGTTTTTCCAGAAAACTTTATAGCAGGTTCACTTTTTCTTGACTCCAGTTTTTGGGCATTGAAACTTTGCGCCCTTATGATGATGATGTGGTGGAACTACAGGATGTATAATTTGAGGAAATTATATGTTGCATATAATATTTTTAAGAGTTTATTAAGGACTCGATTTGTAAATGGTGCTCCTTTTAGTGTCAGTATGCTGTTTGTAGTCAATAAGGTGCCTAACTGTGTCAGTGTCATTCGTAATTTTGTATTTAGATTTATCACTAGGCTTGGTGAGTCAGTCAATAAGATAATAGAATCCATGGTTAGTGGACTGGTCTCCGATATATTATATAAATCTCAAATCTGGAAACATTGGCGTAGGCAATTGTATGTTCATTATGCACAGTGATTCACTAGCCTATTTAGTCAGTGCTCGAGACAACTATTTTTAATCTTCTATGGACTTGTGTAATGTTTGTACCTGTTGAGCCTGAAATAAAGGGTTTGTGCGAAAAATGCTCTGTTTGAATTGGTCCACAATTAACCCACCCCTTATATCTCCAGTCTAACTATAGAGTAGATCAAGTCTAGCCTAGAGGGGTCAGCCTAGAGATTCCGGAAATGGTCCAGAGCGGGCAGATAAATTGAGGTCCACAGTAGGATTCCTCACCAATTTAGGTTAGGGCAATCTACCTTCACCTTTGTTAAGCTATGAGTTGATGCTGGGTCTTAGGCCACAATGTAGGCCTAACTTGTCTGACCCAGCTTAATTTAATGTGATTAAATTACTGGGTTAAAAACTCAATTAGTCACTTACTGTTTGTTATTGGAGTGTCTCCCTTCTCCGGTTGTGTAATTGTCGAGAGCGCACTTGCTGGTGCGTCCTCTCGCCCCGTTCTTCGTTTTCGTACTCCTTTGTTCTCCTCTTCGCGGGGCTTTTTCCATCAGCGTTGTCTTGGTTTTTTCCTCGGTTGGTTGAGCGGTAATGTATCTCCATTACCGAGCACGCTCCTCCCACACAGTATATAAATACTAGTGTGGAGAATAACTCTGGTGAGCAACCAATTGGTTTCATCCACCCAGTTATTGACATAAAAGGAATTTAATAATTGTTAGATTAACTACCTACCTACTCAGTGAACCATTTTCGTTACCTCCCAACTACCCACTCATCAGTTTAACATATATATATATATATATATATATATATATACACGGTGAACCAAAAGTAGGTGGACAGTAGGTTGAATACGGTTTGTGTTATATTATATTATAACTATGGTGTTCATTATAACATTGGTGTTTGTGTTATATTATATTAAGTATTATAACTAAATTTATTTAAATTTTATTTTGTATTATAGTATACAAAAAAATTTATGTATTCTCAAAATAAATGTTATCATTTACTGTCCACCTACTTTTGGTTCACTCTATATAATATATTATATATATATATATATATATATAGGTATATATAGGCTATTGATTGATGGCGTGGAAAACGTAGTTTAGTAATAAACAGGAACACCAGAGAAAAAATAAACATCCTTCAAGGGTTAATCAGTACCAACGTTTCGGAATGCACTAATTCCATCTTCAGGGCTAAAGCAATTACATGCCAAATCGCATAGAAATTGCAGGTTGCTTAACAATTTAAAATAGTTAAAATTATAAAAAGTAGCTAAGAAAATGTAAAACATTAGAACTAAAAGGTAAATAGATGAAATTAAAAAGTTACAATTATAAAAAGTAGCTACGAAAATATAAAAGCATTAAAACTAAAAAGTAAGTAAATAAAATAAACAAGTACCTTAACCAAAACACAGCAGATATACTGATGATTCATCAGAATTTAGGTCTGGTTTTAATTTATAAATAAACAGCTTCCGGCAGCAAATACGACGAAATTAGACTGTGAAATTGGGTGGTTATTGTTGCAGTGTTGCCAGATTTCAAGATGAGAATTATCGTACACACCCCAAAATTATCGTTTTTTCAACAATATTATTGTATATAATTATCGATTAATACTCTGCAGTATCGTACACTTCCATACTTTGATGAATTAAAATCCAAATATATTACTAAACCATGACTGATGTTTCGAAATAAAGATTAAAAGCTCATATTATGATACTTTTAAAGGAGGTAATAGGTAATATGCGCAGCTTTTTGAGAAATAGTAAGTTATCTTATCAGTGGCAAAGTAAGGAAAAATATAAACACAAATGTCATAATGCAAACACGTATTTGTAACGTTTTATTACAAACATATTACAAATTATTTACAATTTTTATTACAAATTATTAAATTTTATTACAAACATATATTTGATACTTTTCATACAATTGTGCACTAGACATGCGAGCCAGCATATCATTAGAGGGGACAAAATTTACACATGACCCTGACCTCTTTAAACACTCAGATGAGAGGATAGCTCCGTTAACAGTAACAGTTTTCAATTTATTTCTTTGCTTAGTTTTGAAGAGATTAACTTTGCTGAATACTCTCTCACACTCGGCATTTGAATGTGATAAACTGTGTGTGGTCAATGCAAACTTTGCCAGATTTACTAAATATGGCTCTATGCAACACTACAGCCCAGAATTTATCAGGTGACTCCGAATTTATCAGGTGACTACTTCATCAAAGGTTAATTTCTCACAATACATTGGCATCATTCGCCACTGGTTATCTAACTTCTGCATTAATGACATATCATTTGGTGACACGATCAAAGGAAGTTCAGCAGTGAGGGACAATAAAGAAGGTGATGCTTTCTTAAAATCTGATGACACAGCATTTTTTGTTGTGTAAGATGGCACAGTTTTGAGATTACACTGTCACTGAAATCATCTTTTTTTTCTTCTTTATTTCACTGCATCCTACTACTAGGAAGTTTCGACATTGCTGAAAAAATCCCGTAGCTGAGTTTTGTTGTCATTTACACTAGGGTCTTTAAGTGTTTGTAACACTTTAACACCTAAGTACATTTCATTGTTCCTAAGATGTTTATCATGCCCAGCAGGATCTATACCACTGAGTTCTGTCTTTATTACAGTGTCTCTTTCCATGAATGAAAGGAGAAGGTCTTTAAAAAGGAGACTGACCTTTTCTTGGAGTACTGTGATTACTGCCTTATCTGACTAGAAATACTTGCTAAAATCAGTAAATGCATCTGCACTTCATACCTCCCAACTGGATAATGAACCAAGGAAATTATGTGAATATAAGTTATATTAACACTGCTACAACAATAGTTGGTAGATTTTTATTTATATTTTTTAAAATATATATTACAAAATATAAATTTTATTTTTACAAATTTAGTAGTTTTATAATATATAAACAAAATAAGAGGAGAATTATTATTATTATTATTATTAGAATTATTAATTAATTAATTTAAAAAATATTAGTTTTTATAGAATATCAAGTTGACAAATTTCCAACCCAAAATTATCGTACAAACCGTACGATAATAGGAAATGGTATCGTAGATCGATTTTAGGGTGAAATTATCGTACGTCTGGCAACGCTATATTGTTGTGTGAATGGTTACGTAGCAACCATCAATGCTGCTATATATAGTGATTATTTGCTACAAATTTCATTGAAATCGGGGAAAAACTTTTGAAAACATTGGAGAAAATGTAATCTGCTTAATAAGTTCGAACGCAGTGTAAGAAGAATCGGGGGAACCTTCAGAGAATTTGGTAAGCCTCCCAGAATCCTCCGAATCACTATAGAAGAAACCACTGCGAGTAACAAGTCCATTGCTACCTCCTAACCAGAACCCCTGTCGACTTCGAACCAAGGCCCCAGACGGAGGGGTTTATATATATATATACACACACATTTTTTCATTTGTTTCGTTCTCTCTCTCTCATCTTGCGCGGAACATTCTCCTATACAAGCGTCGTTCTTTACATTAATTATACTGCGTGTTTGCAGTTACAGTATAATAATATATATATATATACATACAGGGTGTCCCACAAGTCCGGCACCATAGGAAAAATAAAAAAAAGGCAAAACAAAAATTTTTATTTACAGAACGTGCTCAATATGTCCACCATTGTTTTCAATACACAAATTCAGACGAGAGGTGGCAGCAAGCACACGGTGAATGATGTCAGGATTAATGCTGTTACATGCCCCAATAATACGCTGCCGCAAATGTTCAACACTCCTAATTTTCTCTGCGTATACCAGCGCTTTCAAGTGGCCCCAGAGATAAAAATCTAGTGGCGTGAGATCCGGGCTTCTAGCTAGCCATTCCACAGGCCCTCGACGTCCTATCCAATGACAAGGGAATTGTTGGTACGGGTATTCCCTTACTTGGGTACTGTAATGTGCAGGAGCGCCCTCTTGCTGGAACCATGTTGGGAAATTTCCTTCTTCGTTCAAGACACTGGGAAATGCTTCTTCCTTGAGCATACGTAGGTAGGTGCCTCCAGTGACATGTTCATCAAAAAAGAGGGGGCCTATGATGCGATCCTTCCAAATGCCACACCATACCATCACCCGAGATGAACCTTGTTCCTTTGAAGAGGTATACCAGTGAGGGTTGTTTTGAGACCAGTAGTGGGTGTTCTGTCGATTTACCTCACCATTTCCATAAAAAACAGCCTCGTCACTGAACAGAATGGTGGACGGGAAATTAGCATCCCGAGCATATGAATTATGGTTTGTAGAAATAGAAAAATATGAATTTCCTATGATGCCGGACTTATGGGACACCCTGTATATGTGTGTGTATATATATATACACACACACGTGTGTGTGAACTCATCCATTATAACATTACAATCTATTTGTATCGCTGTAGCATGAGAATGTTTTGTACTTACACATGACAAACCTTGTGTGTATCTGGCAACACTATCCTACCAATAAGGGGACTGCGTGAAAGTAAGCGAGCCATTTATGTATCGTCAAATTTGTTTAACGAAGGTAATTTACTTGCATATTTCCTTCCGTATAAGGTAACATTCCTAGTATGAACGTAGTGATATTACTTTAATGCGATTGATAACCTTTGCATTTTAGGCATCATTTAGGGCGCAGATAAAGTAAAGAGCCAGGAGTGGTCGACCACCGAACTGACTTAGGATAATTAGGAGACTTGTTTGTGAAGTTAGCAGTAATCCAAGACATCTGAAGACTTTCAGGGATCGTTGGCATACGCAATCTCGCACGTTCATCGTTCCGTTCCACAGTACGGGTCACATGATGAAAATCACTGTTGTCTAAGAAACACAAGTCGGAAGAAGATACTTCGCTAGGACGACACCCCTACCACGTCGGAAAAAGGTATGGTCTCAATTGTTCTCTCATTCTACTACTTTAAATACAAGGTGTCCGAGAAGTCCCTATCTATTCATAGTATCTTTCTGCAAAATAGATAGGAACTTTTCGGATACCCTGTACAATAGATTCGGATTATCCCGATGCTCCTCATTTCATCGTAGATATGGAAGACTTCTTGAAGAATTGATTTGTTCGTATTTTTTAACACCCCACTTTTTCCAATAGTTGGCGCCTACTTCCGTTTTTGTCTGTTTACAGTTTCCACTAAATATGAAGCCGCCTCATATACGTTATAACCACGAGGAAGGCTACGCTTTTATCCCTTTAAGAAACATCACCGTGTCTTTATATTTTAATTACCATGGTTTCAATGAAACATTTTTTAATACGGTAATTCGGATATGTGCCCGACGTAGATCTGCCCATTGGAGATTTTTTCCACAACAAAAAATTAACTTTTAATCTAAACGACCAATGATTCATTGGAAATTCTAACACAATTTGGCATTTCTTCTTTGGAACGACGAACCTGAGGATATTTCAACTGAATCCTTCGATTCATGCGACTCCAACAAATTCATCAATGCTTCATATTTCCCTGACTCCAGTTAGTTTCCTGACGAACCTCTCGCAAATGAATCTTTCGACTAACAGTATTCCCAAGCAGGGCTGCCACTGACTTAATGAAAGAAAACACAGATCTTACACTAAAAAAAACTTAGATAATCCTCAAAAAAACCCAGATCACCAATACCATTTAAAAAAAAATTTAGTACCAAATGAAGCAATTTATTGTTAAATTGTATTTAAGTATATATATTCATTCAAATTTCAATGCAATTTACTATGACAAAATATAAATCAAGCGAAAATTGCACGTACTCGCAATGCAGGCTAATGCCCGCCCATGACTAAATAAACTGCAACATGTTCGTACGATGTCTACAATTATTCAGAGTAAGCTCCAAAGTCAGTTAAACGGTAAATTTATAACTGCGATTTGCTTTAAACATCACTATCGTTTTAACAAATTTGTATCAGTATATATAAATACTCAGAACTGAATAATTAGTAAAATTGATCGAAACATTTAAGCAATGATTTGTTGTAACATGTTTCTGAAATGCAGTGTTTAATGGAACTCAATTTTTCTCACATTCTTATTTATGCATTACCAAATTTAGCTCATTTCATTACCAGAATACCAAATAAATTTTTAAATACAAAATTGCTTTTTCATTACCAAATTTGCTCAGATTTCGTTATTAATAATACCAGATGGTAACCCTGGAGTCGAGAATTTTTGCGTTTTGCACAACCAACATCCCCCTTACAATCATGCAGCTTTACTGTCATAGCATTTAAAAAACCGCTTTGATATTACCAAACAAAGCGTTGTTGCATTATATTTTATTTAGTGGTAAAATTTGGTACATTTTATTTGTCTGCTTTACTTTAAGCCTAAAAAAAAACCAGATTTCATGAAATTTTTAAAATTAAAACCAAGAAACCCAGGAGTGTTGAAAAACCCAGATCTGGGTGAAAAAACCTAGCAATGGCAGCCCTGTTCCCAAGAATAACTTCTTGATGATTCAGACCCCTCTGAATCCAATTTATTTTATGGCACATCTCCATGTGCGTGAGGGGATATGACTAACAATTCATTTCCTTTAGTTCATGAAAATGAATAACGCTTGACGTTGCTGATGACATCCTTTGTGATCTATCACATGGACAAACTGTCTAAGACACTCATGAACGCTACGATTCAGATTTAGTTTTACTTCACAGTAGTACTGCCTCAGATGATTTTATTTCGATTGGTCGAAATGACCCACAATTTGTTCCAACTGGTCAAGTTACAACTTTCATCGGTGGACCCCCGAAAGATCTCCATTCCAATTCCCTTAAATTATAGTAAATTTTATGAATCACTCCGCCCAAATCCAGAAAAGAAAATTTTAGTGCGTACACTCGAGGCCCCTCGTAAAGTACGTGGACTTCTAACTACTACTATTTCCACGTCTGGAAGTTATGAAAGATAGCGCTTCAATTTATGGGTTCTTTGCTCTTCTCATGTACTTTATCAACGCAGGCTCTGTGCCCGATTGTTTAGTTATGCTGCTGCAGTCAGACATTAGGCCGAGTCCTTCAGAAAGCCCCGAGACTGAGACCAAGGGCTTTTGAGGGAGGCCTTATGAGGCCGTAAGTACTTAGCACCGTTATTATGTGATTACGTTAGGTTAATTATGGTACTCATCGAAATACGTATTGACATCAATTCGTCATTTGAGAATAATTGGCGGCAGCAAGTTAATTCATTGAAAGCGTTACAAGACCCTAAAGTTGCTGATTCCTGAGAGGTTGAAACAATAGGGCATCTCAAAGTCCATTTTAACCTTGACATGACTGATTCAAAAAAATAAAAACAATTTTCAGAGTAATTACATTTCTTTCATACATTAAATTAAATGTATAGATCTTTCCAAAGAAAAGCAATTGAAAAGTACATGACAAAAATTCAGGATTCCAAAAAGCTTCCCAAGGCCTTTCCAGCCGGCTTTGAGGCCGCAGAGGCCAGGTCTTGGTCCAGTGTCTGGCTGCAGTAGTAAATTTAAGTTGTCGTAAATCTAACTTTTTTAACTTAGTCGTTAAGTTAGTTATCCATAATTTTAAGATTAGGGGTACACCGGATAAGGTACTGCTCCATTTAAGTTGACATACAAAACAGGCGACAACATCTTACTCCTTAAATCTATATTTAAACTTTCGACCATTATGATTAAGAAAAAGCAGCATTTCACCTCGAGGCAAAAATCGAGATAGTTTGTTTATATATTTCTATAGATTTTCTTAATTGTTGAAAGTTTTTTGTGAAAATATCTTAAATTGTTTTCCAGAAAATTTGTTGAAATTCAGAATTTTCGAGACGCGGCAACGTTGGACGGAAAAAATGGCGATGTCCTTAACTCGTATCACCATTCCCTCAACATTATGGGTAGTTGTGAAATATAGTAGCATAGAAAGAGTATCGGAACAAAACAAATAAGCCAGTTCCACTCGTGATACTGGTACTTTCAAAGAAGCATGAAGAAATGCTGCCTTTACTAGTAAAGATTCAGTGTTGTGAGGATTTAAGTCCTTTTAATTATCCGGCCGGATAGTAAAATCTACCCGGCGCACCCCTATTTAAGATTTTACTTAGTCTCGGCTTAAGAAATATTGGAGCTACTATAGTTTCTTATCTCGTTTACTAATTGCTTCTTTACATCCCAATGTAGTCATGATATGTTCGTTAGTTTTAACGAAAATATGAATAAACCTAACCAATCGTACGTAGACAGCATACTATAGTAGCATCGAAATATAACCCCACCCCTCTAATTACTCGCTTAAATTTTTTTTTTTTTTTTTTTTTTTTTGCAAAATGTCACAGAGTTAATTAAATTAAACTGATTTAAGTGTTTCCATTCACTGTAAATACATAGCTAACAACTTTCTAAATAAATTATAAGCATTACCTCATAAGAGTCAGATATTTTATTCGAAAGTAACATTCCAAGATAACGTCATTAACCGAGGTAAAAAAGAAAAAAAAAAGTTACTGAAGCAGTGTCAACGAAGGTAAACTAACTCGGGAATTGTTCTTCTGGTTTCCATAACTGTGACGTTGTCCAGACTTCTTACGGATACAATTCAGTTCACAAACAAGGGGACCCTCCAACTAGATTCAGGATATATAAAATAACTTACTTTGCCCCTTAATACAAACCTTTGAAGGCATAGGCGAATATAAGGATGCTGTAGCACATTCATACAACTTTACGTGGGATCCAAACCTCGGGTCGCTACATAACCAGAACGTAGAAGACGGCTCCCATCCAACCACTCTCGAGATCCAATGTCATTTAATTTCGTTGAGTGACAGGAAGCGGTATTACATTAGCCACGACGCAGCCGGAATTTAAAACAACAAATATAGTAAATATACGGTCATAGGACACCCTGCGAATATATTCTGGTTTGGCTGTTAAAGGAAGTGGAATTAAAAATTTCTTCAGAAAAAATTGTTTGAAAGTGAAAATCAGGGGAAAAACAAAAAAATAAATCACACCTTCAAATCCTTTCTATGTTTAGAGGTTACGTGATCACGCAGTAAACTCTTCCTCGTCGTTTTATGAGTGCAAGAGGCGCATACGAAGTGTTTCTTGCCCGCATGGGCTTTCACGTGGCGTTCTAATGCCGAATTTTTCGCTGTACTGTAGGGACAAATGGAGCATCTATATGGCTGAGAAATTGTCTTCCCCTCACAATTCTTCTCGTGCTTCTCCATATTAAATTTCAGCGCAGCACGATAGGGACACTTGCTGCATTGGTAAGGCTTTCCTCCGGTGTGGGCCTTCGCGTGTGTTAGAAGACGAACCTTAGAGTTAGTACAATATAAACACAAACTACATTTAAACGGCTTGGTAGCGGAGTGCGTCCTCAAGTGCGCTACAAGATGAGACGGCTGCTTGGCCCAGTAACTACACACTGTACATTTCAAAAGTTTATCCTCTCGAACACTATCAGTTTCACAACCTTCAATGTTAGAAATTTCATGCGGAAAGTTCTTGTTGGTAGGGACAACCGTTTCACAAGTTTTAAGGAAATTATGTTTCTGATCACCCTTTTCCATATTCATCTGAAGATGAAGAAATGAATTAATCACTACAGTATTAAGGAGTCGAAGAAAAATAAAAATTATATATATATATATATATACACACACACACGAGGGTACTTCAATAAGTATCCGCACTTTTTATTTTAGTGATAATATATCAGGTCATCCCATAAGTAATGTCGTTTTTTACGATAGATTAAGTTTAAACTAGTCATACTCGGTTTAAGCATAAATTTTCCGAAGGTTATATCTAAGAGATCTATCGTGTTTCGCTACATACTTTACAGACCTTGACCAGTGAAAATGTTTTGCTTTATGTAAACCCCTCATAAACATGGCGGTATCAGAAGAGCATATAATGCTTTACGAGTTCAAAAAAGGGAATAGTGCTACTGAAGCAACGCGAAACATTCAGGACGTTTATGGCAACGCTGTATATCGTACCTCACTCCAACATGCACAACGGAACATGGTTGCCTTGATGGCGTTTCGTGTGCGTACATTCCCCGTCGGTAGGGGTGGACCATAGGCACTCCTCCCACAACACGTACAAACTGAGCGGTGAAGATGGGGTTTTCACAATTTTCTTCATTCATCATAATTTGATGTGCAGCTCCAACCCACGCGGCCGGTGCTGGGGTTCCGTGCCAAAACCAATTCACTGGGTTTGCTCCAGCTTGGCCAATAGTGAGAGGAAAGCCGAGGTTATTAGCAATCCAACCCCCCACTGCCACCGCGCCCCACCCACCTGCTGGAGCATTTATCACTTCTGCCCATCTGTCTGTTCCGCTTGATACTACAATTCTCCCTAACCGTGTTCCTGCTCCTATAGCCACGCGGGCTAAACCATTAGCCACTGAGCCTAGCTGATTCCGTACTTGTTGGGTTAAGGATATTCTAACTCCATACATTCTGGCTAATGGTGGTATAGGCCCACCTGCAACCATTGGTGCTTGGTTGCCGTTTATACCCCAATTAGCAGGCCCGATTGTTGAACGGGGGTGGATTGAACTCTCCTGAATAGGCAGAGATTGGTTGGCAATACTCAGCCCTACTCCTGTTTCAACCGTAAACGAACGGAGAGCACTAGAAATATACTCCGTTCCCGTTCGCTGAGTAGCACTTAGTGCCCACCCTAGGTAGCGGTCCGACCAGTAGGTCAACCCTTGTTCCATACCAGTTATGAAAAAACTATGTAGGGCTATGGGTTGATTGCCTGTGCCCTCATCCGTTGGAAATTTCCAACAGACGTCAGTGGAGGGTTACCGACAAAAGCCCTATGCTCTTTCGTTAGAGAGTTATAAATATGTAGGTCTTTAAAGGACCTCTTTATATTTATATTGATTACGGTAATTCTAGCATCGGGAGTTGGGAAAGCTTATGGTATTGAAAAACTGAAATTGCTCACCTTATTTTTGCTGGGTCTTTGTTTGTTTCGATGTAGGACGTGACGGTCATTTTCGGTGTAGGGCCGCCACGATGGGGTTACTCGGCGAATTTACTTAAGGTAATTAATATAGGCAGTCACTATATAAACCCCTGAAGGAATAGGCCTATCCTTTTATCGTCATTAGGTTTTATTATTATAAAGATTTCACTCAGGACTTGAGGGAAAATTTAGACACGTTTTCCCAGTTTAAAGCGTTTGCTTGGAATAAACAGCCCTGAGAGCCGTTCCTTGGTTCGCTTGTATTTTCATTATTATTTGCCGATCTAGCAAGATTTTGTTGTTTGTTGTGTCTACTTCTTTTTGGTAGACTAAATAATAAATTGGGTTTTCTTGTTGCTATGTGGGGCTGATTCATACATACAGGTTCCTTGTACGTATGGCAATTCAATTATTTCATTCCCAATAGGCTATGTCGCCAATCCCGAGGCAATTTTGTATAGATATTTAATTCAATTAATTAATAATTTATATTTAATTATGAAATAAATGTACCACATATGATACCATGTTGTGAGCGCGTATAGTTTTTCCATATACTGGGGGGGGAGAAAAATTTGTATGTTATAGATCAAATTTTTTTGATAAACTGTGTGTTAAACCATGTGAAATGGATTGAAAAGAATAAAGTAGAAATTTAGGGGGAGAGAGGTTACTCAAGACCTATTTAAATATTAAAGTTCAAGAGGCCAACTTTTCAAGTTTAGTTAAAGTTATGTCAATCAGTTTGACTCCCTTTAGGTATAGGAAATTTATGGGATTAAAGTAAAGTTATTAAGCATTTTAACTTTGCTCAGTTTGTGTAAGTTTTATAAGTCACCAGTCTTAATTTTTTCTTGTAAAAGTTGTCTGGCTTTCAAAGCAGTCTTTCTTTGAGGCCTCTCTGGTTTAGTCTGAGTTACATCAAACACATTGAGAGATTCCTCCCCAATAGTATCCTGATCCATCCTTTGGGGTAATGGTTCTAATTTAGCCCCACACTCCAAAGGATATAGTAATGTGATATCTCTGGTGGTTTCACCAGTTGCTGTTTTCAGTTTTACAACCCTGGTAACTTCGTCTTCACCAGTTTTGAGTTCCAAGACTTTTCCCATTGACCAATGTTGTCTTGGTGTCTTGTCATGTATCAACACAATGTCCCCAATTTTGACTGAATCATTCCAACTTTGTTTTGTTAATTGTTTATGTCTTTCTCTAAGACTTGTTAAGTATTCTTCTCTCCATTTTGTTATAAATTGAGTCTTGATTTGTGTCAAATGTTTGTATTTTTTGTTGAGTTCTTTGTGTCCTATTTCCCAATCTGGATCCTCTGTACTGTTATGTTCAGATTCTGGTAACATGTTTACTGTTTCTCCCTTAATTAGGTGGTTTGGTGTGAGAGGTTCTGGCTCATTAATACCATCTCCCACATAAGTTAATGGTCTGTTGTTGACAACATTTTCAATTTCTGACAGAATAGTCATGAGTTCAAAAAGTTGTAGATGTTTTGTCCCAATAGTCTTTTTAAGGCAGTTCTTTACAGTTTGTATGTTTCTTTCCCAAATTGAACCATACCATGGTGTATTAACAGGAATGTACTTCCAGGTTATGTTGTGTTTGGTTAAATGAGTTTGTACTGTTTCACTGTCACAAATCTGATGAATAATTTTTTCACCAGATTTGAAGTATGTGGCATTGTCTGACCATATAGTTTTGGGTACAGAATTGTGTGCACAAAATCGTCTGAAAGCAGCAATAAAAGCTTCTGCTGTCAGATCTTCTACTATGTCTAGACATATGGCACGTGTGGCAGCACAGGTGAAGAGTACAATGTACACTTTGTATTCCTTTGAATCCATTTTGTCTCCAAAACTCACATTTACCGCTCCAGTGTAGTCAATACCCGTGGTTTCAAATGGCCGAGTAAATGTTACTCGTTCCACAGGTAGGTCTGGAGGGCTTGGGGTCTTAAAGGGTCGTGAATGGATACGTTTACAAGGAATGCATGTGTTTAGAATTTTCTTTGTTTCAGTTCTACCCTTTGGTAGCCAGTAAGTCTTTCTCAGCTCTGTCAGGGTTTGTGGGACTCCCATGTGGTGTATTTTGCTGTGGGTATCCCTGATGATGAGTTTTGTGAAGTGATTTCTCCTTGGAAGAAGAATTGGGTGCTTAGAGTTGTAAGTCAAAGTTGACTTGTTAAGCCTTCCTTTACACCTTATCAGACCCTCTGTATCCAGGTACAGATTTAGATCCATGACAAGTGAAGGAATACCTTTGTTTAATGTGCTACTGGACCTAAGATACTTCAACTCCTTGTCAAATTCTGAAGCTTGTATCTGTTTGAGCCAGTATTTTGTTGCAGTTTCTGTTAAGTTAGAAAAGGCTTTCTGAGGACAGTGTTTGAGAAGGTAGCTATTGACAAACTTGCAGCAATAGACTGTAATTCTCAAGAGTTTGTTTAGGTCTGAATAAAGGTGATAGTCAAATATAGGTTTGTCCTCAGTGATCTTTTCAGTTGTTGTAGAGTTGAGTGTGAGGTTAACTACTTTGGCTGGCCAAAGATCCTCACATGTTAGCCATTCGGGCCCTTCATACCAGATTTTATTTGTTTTCAACAGCTTGTAAGAGAGCCCTCTTGTCAAAAAGTCTGCAGGATTCTCCTTTGTTTTTATGTACCTAAATTTGATACCAAGGTTTGTGTTTGCAGTTTTGATTTCTGTTAGTCTGTTTTTCACAAATATATTTTTGCAAGAAGTTGTATCTGTGTTGGTCACCCATGTTAGACAAATTTGACTGTCTGTCCATAAGTAAATGTTTGTTATGTCAACTTCTTTATACACTTGTGAAAGAAAGTTTGCTGTTTTAACTCCCAATGAGACAGCTAATAATTCAAGTTGTGGTACAGTTTTCTTTTGGTTTAAGGGTGCCACTTTTGCCTTTGAATAAACCAAGTTACTTTCATTTTCACTTGTTAAATAGGCACAACACCCATAAGCTTGTGTGCTGGCATCTGTAAAAATGTGTAGTGTTTGCGATTTCAATCTGTAGCCAGCACATCTTGGTACGTAGATGTCTTGAACTTTGTTCAAGTCTGTGGCTAATTTTTTCCAATGAAGTTGGTCTTCCACTGAAAGTGGTTCATCCCAATCAATTTTCTTTTTCCATAAGTCTTGCAAAAGGATTTTGGATCTTATGGTTGCTGGTAAATATAATCCAATGGGGTCAAAAATTTTGGATGATTCTGAAAGCACTTGTCTTTTTGTATTGGCATTTGGATTTAAGTTATAACTCTTCGTGCAAAGAGTGTCATCGTGTTCAGAATTCTGTTTTAAAAACCAAAGCATTCCAAGTGTTTTCGTGTAATTGTTTGGTTCAATGTTCCCATTGTTGTCTTTTGTTATTTGTTCATTTAATTTAGGAGAATTAGAAACCCATTCTCTCAATCCAAAATTTCCTTGCTTCATTATGGGTTGTGACATTTGGTAAATTTCAAGCAATTCCTCTTCAGTTACAGTGGAACCAATGAGGTTATCCACATAAAAGTTTTGTTTTAAAAACTGAACTGTTAAGTCCTCTTGAAATAAGTTTAGGTGGTTTCTAATTGTTAAAGCAAGAATACTTGGAGAGCAATTTGCTCCAAAAATAATTACTTTAAATCTGTAGGTTTTGAAACCTTTGTTAAGGTCATGTGGATCATTCAACCACAAAAACCTGAGATGATTTTTATCATACTCAAGCTTCAAATTTATACAGAGGAATGCTTTTTCTATGTCACTTTGTACTGCATAATTGTCTAAACGGAAGCAAAGGAGAATTTTTACAAGATCTGAGACAAGGTTTGGGCCTTCCATGAGACAATCATTTAAACTAACAGAATTTGTGTCTTTTAAACTACAGTTGTATACTACTCTTAGTTTAGTTGTGGATGAGTCTTCTCTGTAAACTCCCCTGTGTGTTAAATAATGACAACCTCGTTTTTTAAAGGGTTCATCAGTAACTTCTTCAATGAAGCCCCTTTCTATTTGTTCCTTGAATATGTTGTTGTATTGTTCTAAAAGATTGTCATTTTTTAGTTTTCTGTAATTTTTATACAGATGTGCCTTAGCTACTTTCAAATTGTCCATTATTTCTGGACAAGGTGTTTTCCAAGGCAGCTCCACATAGTATTGATTGTCTCTGTGTTGTAATGTATCCTTAAATTGTTCTGTCATCAATTGGTCTTCATGTGTAATAGTACTGTCCTTTATGCCAACTGATTCTAATAGTCATAACTGCTGTAACCCTTCATCCAATGTGGAATCATTTTCATTCAAATGATGTGGGATTATGACAGTGTTTTTGTAGTTCGAGTTTGTCACATAGTCAGAAATTTGTGACTGTGGTGATTTTGTTTTGCGTAAATTTTGTTCATGTTCTGTGTTTTCTGTGTCAGTAGTAAGATGGTATTTAGTTATGTCACCCAAAAGAGCAATACCTGTGGGAGTTTGTATGGCTATTCCATCTCCAATTTTAATGATGCCTCTATGGACCAGATGAAGATAGTCAGCCCCCATGAGCATATGTATATCATCAACTACATCTGCATTAAGGGTTTTATCAGCTATCGTGTATTTATTTTGAAGTTGGAGCAAAGCTTGTTTAACCCAGCTATTTGTATTTTTTCTTGTTCTACTTTGTCCACAACAACAACCTTAAGGGTTTCAAATGTTTCATCAAGAGTTAAAGTTATATTTGCAGTTTTAAAACTGGCTTGTACTGGGTTTTTATTGATAAATGATGAAATAGAGAGATCTTCATCTCCTTGTTGGTTTTGAAGTCCCAATTTTTCTATCAGTTGTTTAGTTACAAATGTTTGTTGTGAGCAGGTATCTAAAAGACACCTAACCTGTACTATTTGTCCTCTTTTGTTTTGGATTTCCAAAGTTGTGGTTGGTAAAAGAATTTTTGAATTGTGGTTAATGCTAGATGAACTGATATGTCCATTCATAGCATTTTTGGTTTGTTTCTGTTTTTTGGTTTGATTTGGGTGTTTGTTCATAATGTTTGTCAGTTTTTCCAATGTCTGTGTGTGTATTACACATAGGGGTAACATGGTCAAAACTGTTGCAAAACTTACAATTGTATATCAAATTTGATTTGCAATTTGACTTTTGGTGCCTGATCCAGTGCATTTTTTGCATAAGTTTAGTTGTTCACAACGTTTTGACCTTGCTGTAAAGTCTTGTATTTGGGACAATTTGTAGAATTATGTTCACTGCTAAAACAAAATTTGCATGGTGGGATTATACTCAAAAGTAGCTACATTAAAGTTTTGCAGAGTAGGAGTCTTTGAGTCTTTTTCTGTCACTTTATTTTCTGCAAATTGAGTTTTGCGGTTGTGTTTTGATGTAACTGGTAAGTGTTGAAATCTTTTGTTAGGTTTTTGGTTTTCTGCATGTTGGTTTTTTCTTGTTCTGTGTTAAATTTTGGGTGTGTGTAACTTGATTTGTAAAGTGCTAGTACAGTTGGGAAATCTTCTCTTAGTTTATTAAGGCTAGGGTATATGTCAGTTGTCCTCTGATGAAATATCTCTTTGACTTTAGAAGGGAGCTTTTCAAAAACAACAGCTTGAATGATCCAAGCTGTTTCTGCAATGTTTAAATTATTGTTTTTAAGTTGTCCCATGAGACATTCAAACTCACAGTAAAATCAAAGAGGTCACCATAGTTGTCTTTTGGGGTTCGCATGTTCATGACTTTAAGAGCCAAATCATGTATAATTTCATCCTTATTCATGTAATTTCTGTTGAGTAATTCTATTGCTACTGAATAAGAAGCACCTATGGCTGGTAGTGATTCCACTAATCTTAAGGCTGGGCCTTTCAGATAGTTCACTAAATAACTAAATTTATCAACATCTGTAATGTAGTTTTTATTACCTATAAGGCTATGAAATTTTTCAATAAAAGATTGAAATTTGGCTCTGTCACCCTCAAAAGTGGGTACTGCAAGTGTAGGCAATTTTGATTTTAGTTCATTGCCCTCAGCCACATTGGGAGGGCTAAATGAAGCATTTCTTGTAGCTTCTAAGAAGCTTTCGTATGTGTCTTCTTTTTTGCACTCATCAAGTTGGTTTTGAATTTCATAAATATAGTTGTTAATTTTTGTAATGTAATTTTCATTGTCAAGTAGGAGAGTAGAATACTCATCATCTGTTAGTTCAATTGTGTCATCAATTTCTGTAATTATGTCTTCATCTAGTATGAAAATGTCTTGTTTGTAACGAGTAATAGAATTTAATGTTGTTTCAAGATCATATCTTGTAGGTTCCTTTTGTTTGAAATCATTGTACAGTTTGGTGATGACACCTTTACGTGCTGATTTTTTCCTCATTAATTTTTTGTGATTTTGAGATGGTGCCGTAGCCCCAAGGTCTGTGTTTCTTACCCTTTTGTCCAAGTCTTCCATAATTGTTGTTAGTGTTAAAGTTCTGAGTTTAATTTTTATGATGTTGAGCAAGTTAAATTACTGTACAGTAATAAGTTTTTTATATAACCTGCGCCACAGGTTAAATTAAAAATTCACAATGTTTTTAGTTAGGATAGGCCTTGAGTGTAAAGAGTAAGGCCTACTTTAAGAGGTAGGCCTATTATGTAAGGTAAAGTTAGGTGGGCCTACTAAATGGGCCTACCAAGTAGGCTTATGTTTGGGCCTATTATTTTATAGGACCTCAAATGAGTTAAGCCTGTTAAATTAACAAGGCTTAGTTTTGAATTTGAAGAGTAGGACCTATTAAATAGGCTTAATGTTGCGGGCCTATTATTTTTAGGACCTAAAATAAGTTATGCCTGTTAAATGAACAAGCCTTTGTTTTCGATTAGTGTAAAGGTAAAGGAATCGGTTCCCAGTTTAGGCCACATATGAAAAACTATAGTGGGGTTACGGTTGAAATTAGGGTTAGGCCTACTGAGTTAAGCCTAGCCACTACGTGTGTCAGTGTAAATTTTAGAGGGGTTAGTTCCCCATCACAGGGCCACCATATGAAAAAACTATTAGGGCTATGGGTTGATTGCCTGTGCCCTCATCCGTTGGAAATTTCCAACAGACGTCAGTGGAGGGTTACCGACAAAAGCCCTATGCTTTTCGTTAGAGAGTTATAAATATGTAGGTCTTTAAAGGACCTCTTTATATTTATATTGATTACGGTAATTCTAGCATCGGGAGTTGGGAAAGCTTATGGTATTGAAAAACTGAAATTGCTCACCTTATTTTTGCTGGGTCTTTGTTTGTTTCGATGTAGGACGTGACGGTCATTTTCGGTGTAGGGCCGCCACGATGGGGTTACTCGGCGAATTTACTTAAGGTAATTAATATAGGCAGTCACTATATAAACCCCTGAAGGAATAGGCCTATCCTTTTATCGTCATTAGGTTTTATTATTATAAGGATTCACTCAGGACTTGAGGGAAAATTTAGACACGTTTTCCCAGTTTAAAGCGTTTGCTTGGAATAAACAGCCCTGAGAGCCGTTCCTTGGTTCGCTTGTATTTTCATTATTATTTGCCGATCTAGCAAGATTTTGTTTGTTGTGTCTACTTCTTTTTGGTAGACTAAATAATAAATTGGGTTTTCTTGTTGCTATGTGGGGCTGATTCATACATACAGGTTCCTTGTACGTATGGCAATTCAATTATTTCATTCCCAATAGGCTATGTCGCCAATCCCGAGGCAATTTTGTATAGATATTTAATTCAATTAATTAATAATTTATATTTAATTATGAAATAAATGTACCACATATGATACCATGTTGTGAGCGCGTATAGTTTTTCCATACCAGTAGAAGGTGCTTCATCAAACTCCTGTTCTGACAATGCAGCTGCAGAATTTAACCTCACTCATGTTGGAATAAACTGGTCCGGGGTTTGCCTCAACGTCTCCATCGCCAGTTAACTGACGCACCCAGTCTCTTTCAGTGGACTGGGGTATTTTCTGAGTCATACCTCTTGTTGTATACCAGGCAGTCATAAAGTAGTATAAAGTTTCACATTTGGAAAATCTATTCAAAACTGCTGCTGTTAGCACTTTCCCTGGTTCGCCCGAAGCTGCAGCAGTTTCATAGTCAATTACCTCGGGTCTAAGTTGGCGAATTTTATCCATGGTAAACCTCAAGAGTCTTCTTGTACAGATCATCTCTATAAGGTCTGATTCTTTCATAGTCCGGATCTTTACAACAATACGCTGTCGGCCAGACATATAGTTATCGATGCGTTTTTCGATACTTAATGATTTCTTCTGGGCTTTCTTTTTCTTTGGCTCTATTTCACGTGGCCTAGCAGACCACGGTACCTGTCCCGGTTTTTCTAATGCTCCCCGGGGTTTTGTTAGTTGGGTATCTGTTTTTGATCGAATTATGCCTGTTTCCTGGCCTACCCGTCGTTTGATTCCCGCACGTATGGTCAAAAAGTCATTATGACCATCGTGTTCGTTGGGCCCATTTTCACAGACTTCCTCTTCCAATAAGAGAAGGGGTGCAAATGAATTGGAAGTAGGGACTGCATATGTAGGCATACCTCCGTGAGCCCAGGTTGTGCACCTAATCGCTGTATCAGGGGTACTCATATCTTCCAATTCTGGCCTCAAAAGTAAAGACCTGGCCAAATATCCTATGGGGTTATTATCTCTTCTCATGCGGTGACCAACGTAAAAGGCCAAGGAATTCTTACTAGCGCAGAGCCTCTTCTGCTCTCCCTCATTAAGCCAGGAGAATGCCATGTCCGTAGCGCTAATGTCTCTGGGGTCAGGAGCCCTTTCCCACCAGTGGGGAGGATAAACTGTGGTTGGGCTTGGAAACTGTAAATTGTAGTCTGTTTCACCTGTCCATTCCTCCACCGTAGGTATTTTAGGAAGTATTTGACCCTCAGGGTAATCATTCGGCACCTTACTGTTCTGTACGTGACGGTATCCCGTGATGGTATTCTTCCTATCATTCGGAACAGATGACTGAAAATCTACGGTTCGTTTTCCCACTGAAGCTCCCCCCCTTTCCACAAGCCTCATTCTTTCATGAATCCGCTCTGTAAGCATGCGCCTACCAGACTGCGGTGAATGTGTAGGAGGTCCTATTTCAGATGGAACGCTACTAGTTGATGGTTCTGGAGATGCAGTGCCGCTTACGGGAGGGCTAGGTTCAGGAGTTCCCACTAGATCAGGAAGAGACACGTTTAAAGGTGTGGGCAATAGTTGTTTGTTATAACATTCAAATTCCAGATGACTACCGAATGGATACTTCCCCCACAAATGCAGGAAGGCAACAGTCACCTCCTTAATTATCCAGCCTCTCCGGACATATGCCTCCACGTACCCAGACCATTCGTCGAAGAGTTCTTGACGGTCTACGTCTTCACCATACCATTTTGCTTCACATGCCCTTGTGTTGTAATAGTCATCAAAAGTTTTGAACTGGGGAAGAGGGCAGTATACTCCCCTTTCTGCCCCTCTTTCTTGTGGGGGAATCATGTCTTCTTCGCCTGCATCTAGGCGGATTTGTAAGAACTTTTTCCCCTCTTCTAAAGTTCTTGAAATTTTGCCTGCAATAGCAGGGTGGAGCTGGTATTTATGCTCCTCTTTTTCGCTAGGAGAATCCTCAAAGTCCTGAGGACTAATAGTAATTCCAGAGTCGTCCGGGTCTGCCTCACTCCCCTCAAGCCCGTGCGGATGCTTTGCTTCTTCCTCACTATTACTAAGCAGTAATTCTTCGCTACCAGACGCTCAGGAGTAGGCTCCTCATAGTATTCCACTAAGATACAGCTGTTAATGAGTTCGTTAGCTACCTTCCCAAGCTCTACTTCTGCTAAATCTTCTGATAAGGGGCCAAATATCAGATAGTCCACTTCTGCGTTTCGAACGGCTGCACGGCTGTTCAAAACATAGCAGTAGTCTTCAGCTAAATGACCTATAAGTCCTTCATCGTGGAGGACACCTTGTTTGTGCCATTGAAAGACTGTGTACTCTTCTGCGTCTGTAACTCGAATCTTGGGCAATCGGTGACGTTCTTCGTGGCTCGTACGCCTCCCCCTCATCATTATCTGATTTGTGATAATTTCATGCACAAATCTACTACTCCTCTGAGTATATGTTCTGTACATATACAGAACATCTGTCTTTGGGATGTGCTCACTGAGAGATACCTCATAATTGAGGCCCACACTACAGTGGAGCCACTCGAATGCCCCCCGGTATTCCTCAGTACTTCCACTTTTTGGAATTGCTCCCCCCAATCCAACATAGTCACGTGGGCCTTTCAGCCTATCAAAGATCTCCTGAGGGATATAAAAGGGCGGAATCTCACCAGCTGTATCCAATACAAGTGGTTTCAACGTTCCTCTACCCTCTCTTACTTCTCCTAAATCCTCCCTTACCTGTCCTTCTCCGCTTCCTTCACCTTCTATATCACTACTAACCGTGATATTGGTTTGTGCAGTCGATAAGTTACCTGAAAATATGAAAATATGAAAATATGAAAATAAATTCAAATAAATTAAAATTTTACCAACGTACTGGGAAACTACTATGAGTAACCTGGAGCCTAGGATCACATTGCTCTTGTCATATACAACAATCTCCCCCAAGGCAATCCAAGGAGATTGAGGTGTGAAGTGGTGTCTGATGTTCTCTATCCACTTCATACTACTACGCTACATTAGGTTTAGCCTACGCTAGCGCACGTACGTGTCAGATGCACACCAGGCATGCTATTTTTAGACATATGCTTTTAAATTGTTCACTGTAACAAAACTATAGAACCTACATATTTGAAAATTCCAGCAATTATAGATTATATGCATCTGTTAATGTGTGCAAAATCTCAATCGCATAAGTTTTGAATTGTTGCAGTTATTAAACTTTCAATTAAGTAAAGTTTTTTTGTGGCCACCCGATATATATAGGTTGGTTGGTTGGTTGATCTGTTTTAACATATTGCATGTAACTGATGAAATATTTGCCATGATTGACCTGAGCTCATGATAATATCAACTTTCTCTCAATCAGAATCCTCATAACGAATTTAGATTTTGTCATACAACTGGTTTTCCTCGAAACTTAAGTTAAACAGCCCCACTAATATATATATATATAATTTTTTTTTTTAATTGGGGGGGGGGGTTTGACCTCTTTCGCAACATCTAAGGTCATTATGATGGAGGGGACCTACAGCTTTGCGTGGGATCCAAACCACAGATCGCTACATAAGCTGGGTGCTGAGGATGGTCTCCCATCCAACTACTACCCAGACCCAATGTTGCTTAACTTAGCTGATCTCCAGGAAGCGGTGTTACAACATTGGCCATGACGTAGCCATATATATATATATATATATATACACACACACTGGTCCGCAAAAGTATTTACAAATTGAGAAATATTATCCAGATATTAATGGTAGCTTTATTTTTTGCAATTTTGTAAAATTTATTTTAATATATTTATGGTAATTTGTTATACAAAACACAAATAAATTAGTATAATACAATAATTATTAGATTAAATACAATATTTTGTCACCTTATAGGAATTAATTACAATGACTTTTAGAATTTCTTCAATATTTTGGCATTGCTAAATTAAAAGTCCTCTAATTTTGAAATTAGTGGCACAGACTATGCCCAATTTAGTGTGCTGTCAGCCTTGATAGGGAGAGGTTCATTTTAATGCTGTTCAATGAAATTTTTACTTGCATATTTCCAATTTGAGAGGATGGTTAAGACACGTGAGTTATCTAGCCAAGACTTAGGAGAATTGGCCGCTCTTGTTAAAATGGGTAATTATTCCAATACAAGTATCGCAAAAAATGCTGAAGATAAGTGAAGGTACAGTCAGATACCATATGAAATGTATTTTAAACCAAGGAAGTACCTGTTAGTTAGTACGAACTGGAAGAAAGGGTTTTGTCAGAGCTTGGTGTAAGGCATCTAAAATTTCTGGCTTTGGAGAATAGATTTATGACAGCAAATGACTTGAGTAAAGAATTAGTAAAAGTGGGAGAAACAAAAGTTAGTGCTGATACAGCAAGAAGAAGGTTAACTGATAATAAAATATTTGCTAGAGTAAGAAAAATTTTTATTGTTAAAGAATGTGAGAGCACGATTAGAATTTGCTATTCAACACAAAAATTGGGATGCTAAGAACTGCTAAAAAATTGTATGTAGTGATGAAAGCAGATTCAAAATTTTTGGTAGTGATAAAAGGAGAAAAATTGTTAATAGACAAATTGGTGAAGAATATAAGAATGAATGCCTTATTCCAACAGTGAAAAAAGGAGGTCGGGGAATCAATGTGTGGGGCTGCTTCTCATCAAAGGGAATTGGAAAATTACACTTGATCACTGGGAATGAAAATGGACGCATGTATATTGCAATCCCAGCTGCTAAAGCACTTCATTGAGATTATGCAAACTTCATATTTCAACAGGATAACGATCCTAAGCATAGTGCTAAATCACTAAAACAGCTCTATAGTAAGCTTGAAGAAGAAGGGTTTAAAATGCTAGGATGACCATATCAAGAGTCCAGATTTAAATCCCATTGAACATCTTTGGGATGAGCTCGCAAAAAAAGTAAGAATAAGAGAAGATAAGGCAAAAAATAAAGATTTAGGGAGAGTTCTTCAAGAAGAGTGGTATAAAACCAGTCCTGAATCATGAATAAAGTTGGTTGACTCAATGCCTCAGCATCTTGAACTAGTCTGAAAGAACAAGGGTAGCCATACAGGATAGCTACTAATTTTCCTAAGTTTTTAGAAATAAATTTTTACAAATAAGTATGGTATTTTTCTTTTATTAACCTGTTTTATTGTCAAATATATCAAATATTATTATATTACAATTAAATATCTTATTATATATACTGTAAGATAGGGTAACTGGGCCTTAATAAGTTTAAGGTAAATTTCGTTATATAACAGTATGAATTTTTTCTGTAAATTGTAGGTATCTACCTATGTATAAGTACCATACCTAAAATGTATGGAAAAAATAATAATGAAATTTACCTTGAACTTAATAGGGCCTAGTTACCCCATCTTACAGTACATTCTTATTCCAAATATATTACAATTTAAGACTCGTAATACTTTTGTGGCCCAGTATATATATATATATATATATATATATATATATATATATATATACACACACACACACAAGGACTGTTCAACTAAGTTTACAAATGTTTTGAAGAAACTGTCTTATTACAAGGCAAGTAATTATTACAAGTATTTCAACAACAACTTATTGCTACTTTTCTACATAATCACTAAAAAGATTCAAACATTTGTTATAGTGTGGGACAAGCTTTCTGATGCTGGTCAAGTGAAATGTAGGATCCTTAGTTTTGAACCAGCTTCATGCGGCTGCTGCTGCATGAGGATCATTTTTAAATTGTTTACCTCTGAGGTGTTCCTTTAGTGCTGGAAAACAAGTGAAAATTGCTTGGTGAAAGGTCAGGACTATCGGGGGAGGGGGATGATCCATGACTTCCCAGTGGAACAATTCCAAAAGTTGGTGTGTTTGATTTGCAGTGTGAGGGTGTGCATTGTCATGCAAGAATACCACACCTGCAGTAAGCAACCCAGATTTTCTTCTGATAGCTGTGCAGAGGTGCTGTGAAGTTTCACAATAAGAAGTGCCATTTATTGTCCCTTTTTGCATGAATTCAACATGCAAGAAATCATTGCCATCACCTTACTAGCTGATGGTGCAATCTTGACCTTTTTGGTTTGTGGTGACCCTGGATGTTGCTACACATGCCTAAAAAAAATATTGTACTACCAACAACATTATTGTATTATGCATAATGAACTGTAATTAACCTTGTAAACTTACTTTTTGAACAACCCTTGTGTATTACAGGGCCGGATTTAGGAGTGGGCAAAGTGGGCAGCTGCCCATGGGCCTCCACATATTGACAAACCATTATCAAAATAGAAAAACCCGATAGATGATCAACAAAAAAACACGCGCATCCAATACCACTGTAGTACATAAACTTTTACCAATTACTATTTGTTGTGTACTGATTATTATTTTGTTTTTATTACTCTCTTAGGCCTACTCTCACTATAATGGAATACCTGAGTAACCCAAGGCTTTCATTTTTTGCAGAAATGAGTGGAATGGCCAGACACAAGAGTGCACGATGTTTTGAAAGTGTATGTATGTTAATTATATTATGAATCTTATGGATGACTTCAATTATGTCTTCCCCTAAGGTAGGGGGGCCTCCACATGGAGGCTGCCCAGGGCCTCCACCCGTCTAAATCCGGCTCTGGTGTATTATATCAGTAGGCATACACTGCAGTGTGTGTGTGTATATATATATATATATATAATACTACTAGTTCCAACAGCCAGCCAGGATATACTGGGTCACACTCACTTTATGGTTTAGTTTGTCTCAACTAGCTACTGGAACTGATGGTACATATCCTAAGGTCTGTAATATAGTATCCACCTCTCTTACCTTTCTCCAGTTGAGAATTGTTTTAACTATACCAAATAATGTAGACTTTGGAATTCCATATATACATTCAGCCTTTTGATATGTCATTCTTCCCTCTTGATAGCTGTCAAGCATCTGCAACAGCCTCTCTCGAATATGATTTCATTTTGGCTTTAGGCATTTCTAAATTGAAAGAAAATGTAATGCACAATCAGCTTTATACTTTGAGAATTAACCTTATCCAAATTCTCGGAAGAATTCCTACATTTATTTATGAATATATCCACAAACACAAATGGACATTTAGTTCAGAAGAACACTAAAAATTATCTAATCCTGTATTACACCTTTTTACAGTAAACCCTCATCCAATGCAGGGGTTAGTTCCTCAAGAATGGGATGTTAAGTAAATCCGCATTGGACAAACTTAATACCTTATGGAATAAATGGGGATACATGAATGTGGCCGCATAAAGTCTCCCATTAATACTTAGATATGTCAATTTTTTATTCACACAAAAATGAATTTCCTACCTATATTGTACAGATAAACCTCAATTTACAATGTCCTGATGTACAATATTTCGCGTTAACAATGGTGATGAATTAAGACCCTCTCCCTATTTGCGATAAAAAAAATTCGCATTAATGATGGCTATTGGTCGGCCAAACTCGCTCATGCTCGGAAGAGGAATGTATCTCTCGCTGCACTTGTCAGCCGCAGCATTATCTATCTACGCACCACCATGCAGCCACCCAGTGCACTACATTCCTGCATTTTGTCCTGACAGCATAGAAATCAATCATTCTTACGTTGTCATTGCTGTTTTTTTCTTAGTTAATTGCTTTCACTCTTTTTGTGACTGTGAAGTGAGCAGTGTAGTACGTATGTACGGGTAAAACTAATAAACAACATTGAAAATGGCTAGCAAGTGTGTTGCTGAGGCTCCTGCATTGGGGAAGGCCAAGGCGCCCAGGAAAAACTGTCTCTCTGGAGGTGAAGCTTGACATTGTGAAGTGGCATGAGAGAGGTGAAGGAGCGTGCTCTATTGCTACATGTGTGTTTGGGACTGGCTGGGAATGTATCCCATTGAACTCCATGTTATAATGAACTCAATTTATGATATTTCAATTTGCGATGGGGTTTTCAGGAATGCAAACCCATCATAAATCAAGGTTTATCTGTATATGAAATAAGAACATAAAATCATGAACAATGATATTACACATGATAAATAAAAATATATTAAATGAAAATAGCATGTACCTTTTCTTCACTCTTTTGGATCGTGCATATGGTAGACTCATTCATGTGATACTCGCAGCCAAGTGATGTTATGATCATACCACCAAGCAACTTATCTAGAATCTTTATCTTTTTGAATGTCATAACCTTACGACTTTTCTTCTCTTCACTATCACTTGCAGATGCTTTACGCTTTGGTGCCATACTGCTGCGTAAGGGTAATAGCAAAACAATGGCAAATATGACAAAAACAATCCAACACAACTTCACTGAATTTAATGTGTTAGCAGGACTGAGACAAAGGGTGATGCGAGAAGGAGGGAGATGTGAGTGTAGGAGAAAACACTAGTGTGTGCATTGGCATGTGTACAGTACTACTGTATTAGTGTGTGTTTGGTGGACTGTGTATAATCAAATTTTCCGCTTTTGACAAATAATTGTTCGCATTTATTTTTCTGTGTACAGTAGGTCCCCGACTTACGAACATTGACTTATGAACTTCCAAAGATATGGACAACAAAGTGCGTGCTAGCAGTATGTAGTTACACCGAACTGCAGATGAAACTGGAGGAAGAAGACTTCCATCAGTACTAGAAAGCCACTCGCAAGAGCTAACAAATAAAGACTTGATGGAACTTGATGCACAGGGTGGGGGTGGAGGGTTGTTTTTTAATGAATAAAATACATACATTAGTGTCATACATGGTGCAGTTTTTTACGCCTTTTTTTTTACATACTTTACATTTTTATGCATTTATTTTGCCGATATAAGTTATTTCCGACTTACAAACAGATCTCTGGAACACATTAAGTTCATAGGTTGGGGACTTACTGTATAAGCATATTTGTGCTGGACAAATGCGTTGAATGAGGGTTTAATGTATTCCAAAACTGGCAAATATTCTCAGCTCTATTTAATTCCATTCTAAAGATTACTCATTATATTAAGAGAAAGTCTGTTGGGCTCAGATCCAATGGGGATTACCAAGACCTCCTGGAACTTAATGGGGAATTTGGAAGCTCTGGGAACCTTTCCTAATTATGTAAACTACCACAAAAACTTGGTTTTTAACCATGCCATCTCCACATCCTAGATAATAGTATTAATGTATGGGAATTTGCTTAACTTTTCCTCTTTTCTATAGGATTGACAGTCTTACCAAAGTGGAGAAACTGAAAAACCTTGATAATATTTTTCAAACTTTAATTTAGTTAAAACTCACTCAATATGTTGGGCATGAGTAATATCAGTTAAAATTCTTGCCTGGTGCAAGTGTTATGGAAAACAATCCTTGTGCAATACACTGAAAAATTTGAGCAGATTTTGCCATCTGTCTGGACTCTGCTATACCCGTTTTCACTTGGGAAAAGTTAGATAATTTGGAAAATATTGGGCTTATTGTGGAAAATAGTAGCCACTATGATGAAACTGTATTAGATACAGTTAGTAATGAAACAGCTCTCTTGAATGTAATTAGTAAATTAAAACTTGATAAGGCAGCAGGCCTTTATCTATGCCATGATACAATTCACACTTTAAGTATAATGAAGATCAGTTTGTGACTAGCCTTCAACTAAAAAGATCCGGTGATGTCACTTTATATTAATAGTTTTTGTACAGAGTTGCTTCTCTCGTCTCCTCAGAACTTTGCATCACCTCTACCAAACTTCTCACACTAGGCAGTGATGCCCAGTTTAGAGGCATGTTACAATGTAGGCCTTCTTTCACAAAAATGTAGGAGTCTAAATCATGTGAAAGGCATCATCTTAACACTCTTATTACTATTTACTACTTTTGGTTAGGTCTGGAGAACCCACTCCTTCAGTCACCAGTATGTATGTACATCACTGCACCTAATGCAGTGTGGGATAAGTAATTCTTTATGGTAAAAGTCAGAAAATTATAGTAGAATTAATTATTACCTGAATAAAAAAATGAAGATAGAATCAAAACTTGAACTCAGAACTTTTGAAAATTTGACCATGCTCTACTAGCCATTCACATATATTAAAAATACTCCTGATATAGGCTGTTGTGTCAATTTCATACCATATCAAAATTCACACATTTTTCTTTTTAAAGTCCTAGTGTTTCAAACCTACTTCTCACATGTTAACTGGTGGGCAGTTGCCCATGTACAGAAAGAGTTCACCCACTACTAAAATACTATAATATATATATATATATATATATATCGCCTTGGTGGTGTAGTGGTTAGCGTCACTGACTACGAATCCATTGGCCCCGGGTTTGAGACCTGATGGCAGCTGGCATGCAGCAAAACCCAGCTGTTCATCTTCACACAATAAAGAAAGTGGTTGGTAGATAAATGGGTACCCTAGGTGGCCAAGTGGTTAAGATGCTGGGCTGCTGATGGCAGTGGCGGATTTAGGGGGGGGCCGAGTAGGCCATGGCCTACGGCCCCACGCCCTCACATATAATTATAATGTTGGATTCCACTATAAATAATACAATTGATTAATGATTAGTGATAATTATGGTATCACTCTCTTTGCTGGCGGGAGTTTAGTTCTATTCAGGCCGCTGTGGAGTGCACATGTGAGTGTGTTTAGTGGTAAGTAATGGTAAAAGTCGTATCTCGAAAAAGTCGCCAGTCAATAAATGGGGATGGGGGAGTTTTAGTCAGCTTTATAACAACATAAATAATTTGAAAAATGTTAAATTAATGTAATTAATTTTTTTATATGAAACGTACTTAGGCTAGGTTAGGTCAGTTTAGCTTAGATTTCATAATAAATACATTTTATACATATTTAAGGAAAAAGTCGCCACTGGTGGGGGCTGGCGACTTTTCCCATAAAGCAACTTTTTCACCCGAACAACTGTTTAGTGTCTGTATTTAATTAATTAATTAAACTGTATTAATTAATACTAAACCGAGGGTCAAGTGTAAATAGTTTGTTTTTTATGTTTCAGGATAAGGCAGTGAGGCTGCACTGAGGCACAATGGAGAAATCAACAAGTCGTGATCGTGATCAAGGGAGGAAGTATAAAGCTGGCTCTGTTAAACGACAAGAAAAGGCAGACGTAAACCAAAGAGTAAAAAAACTACCAAAAATAACTCAATGGTTGACATATCCAACAGTATCTGAATCTGCAAAATCACAAACTCAAACTGAATCCGGTCAAACTGAATCTGAATCAGTAGAGACACCAATTACGCCTGAAACAACTGGAGAAGCCACAACTAGTACTGAACCTAGTGTAGTTAGCGCAATTGAACCTGAACACAGTGACAGTGAGGAGACACAAGAGGAAGTGAAAGTTATGAATACCGGTACTGAACAAGGATTTGAAACGGATCTTGGATTATGGCCTAAAATAATTACTGAAAATGTGTGTGACTATTGGTTGAAAAAGGGAAGCGCAGAATGTCGACACTGTGATGGTGACTTCAAAGAGTCAGCTGTGAAAGAGCTAAACAGAACCCGTCATTGTACAAAGACATTATTCACTCAACTCATTCATTATCTGGCCAAGAAATTAATCTTAAATGGCTCTGTTACTAAAACAACTGGTAAAGTGTATTGTTTTGCTTGCAAGCTTATGTCAAAGGTGGAAAGCTCATTCACAACTGGCTTCAATGGTTGGAAGAACGCTAGGTATGTCATAGAATCTCACAGTAGGTCAGATCAGCACAGGAAAAGTATGGTTGAAATGATATATCGAAAGACTGCGGGTGCCCGTATTGACTCTAATCTAGTACAACAATATGAAAGTGAATGCGAGTACTGGCAAGCAGTATTGAGGAGGTGTGTAGATGTTTTAAAGCTACTTTGCGAATGTGGGCTAGCCATTCGAGGTAAAGATGAAGTAATTGGATCAGTACACAATGGAAACTATCTTGGGATTCTAGAGCTGCTGAGCACATACGACAGTTTCTTGGCAGCACATATCAAGAAACACGCAAACAAAGGTAGTGGTCATACTTCCTACTTGTCCCATGTCATTTCTGAGGAAGTCATTGGAATAATGGCAGAAAAGGTTATGTCCTCAATAACAGATGAAGTAAAAACAGCAAAGTACTTCTCAATTTCTGTGGACTCCACACCTGATATTTCACACATGGATCAACTTACTTTTACAATCCGCTATGTACTGCCTACTACAGGTCCAGTTGAAAGGTTTTTGCAGTTTATTCCCATGCTAAGCCACACTGGCAGAGATATTGCTACAACTGTTCTTGATTTTCTTAGAGAGAAGAACATTCCAGTTATCGACTGCCGAGGACAGTCCTATGACAATGCCAGCAACATGTCTGGTAAATATCTGGGGACCCAACAGATAATCAAGAATGAGTGTAGTGAAGCTGAGTACATACCATGTATGGCTCATTCCTTAAACTTGGTGGCTAAGTGTGCTGCAGAAAGCTGTCCTGCTGCAGTGTCATTGTTTGCTCTGGTACAAAATATGTACTCCTTTCTTGTTGCATCTACTTATCATTGGAGGAGACACCGTGAGGTACTAGAGACTAATAAAGATAAGAAGTTGAAAGTTGATAAAATACTTTCAGACACTCGTTGGTCAGCACGAGCAGATGCTGTAGCTGCTCTCAGTAGAGCACACAAAGAAAACATCATTGTTCTGGAAGAGTTATTCTCAGATCAGAATCAGCCAGCTGAAACAAGAGCTGAAGCAAGTGGTCTTCTCAAAGGTTTGAAAAAACTTGAAACAGTGATTCTTCTTGAAGTTTGGGATACAGTATTGGAAAGGTTTCAGAGTAGCAGTATCCAGCTGCAAAAATCTGGGCTCTCCCTCAACACAGCTGTCACACTGCTAGA
Organism: Bathynomus jamesi; assembly: GCA_023014485.1. NCBI lineage: Eukaryota > Metazoa > Arthropoda > Malacostraca > Isopoda > Cirolanidae > Bathynomus > Bathynomus jamesi. The sequence continues at coordinate 242,816 of JAJOZX010006701.1, forward strand.
GTCTCTTTTACAATTTGCTAAAGACCTGAGATCCCAGTTCGATGACTTTGAAGCAAAAGCTATGGCTAAGTGTGATCCCTGTGATGTGACGAGTAATGATGCATACTACGCCGACACGCAGCGTATTAGGAAGCGCAAGTGTCACCACGATGAACTAGACTCCGCGGATGATGTTATGCTGACAGGGAGAGACAAGTTTAGAGTGACTGCATTCTTGCCCATCATTGACAAGCTCTGTGCTGCCCTACAACAACGCATTGCTGCTTACAGCGACCTTCGAGAGAAATTTGGGTTTTTATCAGAAATCTCAAACAAAACGAACACTGAGCTTAAAGCATCTGCTGAAGAGCTTGTGTCTTCATATCCTAAGGACTTGGAGGCTGGATTGGAGTTGGAGCTTTTGCAGTTTGCACACCTTATGAAATCCATTCCAAGAGATTCACCTGAAAGTGCTCCTTCATCAGGTGGTGCAAAGGCTGCAAAAAGTCCTGAACTAGAAATGTATGAGATAATTCACAGACATGACATGGTAGAAACATTTGCTAATGTTGAAATTGTATTACGACTATCTCTGCATGTTTGTCACAAACTGCACTGGGGAGCGATCATTCTCCAAGATGAAACTAGTCAAGAATTATCTAAGAAACACCATGGGGCAGGACCATTTGTCTTCACTCACCCTGTTGAGCATTGAGCATGAGAAATTAAGGGTGCTTGATTTTACTGATGTCATCAAACAGTTTGCAAGTAAGAAGGCTAGAAAATAATCTTTTTTGACTGAGAAATAGTTAAGTGTACCGTACAAATTGCCTGCAATAAACAAAACCCACTCATTGCATCATTTGCATGTCAGTCAAGTGGTATTCTCTTTAGTTAATGGTGTATTATTATAGTTATTTTTTATTGTTAAGCTTCAAAAAAACAAATGTGTAATGTTCAACTATGAAATGGTCATTTGGCTAATTAATTATCAATAAATTGAATATTGTTTAAAAAGTAAATTTATTTTAACGCTTCGCTCGCCCATTGATTTGAGGGCCCCGTAAGGTCACCACTGGGGGATGGGGGTGTAAATCTTAATTTCAGTTAATTAAGCTAGCTTTGCGTAGTTTGGGGCCCCGCACTCCAACCGGCCTAGGGCCCCGCGCACCTTAAATCCACCACTGGCTGATGGGGCATGGTTCAGATTCCATGTTAAACTGTAGGCCTAAGGTGGAGTGAAAAGCTTGACCTTTGTCAAAATGAACAATTTGGGTGGAAGCTAACCAAAGGTGTGTGTGTGTGTGTGTGTGTGTGTGTGTGTGTGTGTGTGTGTGTGTGTGTGTGTGTGTATATATATATATTTTACGATATTTTGCGTTAATGATGGTGATGAATTAAGACCATCTCCCTGTTTGCGATAAAAAAAAATTCGCATTAATGATGGCCATCAGTCAGCCAAACTCACTGATGCTCGGAAGAGGGAAGGGGTTTATTAAGGAGCACCTCCCAGTCATCTGGTGCTTCAACAAGAAGGCCTGGGTAACGACAGTGTTGTGCCAGAGTTGTGTGGTTGGCTACCTCTCCAAGCACCTCAAGGAGTGTGCTGCCAAGTGGAACATCTCCAACAAGTTTCTCCTGATCCTCGACAATGCACCTTCGCACCCACCTACAATGGGTGAGTGGACTGACAACATCAGTGTAATGTTCCTGCCCCCCAACACTACCTCACTCATCCAGCTGATGGATCAGGGCATCATCATCACCTTTAAGGCCTACTACTTGAGGAGGTTGAAGCAGCTGTTTGAGGTAACAGATGGAGAGGGAAAGCTGACCATCAAAGAATTCTGGTGTAGCTACAACATCAAGCATGCCATACACAACATCAAACTGTCATGGAAGGAGGTGACACAAAGCTGCATGAATGCCATGTGGAAGAAAATGTGGCCCGAATGCGTGCACGACTTTGGCAGCTTCACAGATGATGTAGCTGTACACCATGACATTGCCAGCATCTACCAGGAGGTCGATGAAGGGAAGGAATGTGGCTGAGGTCTTGGAGAGCCACTCTGAGGAGCTCAGCACAGAGGACCTGCTGCTCCTGGAACAGCAGCAGATAGTGGAGTCATCAGTGGGTGAGGAGGAAAACCCTGCACCCATGGCACTGACTCTGAAGGTGCTGAGCACTGCACTTGACTGTGTCAACTCTGCAATGGAGCTCCTTGCTGAGAATGACCCCAACTTCAACAGGAGTTTGTCTATGAGGGCACTGGTGGAGAATGCTCTGCTACAGGGAGCTGTACCTTGAGGAGGAGGAGGAGGTGCGCCAGACAACAATCACCTTTTTCAAACCCCTGCCACAGTCAGAGCCACAACCCTCGACTTCAGCCTCTCTGGACTCCCCAGAGGCTGTGTGGGAGTCAGAGTGATGTCTCCACTCCACCTACAAGAGTCCCCTTAGCCTTGAAGGGGACATGTGATGACAACCAGGCTTGTTCTTAATGATGTGGTAAGTTTTGTTTAATTGTTTTCTACTGATTTTATGAGTGCAGGAATTTTTTTTTCAGTGATACATGTGTTTTGGGACTGCTGGGAATGTATCCCATTGAACCCCATGTTATAATGAACTCAATTTACGATATTTCAATTTGCAATGGGGTTTTCAGTAATGCAACCCCATCATAAATTGAGGTTTACCTGTATATGCACACACCTTGGTGGTGTAGTGGTTAGCATCACTGACTATGAATTCATTGGTCTCAGGATTGAGACCTGGTGATGGCAAGTGGCGTGCAGCAAAACCCAGCTGTACATCCTTCCACACAATAAAGTGGTTGGTAGATAAATGATAACCCTGGGTGGCCTAGTGGTTAAGATACTGGGATGCTGGTATGGTGTGGTTTGGATTCTACATTAAACTGTAGGTCTAAGGTGGAGTGAAAAGCTTGACCTTTGTCAGAATGAACAATTCAGGCAGAAGCAAAACCAAAGGTTATATATATAATATGGGATTGAACTCAGAATGGTCCCCTGAGGCTCTTTCATGATACACACAGACCATGCATGGAGTTCCTTGTTTTATGCATGGTCTGTATCATATATATATATATATATATATATATATATATATATATATATATATATATGAGGTTTGTTCAAAATGTATCTGGACTGATGCGGTTATAGACAGAATATGGTACAGGGTTTGGTGCTTAATCTCCCTCAAAGTACACTCCTGAAGCCACACACCTTGCCCAATGATCCTGCCACTATTGAAAACATTTTTCAAATATACTTTTTGGAATGGTCAAAAGCTGCTCTCAAATTTCTTTTAATGGTCTTAACACCAGTGAATTGGTGTCCTTTCAGGGTTTGTTTGGCATTTAGAAATAAAAAAGGAGTTGCATGGAGCTAAATCTGGCTAATATGGAGGCTGCTGTACTTTGGAAGTAATGTTTTTGGCCAAAAATTGCTGGACAAGTTGTGATGAGTGAGATGGCATGTTATTGTGATGAAGCATCCAGTCTCTGAACTCGCACAGCTGTTTCATGTAGACTTCTCAAAACTTCAATGTAAAAAAAAAAAAAAAAAAGAAATTGCTGTGAAACAAAACACATTTATCAGCTTACCACTATGGAATGACAGTACACAATGAAGTGCAACCCTATTAGTCAACTTGTCTTAACATGCAGACATGTTTAGCACATTCACAATTCCAAGCGTGACCTTGTTCTATAAATAAACACCCTGTCCAGCTACTTTTTGAACAGACCTTATATATATATATTAGGGTGTTTCACCCTTATAAGGGTTGAATTTTTTTTTTTTTTAAAAGTCTCACCCTCTCAAAATATTCAATTAGTTGTGTAAACTGATGTTATGGAATTTTGTGAAGTTTAATGAACATCTTAAGGTGCCTCATGCCTTGTAAAGTTTAGCTTGCTTGGGTAAAATCTATAAATAACAACTACATTCATAACAAGACTATTATTTTAAAATCTGACAAACTTGAGAAATTCATAACTATTTATTTTCAGCATTATATGCCGTTATTTAGTTATTTTATATTCAAATTCATTATTTATAAATGTAATATTAGGTACGTAAAGCTTAAGGAATGTTCTCAATTTTTTTTTTTTTTTTTTTTTTTTATTTAATTGAGCGCACAAAATTATTTTGTAGTATTGTTGGAATTGTGTTTTGCTCTTTAACTTGTCACTAGTTGACCCACCAACACTGTACATTTCTTAAGTTAATAAACTAAATAGAAACAGTTATGAAACAGTAACAGTATGTTGATAACTTTCATATAATTCTTTTGTTTCAGATTCATGGCAGCTAGGCAAAAAAGACAAGAAATTTTTCTTATAGGGAGCAGTCTCGCTCACAGTATCAGGGGATCTAAGTTACCATGTATTGGAGATGTCCTGAAGCGATTTTATTACTTCCATCGGGAAGAGAATGACACAATTAAAGAAGCAGCCAACAAAACTTTTGATGAAATATTGCTATTCTGGAACAAAGCCAGAATCCCAACTAGACCCAAACAACATGTTATTACAAAAATTGAAGGTTTGTATGCCACATGGAAGCAGCTACAAAAGAATAAAACGAAGTTCTACTACAGAAAACAAGAAAAGAGAAGATTTTATCAGCACTTTCCCAAATCTATTTGATATAGCTCACGCTGATGCAGCAAAACTGATCCAGAACCCCGAGGACCTTCAGTTCTTGCAAGCTCAAAGAGAGCCTGGATGACGGGGAACTATGGCTGGAATAGACAAGGTAACAATGGAGAAGGAAAGGTGACGTTTTGAAAGAGTAGCAAATGAAGAAAAGAGAAAACAAAGATGCAAGAAAGAAATAGCAAGCACATCAAAAACTGTGGATTCGACTAAAACAAGTGATTCTACTAAATCAGATACAGAGAGTTCCTCCTCTTCTCATGATTCTGATTACTTGCCAACTGTTGGAACTTCAATTGCAAAAAAAACAAAAGTCCATCATGACTCCAGACCGAACTTTCATGAGTGATAGGGAGGCTGTTCATCTCCTAACGTCACTAATAAGGAGTCAAGTGATTCAGCATCCTGAGATTTCTGTCAGCCATTCAATGGTATACAGAGCCAGAAAGAAACAAAAATAGTAATTTTAACATTCATGAATAATACTATCTTGGAAAAAACTTTGGCTCTCTTGAGGCACCTTTTATTTTTGTTGTATTGTAATGAAAGTTTATAATTTTTAGTTTTGTATGAAATGGAATAATTTTAAATGATGACAGAATAAATTTTTAAAATTTCATTTTTTTGAAACACCATAATATATATATATATAATATATCAAAGCTATTGACTTCTTAGGGAAACGGAGCTTACAGATGAACAGAAGGATCAACACAACGGCAAACATTTTCATTTATTTGTACTTCAGACGTTTCAACAAATCTTTTGTAATCATCAGTGAATTAAGTCTTAAAACCTTAAAACAAAAGTGAAAAGTGAAAATTACATCAATACAATATCAAACCATTAAAATTAAAACCTTAAAGCAAAATGAAAATTGCATCAATACAAAATTAAAATCATTTAAATTTCATCACTATAAAAACTAAAATTAAATTAAATTACCTCAATAGGTAAATACACAATGTTTACATCCACCTCCATACTTCGCAGTCTAAGAGAACACTGGATGGTCAGAGGATTAGAAAGGGTATGTCTGTGAGAATTGGTTGGTTAGTTAAAAGAGTTGTAATTTGTAGGATGAGCTATTATTATTAAGGGAGGGTTTGTTTCTATAGATGTACAAAGATTCTAAAATTTGGAGTTCTGTAAGGTTATTGGATCTAGTTAAAATTTCAAACCGAGTTTTGTGAAGGGGGATGGTCATTTTCATTACTATGGTTTCTAAGTGCGGATTGTGGAGGGCTACTGAGGGGACGGTTGGTACGGACTGACAAGCCCAAATGTTGAGAAAGGCGCACCTCCAGTTGGAGTTGAGTGCTGCCAATATACGCAGCCTTACAGCTGTCACACGTGTATTTGTAAACAACATTGGGGCATACAGTTTTGGGGAATTCATCTTTGAACTTTAAAAAATTTGATAATTTAAGTGGGTTGACGAAGGCGAATCTAAAATTTATTTGGGGATAACTAGACTTGAGCAGTTTGGACAATTCACCTCGAATACGCAATGATAAATAACCATAAAAAGGTAATTTAATATATCTGGTTTCTTTTTGTACTGTAGTTGTTATGGGGAGTTTAGTATCAAAAGTGTTATTTAAAAATTTCTTTAATTGGTTATCGAATAGATGAGAAGGGTAGTAATTGTTAATAAAGTACTGTTTTAAAAATTTAAATTCTTTGTTTAACGAAAAGTAATCCGAACAAATACAGTAACTTCTTGTTAATAATGTTACTATAGCACTAATCTTATATTTATAAAACATACAACTTAAATAATTGGTTCCCAAGCCAGTAAAAGTTTGTTTTCGAAATAGTGAAGTATGGAACTTATTATGAGCCTGTTTAACTAAAACATCCAGGAAAGGTAAACTATTATTTGTTTCGTTTTCACACGTGTACTTAATATTACTATGTTGTTTATTAAGATAATCAAGAAAAAGTTTTACGTGTGAAGGATGGTTAAATATTAAGAAAGTGTCATCCACGTATCTTCTGTAATATATGGGTTTAAAACTACCAGGACAACTTTTCAACCAAATTTCTTCGTAATGGCAAAGAAATGCATTTGCTAGTGTTGGGCTTAATGGGGAACCCATAGCTACCCCATCAATTTGGCTGTAAAGGTTGTTATTAAATAAGAAAAGATTATCAAAACACTATTTTGAGAAGGTTTTTAAATTGAGTCTGAGTGAGGCCATTAATAAGAGTATTATCAGTAGTGAATAACTTATTTAGTATGATATTTAATGTTTCTTTTAACGGGACATTAGTAAACAATGACGAGACATCAAAACTGGCCATAGTAAGAGAATCGGCATGATTGATCTCTTTTATCTCTTTAGCAAAATCAAACGAGTTGTTAATAGAATAATCATTAAAGGTGAGTTTTGAAAGCAAGGGAACGAAGAATTTGGCTAAATTATAATTGAATGTACCACATGCCGAAAGAATAGGTCTTAGTGGGAAATTTGGCTTATGGACTTTAGGTAAACCATATAGAATTCCTGGATTAGAACCAGAAGCAAATAAAAAATTGTATGTATTGTCAGCAATAATATTACTATTTTTTAATTTACGCAAACACCTATTAAGTTTATCTTCGAGTTTTAGTAATTTAGACAGAACATTCTCTTTTACCCTTTTAAATTTAGACGTATCCGACAAAATTATCTCCATTCTATTTATGTAAACTGTTGAATCAATCAGCACTACTCCTTTACCCTTATCTGGTTTTGTAATGATGACAGAGTTATCCTTTTTCAAATTATTAAGAATTTTAAAATCTTGCTTATTAAAGAGGGGAGAAAACACCTTATGGGATTTAAAATTATAAAAATTCTTAAGAGAGATGCTCTCCACTTGTTTTACCAAGTTATGAAACGAGAAATTTGGTCGGATCTCACAATTCTTAATATTCATGAGAAGATTTTCAAAGCCAGAGAAAAACTTATAAAAATTTAGTTTATAATGAGGTACTAAATTTATAATGAGGTAGATCAAAATTTAAGCCTAACGACAATATTTCTCTCTCTCTAATACTTAAAACTCTATTAGAGAAATTAAAAATAAAATTATCTGGATTATTAAAAAACGACTGAGTGATTCCCAATTTTTCCAATTTGGCAGCATGTATCCTTTTATGTCTATTGACAATTTTATCACAGCAAGTTTGAAATTTAGTAACTAAACAATGATAATCAATATAAGACACCCTAGATTTTAGACCAAACAGAGAATTCTTATATTTCAGCTTGAGAAAACTCACTGTTTTAGTTTTCGATTGAAGCTCCCTAAGGAGAAGTCAATAGCTTTGATATTAACCCAGAGATATGGTCGATCGACATTGAACTATTACAGACAATGTGAAAGAGTCTATTTGAAACTTAACAAGGCTATTTGTGATGAGAGTTTCTTGTCTAAGTGCAAAAGTTATAATATTGTGCCTAATTTCCTTAGATTTAAACTTTATAATAAACGCCTCCACAACTCCCAAACTATATAAATCATGGCAACATAAATTATTAAATTTGGAGCTTCAATCGAAAACTAAAACAGTAAGTTTTCTCAAGCTGAAATATAAGAATTCTCTGTTTGGTCTAAAATCTAGGGTGTCTTATATTGATTATCATTGTTTAGTTACTAAATTTCAAACTTGCTGTGATAAAATTGTCAATAGACAAAATGATACATGCTGCCAAATTGGAAAAATTGGGAATCACTCAGTCGTTTTTTAATAATCTAGATAATTTTATTTTTAATTTCTCTAATAGAGTTTTAAGTATTAGAGAGAAAGAAATATTGTCGTTAGGCTTAAATTTTGATCTAACTCATTATAAACTAAATTTTTATAAATTTTTCTCTGGCTTTGAAAATCTTCTCATGAATATTAAGAATTGTGAGATCCGACCAAATTTCTCGTTTCATAACTTGGTAAAACAAGTGGAGAGCATCTCTTTTAAGAATTTTTATAATTTTAAACCCCATAAGGTGTTTTCTCCCCTCTTTAATAAGCAAGATTTTAAAATTCTTAATAATTTGAAAAAGGATATAACTGTCATCATTACAAAACCGGATAAGGGTAAAGGAGTAGTGCTGATTGATTCAACAGTTTACATAAATAGAATGGAGACAATTTTGTCGGATACGTTTAAATTTAAAAGGGTAAAAGAGAATGTTCTGTCTAAATTACTAAAACTCGAAGATAAACTTAATAGGTGTTTGCGTAAATTAAAAAATAGTAATATTATTGCTGACAATACATACAATTTTTTATTTGCTTCTGGTTCTAATCCAGGAATTCTATATGGTTTACCTAAAGTCCATAAGCCAAATTTCCCACTAAGACCTATTCTTTCGGCATGTGGTACATTCAATTATAATTTAGCCAAATTCTTCGTTCCCTTGCTTTCAAAACTCACCTTTAATGATTATTCTATTAACAACTTGTTTGATTTTGCTAAAGAGATAAGAGAGATCAATCATGCCGATTCTCTTACTATGGCCAGTTTTGATGTCTCGTCATTGTTTACTAATGTCCCGTTAAAAGAAACATTAAATATCATACTAAATAAGTTATTCACTACTGATAATACTCTTATTAATGGCCTCACTCAGACTCAATTTAAAAACCTTCTCAAAATAGTGTGTTTTGATAATCTTTTCTTATTTAATAACAACCTTTACAGCCAAATTGATGGGGTAGCTATGGGTTCCCCGTTAAGCCCAACACTAGCAAATGCATTTCTTTGCCATTACGAAGAAATTTGGTTGAAAAGTTGTCCTAGTAGTTTTAAACCCATATATTACAGAAGATATGTGGATGACACTTTCTTAATATTTAACCATCCTTCACACGTAAAACTTTTTCTTGATTATCTTAACCTCTTTTGGACGACTGGGTCGAATATGTACCATTTCCAATACACGCATTTATAACTTAACCCTACAAAAAATTCAGTCATCAAGAGGTTAATAAACAACATAGTAATATTAACTACACGTGTGAAAACGAAACAAATAATAGTTTACCTTTCCTGGATGTTTTAGTTAAACGGGCTCATAATAAGTTCCATACTTCACTCTTTCGAAAACAAACTTTTACTGGCTTGGGAACCAATTATTTAAGTTGTATGTTTTATAAATATAAGATTAGTGCTATAGTAACATTATTAACAAGAAGTTACCATATTTGTTCGGATTAATTTTCGTTAAACGAAGAATTTAAATTTTTAAAACAGTACTTTATTAACAATTACTACCCTTCTCATCTATTCGATAACCAATTAAAGAAATTTTTAAATAACACTTTTGATACTAAACTCCCCATAACTACAGTACAAAAAGAAACCAGATATATTAAATTACCTTTTTATGGTTATTTATCATTGCGTATTCGAGGTGAATTGTCCAAACTGCTCAAGTCTAGTTATCCCCAAATAAATTTTAGATTCGCCTTCGTCAACCCACTTAAATTATCAAATTTTTTAAAGTTCAAAGATGAATTCCCCAAAACTGTATGCCCCAATGTTGTTTACAAATACACATGCGACAGCTGTAAGGCTGCGTATATTGGCAGCATTCAACTCCAACTGGAGGTGCGCCTTTCTCAACATTTGGGCTTGTCAGTCCATACCAACCATCCCCTCAGTAGCCCTCCACAATCCGCAATTAGAAACCATAGTAATGAAAACGACCATCCCCTTCACAAAACTCGGTTTGAAATTTTAACTAGATCCAATAACCTTACAGAACTCCGAATTTTAGAATCTTTGTACATCTATAGAAACAAACCCTCCCTTAATAATAATAGCTCATTCTACAAATTACAACTCTTTTAAACTAACCAACCGATTCTCACAGACATACCCTTTCTAATCCTCTGACCATCCAGTGTTCTCTTAGACTGCCAAGTATGGAGGTGGATGTAAACATTGTGTATTTACCTATTGAGGTAATTTAATTTAATTTTAGTTTTTATAGTGATGAAATTTACATAATTTTAATTTTGTATTGATGCAATTTTCATTTTGCTTTAAGGTTTTAATATTGTATTGATGTAATTTTCACTTTTCACTTTTTACTTTTGTTTTAAGGTTTTAAGACTTAATTCACTGATGATGACAAAAGATTTGTCGAAACGTCTGAAGTACAAATAAATGAAAATGTTTGCCATTGTGTTGATCCTTCTGTTTATATATATATATATATATATATATATATATATATATATATATATATATATACATACAGGGTGTCCCAAAAAAATGTATACACACTTTAAATACTTATAAAAAGGCAGTGTTTATTAAAATACATTTCATTTTCAAAATGTAATAGAATCTACAGACATTATTTAATTGTTTTCTCAATGCCTGTTTTCAAACTGACGTCCATTCTGGTCCAGGCACTGCTGATAACGCGAAGCAATGGAATCGCAAATATCACGAAACATTTCGTTTGGTATTTGTGTGCATTCTCGTTCAATGGCTGCTCTCAATTCAGCGACTATTGCAGGTTTTATAGCGTAGACTTTGTCTTTTAAGTATCCCCATAAAAAAAAGTCTAGTGGTGTGAGGTCTGGTGAACGCGGAGGGTATTCTATGAAACCCCTTCATCCAATCCACATCGTGCCAAGTACCACTTGCAATACTCCACTCTTCGGTCTGGATCATCTTCATTAATAGCATGGACTAATCTTGGAATGTAACTTTTCCATTGACAGCGCTTCAAAATGCGTTGGACAGACGATTCTGAAATTCCTACCTCACGACTCGCTTGCCGCACAGATTTTCTTGGACTTTGGTGATATGTTTCCAGTACTCTTTCTTGCTTTGTTGGGCTTGTCGATGTCCGTGGTCTTCCGGAATGCTTCTTGTGGACATTCTGAACAGTTCCATCAGCTTCAAACTTATCTAATTCGAGTGATGGTAAGTCGCGTTGGTGGATCTGTTTGAAACTCCCTCCTAAACTGTCTTTGCACTTCAACTGCATTTTCACACTTCCAGTAGCATTTTAGAATGAATTTCCTTTGTTTAAAGCTTAGTCTGACTGCCATTATTAATTCTAATGGGTTTAACTTGGAAAGAAAGAAACATCAATTGAGCTATCAGCTGTTAAAGTGTGTATACATTATTTTGGGACGCCCTGTATATATATATAAAATTTGATTTGTGTTGTTTGTGATAAAAAAAAATTAACTCATTCACTAAGATTGTTTTAGCAGTAGCCCTGTAATGTTTTGTGTTGTAATTCCAAGCTTACCCGTATATATCATATCTGGAAGTCCACTTGAAACTGGGAAATTATCATGAAAAATATGATACCATATGAGTAGTTTTTTTTTTATTAAAGTGGCTATTCTTTGGTATCAATTTTCTCACTGATAAAAAAACATTTGCTGCACTAGACTGATAGGAAAGAAGTGGTCTTTGTTCGCAAGTTGTACAAGATACTCCACAACCTTTAACATAACCATGCAGTGAAGTGATTTATTTAGGTATTAGTTAGCTATATGGTAATAAGATTTAATTAGGTTCTTTTTACTTTGCAAAATAGTGAGTGAATGAATTAATGAAAACTTTGATAAAAATAAATAAATTATAATTTTTACATTACAATAATGTTAAGACAACATAAATTATTAATTGGACTAATTTACTTTTATTTAATTTGGCACTCGAGCTGTAGGCTTTACTGGGCTCTCAGATAAATTAAAAGATAAACGTATCACTTCATAGGTAGGTAGTTATGATTAAGTAATAACATTACAAGTAAAAAGTATTAATTTAGAATTCGCGGACAGA